>CAXDRF010000034.1:0-138000 GCA_963991005.1 Barypeithes pellucidus | reverse complement strand
TATTTTTTCAAAATTATCGAAAAAAATTTTTTTTTCACAAAATCTTTAAAAAAAAAAATTTTTTCCAATGTTTAAAAATTAATTTTCGATATAAATATTTTCTTCAATCTTTTTTTCCAAAGATTTTACTCTATCAAAATTTTCTCAAAAAAAAATATTTTTTAGAAAATAAATTTTTGTTAAAAAATTTTTTTTTTCGATAATTTTGAACAAACATAAACCCGAACAAACCCGACAAACCCGTACAAGCCCTTTCAAATGAGCCCAAACTCGACGGGTCTAGCATTAGTATTAAGGAAGTTATAGCTTGAATTTTATGATTTTATCGTATTGTACTCGTCGCGATAATTTTTAACAAACCCGAACAAACCCAAAGCCGAACAAACCCGACAAAGCAGTCGGCGAAGCAAGTAGGGTGGTTAAAAAAACTATTTTTTCAAGAAATTTTTAAAAAATTTATTTTCCAAATATTTTCCAAAAATCTTTTTTTCAAAGACCGAACAACCCGAACAAACCCGACAAACCCGAACAAACCATTTAAAAAGTTTCTTTTTTCCAAGGAATGTTCCAAGAAATGTTTAAAAAATTAATTTTCGAAATATTTTCCAAAAATCTTTTTTTCTTCAAAGATTTTATAAAATTAGATTTTACTTCTATCAAAATTTGCTCCAAAAAAAATACTTTTTAGAAAATAAATTTTTGTTAAAACAATTTTATTCGATAATTTTGAACACACAAACCCGAACAAACCCAAACCCGAACAAACCCGACAAACCCGAACAAACCCGACAAAAACGAACAAACCCGAACAAGCCTTTTTAAATGAGCCCAAACTCGATGGGTCTAGTAGCATTAGTATTAAGGAAGTTATAGCTTGAATTTTTTTATGATTTTATGATTTTATCGTATTGTACTCGTCGCGATAATTTTGAACAACCCAAACCCGAACAAACCCGACAAACCCGAACAAGCCCGACAAACCCGAACAAACCCGAACAAACCCGAACAAACTCGACAAACCCGATCAAACCCTTTAAAAAATGTATTTTTTCCAAGGAATGTTTAAAAAATTAATTTTCGAAATATTTTCCAAAAATCTTTTTTCTCCAAAGATTTTATTTTTCAAAATTTTATCAAAAGAATATTTTTTCCAAAAAATCTTTAAAAAATTATTTTTCCAAGAAATGTTTCAAAAAATCTTTATTTCCAAAGATTTTTAAAATTATCGAAAAAAATAGTTTCCTTAAAAAAATTATTTTTCCGAAGATTTTATTTTTATTTCAAAATTTTCTCCAAATAAATTTCCAAAATTTATTTTTTCAAAATTATCGAATAAAAATTTTTTTCACAAAATCTTAAAAAAAATTTTTCCAATGTTTAAAAATTAATTTTCGATATAAATATTTTCTTCAATCTTTTTTTCCAAAGATTTTACTTCTATCAAAATTTTCTCCAAAAAAAATATTTTTTAGAAAATAAATTTTTGTTAAAAAAATTTTTTTCGATAATTTTGAACAAACCCGAACAAACCCAAACCCGAACAAGCCCTTTCAAATGAGCCCAAACTCGACGCTTCTAGCATTAGTATTAGGAAGTTATAGCTTGAATTTTTTTATGATTTTATGATTTTATCGTACGTCGCGATAATTTTGAACAAACCCAAACCCAAACCCGACAAAGCAGTAGGCGAAGCAAGTAGGGTGGTTTGAGAGTCGGCGGCAAACTCTGCTGTTCATAGGGCTTCGAGCGGCTTTTATTCGATCCAGCGGTGGCCGGTGATGCGTCGGGGTAGGGCCGATGGAAAAATCTTTTTTCTCCAAAGATGTTATTTTTCAAAATTTTGTCCGAAAAAATTATTTTTTAGAAAATAAATATTTGTAATAAAAAATTAAGAAATTTCCAAAAAATATTTAAAAAAATTATATTTTCCAAGAAATGTTTAAAAAATTATTTTTCAATCTTAAAAAAATTATTTTTTCAAGAAATTTTTAAAAAATTTATTTTCCAAAAATCTTTTTTTCAGACAGAACTTTAAAAAGTTTATTTTTTCCAAGGAATGTTTAAAAAATTAATTTTCCAAATATTTTCCAAAAATCTTATTTTCTTCAAAGATTTTATAAAATTATCGAAATAAATTGTTTTTCCAAAAATCTTTAAAAATTATTTTTCAAAGAAATGTTTCAAAAAATCTTTTTTTCCAAAGATTTTTAAAATTATCGAAAAAAATAGTTTCCTTAAAAAAATTATTTTTCCGAAGATTTTTTTTATTTCAACATTTCTCCAAAAAAAATTTCCAAAATTTATTTTTTCAAAATTATCGAAAAAAAATTTTTTTTCACAAAATCTTTAAAAAAAAAAATTTTTTCCAATGTTTAAAAATTAATTTTCGATATAAATATTTTCTTCAATCTTTTTTTCCAAAGATTTTACTCATCAAAATTTTCTCAAAAAAAAATATTTTTTAGAAAATAAATTTTTGTTAAAAAATTTTTTTTTTCGATAATTTTGAACAAACATAAACCCGAACAAACCCGACAAACCCGAACAAGCCCTTTCAAATGAGCCCAAACTCGACGGGTCTAGCATTAGTATTAAGGAAGTTATAGCTTGAATTTTATGATTTTATCGTATTGTACTCGTCGCGATAATTTTTAACAAACCCGAACAAACCCAAAGCCGAACAAACCCAACAAAGCAGTCGGCGAAGCAAGTAGGGTGGTTAAAAAAACTATTTTTTCAAGAAATTTTTAAAAAATTTATTTTCCAAATATTTTCCAAAAATCTTTTTTTCAAAGACCGAACAACCCGAACAAACCCGACAAACCCGAACAAACCATTTAAAAAGTTTCTTTTTTCCAAGGAATGTTCCAAGAAATGTTTAAAAAATTAATTTTCGAAATATTTTCCAAAAATCTTTTTTTCTTCAAAGATTTTATAAAATTAGATTTTACTTCTATCAAAATTTTCTCCAAAAAAATACTTTTTAGAAAATAAATTTTTGTTAAAACAATTTTATTCGATAATTTTGAACACACAAACCCGAACAAACCCAAACCCGAACAAACCCGACAAACCCGAACAAACCCGACAAAAACGAACAAACCCGAACAAGCCCTTTTAAATGAGCCCAAACTCGATGGGTCTAGTAGCATTAGTATTAAGGAAGTTATAGCTTGAATTTTTTTATGATTTTATGATTTCATCGTATTGTACTCGTCGCGATAATTTTGAACAAACCCAAACCCGAACAAACCCGACAAACCCGAACAAGCCCGACAAACCCGAACAAGCCCTTTCAAATGAGCCCAAACTCGACGGGTCTAGCATTAGTATTAAGGAAGTTATAGCTTGAATTTTATGATTTTATCGTATTGTACTCGTCGCGATAATTTTTAACAAACCCGAACAAACCCAAAGCCGAACAAACCCAACAAAGCAGTCGGCGAAGCAAGTAGGGTGGTTAAAAAAACTATTTTTTCAAGAAATTTTTAAAAAATTTATTTTCCAAATATTTTCCAAAAATCTTTTTTTCAAAGACCGAACAACCCGAACAAACCCGACAAACCCGAACAAACCATTTAAAAAGTTTCTTTTTTCCAAGGAATGTTCCAAGAAATGTTTAAAAAATTAATTTTCGAAATATTTTCCAAAAATCTTTTTTTCTTCAAAGATTTTATAAAATTAGATTTTACTTCTATCAAAATTTTCTCCAAAAAAATACTTTTTAGAAAATAAATTTTTGTTAAAACAATTTTATTCGATAATTTTGAACACACAAACCCGAACAAACCCAAACCCGAACAAACCCGACAAACCCGAACAAACCCGACAAAAACGAACAAACCCGAACAAGCCCTTTTAAATGAGCCCAAACTCGATGGGTCTAGTAGCATTAGTATTAAGGAAGTTATAGCTTGAATTTTTTTATGATTTTATGATTTCATCGTATTGTACTCGTCGCGATAATTTTGAACAAACCCAAACCCGAACAAACCCGACAAACCCGAACAAGCCCGACAAACCCGAACAAACCCGAACAAACTCGACAAACCCGATCAAACCCTTTAAAAAATGTATTTTTTCCAAGGAATGTTTAAAAAATTAATTTTCGAAATATTTTCCAAAAATCTTTTTTCTCCAAAGATTTTATTTTTCAAAATTTTATCAAAAGAATATTTTTTCCAAAAAATCTTTAAAAAATTATTTTTCCAAGAAATGTTTCAAAAAATCTTTATTTCCAAAGATTTTTAAAATTATCGAAAAAAATAGTTTCCTTAAAAAAATCATTTTTCCGAAGATTTTATTTTTATTTCAAAATTTTCTCCAAATAAATTTCCAAAATTTATTTTTTCAAAATTATCGAATAAAAATTTTTTTCACAAAATCTTTAAAAAAAATTTTTACAATGTTTAAAAATTAATTTTCGATATAAATATTTTCTTCAATCTTTTTTTCCAAAGATTTTACTTCTATCAAAATTTTCTCCAAAAAAAATATTTTTTAGAAAATAAATTTTTGTTAAAAAAATTTTTTTCGATAATTTTGAACAAACCCGAACAAACCCAAACCCGAACAAGCCCTTTCAAATGAGCCCAAACTCGACGCTTCTAGCATTAGTATTAGGAAGTTATAGCTTGAATTTTTTTATGATTTTATGATTTATCGTACGTCGCGATAATTTTGAACAAACCCAAACCCAAACCCGACAAAGCAGTAGGCGAAGCAAGTAGGGTGGTTTGAGAGTCGGCGGCAAACTCTGCTGTTCCTAGCCTAGGGCTTCGAGCGGCTTTTATTCGATCCAGCGGTGGCCGGTGATGCGTCGGGGTAGGGCCGATGGAAAAATCTTTTTTCTCCAAAGATGTTATTTTTCAAAATTTTGTCCGAAAAAATTATTTTTTAGAAAATAAATATTTGTAATAAAAAATTAAGAAATTTCCAAAAAATATTTAAAAAAATTATATTTTCCAAGAAATGTTTAAAAAATTATTTTTCAATCTTAAAAAAATTATTTTTTCAAGAAATTTTTAAAAAATTTATTTTCCAAAAATCTTTTTTTCAGACAGAACTTTAAAAAGTTTATTTTTTCAAGAAATTTTTAAAAAATTTATTTTCCAAATATTTTCCAAAAATCTTTTTTTCAAAGACCGAACAACCCGAACAAACCCGACAAACCCGAACAAACCATTTAAAAAGTTTCTTTTTTCCAAGGAATGTTCCAAGAAATGTTTAAAAAATTAATTTTCGAAATATTTTCCAAAAATCTTTTTTTCTTCAAAGATTTTATAAAATTAGATTTTACTTCTATCAAAATTTTCTCCAAAAAAAATACTTTTTAGAAAATAAATTTTTGTTAAAACAATTTTATTCGATAATTTTGAACACACAAACCCGAACAAACCCAAACCCGAACAAACCCGACAAACCCGAACAAACCCGACAAAAACGAACAAACCCGAACAAGCCCTTTTAAATGAGCCCAAACTCGATGGGTCTAGTAGCATTAGTATTAAGGAAGTTATAGCTTGAATTTTTTTATGATTTTATGATTTCATCGTATTGTACTCGTCGCGATAATTTTGAACAAACCCAAACCCGAACAAACCCGACAAACCCGAACAAGCCCGACAAACCCGAACAAACCCGAACAAACTCGACAAACCCGATCAAACCCTTTAAAAAATTTATTTTTTCCAAGGAATGTTTAAAAAATTAATTTTCGAAATATTTTCCAAAAATCTTTTTTCTCCAAAGATTTTATTTTTCAAAATTTTATCAAAAGAATATTTTTTCCAAAAAATCTTTAAAAAATTATTTTTCCAAGAAATGTTTCAAAAAATCTTTATTTCCAAAGATTTTTAAAATTATCGAAAAAAATAGTTTCCTTAAAAAAATCATTTTTCCGAAGATTTTATTTTTATTTCAAAATTTTCACCAAATAAATTTCCAAAATTTATTTTTTCAAAATTATCGAATAAAAATTTTTTTCACAAAATCTTTAAAAAAAATTTTTACAATGTTTAAAAATTAATTTTCGATATAAATATTTTCTTCAATCTTTTTTTCCAAAGATTTTACTTCTATCAAAATTTTCTCCAAAAAAAATATTTTTTAGAAAATAAATTTTTGTTAAAAAAATTTTTTTCGATAATTTTGAACAAACCCGAACAAACCCAAACCCGAACAAGCCCTTTCAAATGAGCCCAAACTCGACGCTTCTAGCATTAGTATTAGGAAGTTATAGCTTGAATTTTTTTATGATTTTATGATTTATCGTACGTCGCGATAATTTTGAACAAACCCAAACCCAAACCCGACAAAGCAGTAGGCGAAGCAAGTAGGGTGGTTTGAGAGTCGGCGGCAAACTCTGCTGTTCCTAGCCTAGGGCTTCGAGCGGCTTTTATTCGATCCAGCGGTGGCCGGTGATGCGTCGGGGTAGGGCCGATGGAAAAATCTTTTTTCTCCAAAGATGTTATTTTTCAAAATTTTGTCCGAAAAAATTATTTTTTAGAAAATAAATATTTGTAATAAAAAATTAAGAAATTTCCAAAAAATATTTAAAAAAATTATATTTTCCAAGAAATGTTTAAAAAATTATTTTTCAATCTTAAAAAAATTATTTTTTCAAGAAATTTTTAAAAAATTTATTTTCCAAAAATCTTTTTTTCAGACAGAACTTTAAAAAGTTTATTTTTTCCAAGGAATGTTTAAAAAATTAATTTTCCAAATATTTTCCAAAAATCTTATTTTCTTCAAAGATTTTATAAAATTATCGAAATAAATTGTTTTTCCAAAAAATCTTTAAAAATTATTTTTCAAAGAAATGTTTCAAAAAATCTTTTTTTCCAAAGATTTTTAAAATTATCGAAAAAAATAGTTTCCTTAAAAAAATTATTTTTCCGAAGATTTTTTTTATCAACATTTCTCCAAAAAAAATTTCCAAAATTTATTTTTTCAAAATTATCGAAAAAAATTTTTTTTTCACAAAATCTAAAAAAAAAATTTTTTTCCAATGTTTAAAAATTAATTTTTGATATAAATATTTTCTTCAATCTTTTTTTCCAAAGATTTTACTCTATCAAAATTTTCTCAAAAAAAAAATTGTAATAAAAAATTAAGAAATTTCCAAAAAATATTTAAAAAAAAATTATTTTTTTTCAAGAAATGTTTAAAAAATTATTTTTCAAAAAATCTTTTTTTTTCCAGATTTTTTAAAATTATCGAAAAAAATTGTTTCTCCAAAAAATCTTAAAAAAAATTATTTTTTCAAGAAATTTTTAAAAAATTTATTTTCCAAATATTTTCCAAAACTCTTTTTTTCAAAGACCGAACAACCCGAACAAACCCTTTAAAAAGTTTATTTTTTCCAAGGAATGTTCAAGGAATATGGAATGAAATTAATTTTCGAAATATCTTCCAAAAATCTTTTTTTCTTCAAAGATTTTATAAAATTAGATTTTACTTCTATCAAAATTTTCTCCAAAAAAAAATATTTTTTAGAAATAAATTTTTGTTAAAAAAAAATTTTTTAGAAAATAAATTTTTGTTAAACAATTTTTTTTCGATAATTTTGAACACACCCGAACAAACCCAAACCCGAACAAACTCGAACAAACCCGACGAACCCGAACAAGCCCTTTCAAATGAGCCCAAACTCGATGGGTCTAGCATTAGTATTAAGGAAGTTATAGCTTGAATTTTTTTATGATTTTATCGTATTGTACTCGTCGCGATAATTTTGAACAAACCCGAACAAACCCAAACCCGAACAAACCCGACAAACCCGAACAAACCCGAACAAGCCCGACAAACCCGACCAACCCGAACAAACCCGACAAACCCGAACAAACTCGACAAACCCGAACAAACCCTTTAAAAAATGTATTTTTTCCAAGGAATGTTTAAAAAATTAATTTTCGAAATATCTTTTTTTCCAAAGATTTTTTAAAATTATCGAAAAAAATAGTTTTTCCAAAAAATCTTTAAAAAATCATTTTTCCAAGAAATTAATTTTCGAAATATTTTCCAAAAATCTTATTTTAATATTTATTATTTTTTATTCTAATATTTATTATTTTTTATTTTAATATTTATTATTTTCTATTCTAATATTTACTATTTTTTATTTTAATATTTACTATTTTTTATTTTAATATTTATTATTTTCTATTCTAATATTTACTATTTTTTAGTCTAATATTTATTATTTTTTATTTTAATATTTACTATTATTTATTCTAATATTTATTATTTCTTATTCTAATATTTACTATTTTTTAGTCTAATATTTATTATTTTTTATTTTAATATTTACTATTATTTATTCTAATATTTATTATTTCTTATTTTAATATTTACTATTTTTTATTCTAATATTTATTATTTTTTATTTTAATATTTATTATTTTTTATTCTAATATTTATTATTTTTTATTTTAATATTCACTATTTTTATTTTAATATTTATTATTTTTTTATTCTAATATTTATTATTTTTTATTCTAATATTTACTATTTTTTATTTTATTAAAAATTCTGAGTGGAACAAATTCTGCAAGGCTTCGACTTTGGCCAATTTATGTTTTCTCGAATAACTGGTCTCGACCCTGTACAAAGGCTCAAAGGTGCGACTATGGGTTTTTTTCGGTTAAAGGTCGATAGACTAAACACTTCTATGCTAATCCCGATGTGGAACAAATTCCGCAAGGTTTCGACTTTGGCCAATTTATATTTTTCGAATTATTAGCCTCGACCCTGTACAAAGGCTCAAAGGTGCGACTATGAGTATTTTTCGGTTAAAGGTCGATAGACTAAACACTTCTATGCTAATTTCTGAGTGGAACAAATTCTGCAAGGTTTCGACTTTGGCCAATTTATGTTTTCTCGAATTATTAGCCGCGACCCTGTACAAAGGCTCAAAGGTGCGACTATGGGTATTTTTCGGTTAAAGGTCGATAGACTAAACACTTCTATGCTAATTTCTGAGTGGAACAAATTCTGCAAGGTTTCGACTTTGGCCAATTTATGTTTTCTCGAATTATTAGCCGCGACCCTGTACAAAGGCTCAAAGGTGAGTCTATGGGTATTTTTCGGTTAAAGGTCGATAGACTAAACACTTCTATGCTAATCCCGATGTGGAACAAATTCCGCAAGGTTTCTACTTTGGCCAATTTATGTTTTCTCGAATTATTAGCCTCGACCCTGTACAAAGGTTCAAAGGTGCGACTATGGGTATTTTTCGGTTAAAGATCGATAGACTGAGTACTCCTATGCTAATTTCTGAGTGGAACAAATTCTGCACGTGTTCGACTTTGGCCAATTTATATTTTTCGAATTATTAGCCTCGACCCTGTACAAAGGCTCAAAGGTGCGACTATGAGTATTTTTCGGTTAAAGGTCGATAGACTAAACACTTCTATGCTAATCCCGATGTGGAACAAATTCCGCAAGGTTTCGACTTTGGCCAATTTATGTTTTCTCGAATTATTAGCCTCGACCCTGTACAAAGGTTCAAAAGACTATGGGTATTTTTCGGTTAAAGATCGATAGACTGAGTACTCCTATGCTAATTTCTGAGTGGAACAAATTCTGCGCGTGTTCGACTTTGGCCAATTTATATTTTTCGAATTATTAGCCTCGACCCTGTACAAAGGCTCAAAGGTGCGACTATGAGTATTTTTCGGTTAAAGGTCGATAGACTAAACACTTCTATGCTAATTTCTGAGTGGAACAAATTCTGCAAGGTTTCGACTTTGGCCAATTTATGTTTTCTCGAATTATTAGCCGCGACCCTGTACAAAGGCTCAAAGGTGCGACTATGGGTATTTTTCGGTTAAAGGTCGATAGACTAAACACTTCTATGCTAATTTCTGAGTGGAACAAATTCTGCAAGGTTTCGACTTTGGCCAATTTATGTTTTCTCGAATTATTAGCCGCGACCCTGTACAAAGGCTCAAAGGTGAGTCTATGGGTATTTTTCGGTTAAAGGTCGATAGACTAAACACTTCTATGCTAATCCCGATGTGGAACAAATTCCGCAAGGTTTCTACTTTGGCCAATTTATGTTTTCTCGAATTATTAGCCTCGACCCTGTACAAAGGTTCAAAGGTGCGACTATGGGTATTTTTCGGTTAAAGATCGATAGACTGAGTACTCCTATGCTAATTTCTGAGTGGAACAAATTCTGCACGTGTTCGACTTTGGCCAATTTATGTTTTCTCGAATTATTAGCCGCGACCCTGTACAAAGGCTCAAAGGTGCGACTATGGGTATTTTTCAGTTAAAGATCGTTAGACTAAACACTTCTATGCCAATTTCTGAGTGGAACAAATTCTGCAAGGCTTCGACTTTGGCCAATTTATGTTTTCTCGAATAACTGGTCTCGACCCTGTACAAAGGCTCAAAGGTGCGACTATGGGTATTTTTCAGTTAAAGATCGTTAGACTAAACACTTCTATTCCAATTTCTGAGTGGAACAAATTCTGCAAGGTTTCGACTTTGGCCAGTTTATGTTTTCTCGAATAACTGGTCTCGACCCTGTACAAATGCTCAAAGGTGCGACTATGGGTATTTTTCAGTTAAAGGTCGATAGACTGAATACTCCTATGCTAATTTCTGAGTGGAACAAATTCTGCAAGTGTTCGACTTTGGCCAATTTATATTTTTCGAATTATTAGCCTCGACCCTGTACAAAGGCTCAAAGGTGCGACTATGGGTATTTTTCGGTTAAAGGTCGATAGACTAAACACTTCTATGCTAATTTCTGAGTGGAACAAATTCTGCAAGGTTTCGACTTTGGCCAATTTATGTTTTCTCGAATTATTAGCCGCGACCCTGTACAAAGGCTCAAAGGTGCGACTATGGGTATTTTTCAGTTAAAGGTCGATAGACTGAATACTCCTATGCTAATTTCTGAGTGGAACAAATTCTGCAAGTGTTCGACTTTGGCCAATTTATATTTTTCGAATTATTAGCCTCGACCCTGTACAAAGGCTCAAAGGTGCGACTATGGGTATTTTTCGGTTAAAGGTCGATAGACTAAACACTTCTATGCTAATACCGATGTGGAACAAATTCCGCAAGGTTTCGACTTTGGCCAATTTATGTTCTCTCGAATTATTAGCCTCGACCAAGTACAAAGGCTCAAAGGTGCGACTATGGGTATTTTTCAGTTAAAGATCGATAGACTAAATACTCCTATGCCAATTTCTGAGTGGAACAAATTCTGCAAGGTTTCGACTTTGGCCAATTTATGTTTTCTCGAATAACTGGTCTCGACCCTGTACAAAGGCTCAAAGGTGCGACTATGGGTATTTTTCGGTTAAAGGTCGATAGACTAAACACTTCTATGCTAATTTCTGAGTGGAACAAATTCTGCAAGGTTTCGACTTTGGCCAATTTATGTTTTCTCGAATTATTAGCCTCGACCCTGTACAAAGGTTCAAAGGTGCGACTATGGGTTTTTTTCGGTTAAAGGTCGATAAACTAAACACTTCTATGCTAATCCCGATGTGGAACAAATTCCGCAAGGTTTCGACTTTGGCCAATTTATGTTTTCTCGAATTATTAGCCTCGACCCTGTACAAAGGTTCAAAGGTGCGACTATGGGTATTTTTCGGTTAAAGATCGATAGACTGAGTACTCCTATGCTAATTTCTGTGTGGAACAAATTCTGCACGTGTTCGACTTTGGCCAATTTATATTTTTCGAATTATTAGCCTCGACCCTGTACAAAGGCTCAAAGGTGCGACTATGAGTATTTTTCGGTTAAAGGTCGATAGACTAAACACTTCTATGCTAATTTCTGAGTGGAACAAATTCTGCAAGGTTTCGACTTTGGCCAATTTATGTTTTCTCGAATTATTAGCCGCGACCCTGTACAAAGGCTCAAAGGTGCGACTATGGGTATTTTTCGTTTAAAGATCGATAGACTAAACACTTCTATGCCAATTTCGATGTGGAACAAATTCTGCAAGTGTTCGACTTAGGCAAATTTATGTTTTCTCGAATAACTGGTCTCGACCATGTACAAAAGCTCAAAGGTGCGACTATGGGTATTTTTCAGTTAAAGATCGTTAGACTAAACACTTCTATGCCAATTTCTGAGTGGAACAAATTCTGCCACTTTTCGACTTTGGCCAATTTATGTTTTCTCGAATAACTGGTCTCGACCCTGTACAATGGCTCAAAGTTGCGACTATGGGCATTTTTCGGTTAAAGATCGATAGACTGAGTACTTCTATCCAATTTCTGAGTGGAACAAATTCTGCACGTGTTCGACTTTGGCCAATTTATGTATTCTCGAATTATTAGCCTCGACCCTGTACAAAGGCTCAAAGGGGCGACTATGGGTTTTTTTCGGTTAAAGGTCGATAGACTAAACACTTCCATGCTAATCCCGATGTGGAACAAATTCTGCAAGGTTTCGACTTTGGTCAATTTATGTTTTCTCGAATTATTAGCCGCGACCCTGTACAAAGGCTCAAAGGTGAGTCTATGGGTATTTTTCGGTTAAAGATCGATAGACTAAACACTTCTATGCCAATTTCGATGTGGAACAAATTCTGCAAGTGTTCGACTTTGGCCAATTTATGTTTTCTCGAATTATTAGCCTCGACCCTGTACTAAGGTTCAAAGGTGCGACTATGGGTATTTTTCAGTTAGTCGATAGACTGAATACTCCTATGCTAATTTCTGAGTGGAACAAATTCTGCAAGTGTTCGACTTTGGCCACTTTATGTTTTCTCGAATTATTAGCCTCGACCCTGTACATAGTTTCAAAGGTGCGACTATGGGTTTTTTTCGGTTAAAGATCGATAGACTAAACACTTCTATGCCAATTTCGATGTGGAACAAGTTCTGCACGTGTTCGACTTTGGCAAATTTATGTTTTCTCGAATAACTGGTCTCGACCCTGTACAAAGGCTCAAAGGTGCGACTATGGGTATTTTTCAGTTAAAGATCGTTAGACTAAACACTTCTATGCCAATTTCTGAGTGGAACAAATTCTGCAAGGTTTCGACTTTGGCCAATTTATGTTTTCCCGAATTATTAGCTTCGACCCTGTACAAAGGCTCAAAGGTGCGACTATGGATATTTTTCGGTTAAAGTTCGATAGACTAAACACTTCTATGCCAATTTCGATGTGGAACAAATTCTGCAAGTGTTCGACTTTGGCCAATTTATGTTTCTCGAATTATTAGCCTCGACCCTGTACAAAGGCTCAAAGGTTCGACTATGGGTATTTTTCGGTTAAAGTTCGTTAGACTAAACACTTCTATGCCAATTTCTGAGCGGAACAAATTCTGCAAGGTTTCGACTTTGGCCAATTTATGTTTTCTCGAATTATTAGCTTCGACCCTGTACAAAGGCTCAAAGGTGCGACTATGGGTATTTTTCGGTTAAAGTTCGATAGACTAAACACTTCTATGTCAATTTCGATGTGGAACAAATTCTGCAAGTGTTCGACTTTGGCCAATTTATGTTTCTCGAATTAATAGCCTCGACCCTGTACAAAGGTTCAAAGGTGCGACTATGGATATTTTTCGGTTAAAGTTCGATGGACTAAACACTTCTATGCCAATTTCTGAGTGGAACAAATTCTGCAAGGTTTCGACTTTGGCAAATTTATGTTTTCTCGAATTATTAGCCTCGACCCTGTACAAAGGCTCCAAGGTGCGACTATGGTTTTTTTTCGGTTAAAGGTCGATAGACTAAACACTTCTATGATAATTTCTGAGTGGAACAAACTCTGCAAGGTTTCGACTTTGGCCAATTTATGTTTTCTCGAATTATTAGCTTCGACCCTGTACAAAGGCTCAAAGGTGCGACTATGGGTATTTTTCGGTTAAAGTTCGATAGACTAAACACTTCTATGCGAATTTCGATGTGGAACAAATTCTGCAAGTGTTCGACTTTGGCCAATTTATGTTTCTCGAATTATTAGCCTCTACCCTGTACAAAGGTTCAAAGGTGCGACTATGGATATTTTTCGGTTAAAGTTCGATGGACTAAACACTTCTATGCCAATTTCTGAGTGGAACAAATTCTGCAAGGTTTCGACTTTGGCAAATTTATGTTTCTCGAATTATTAGCCTCGACCCTGTACAAAGGCTCAAAGGTGCGACTATGGGTATTATTCGGTTAAAGATCGATAGACTGAGTACTCCTATGCTAATTTCTGAGTGGAACAAATTCTGCAAGTGTTCGACTTTGGCCAATTTATGTTTCTCGAATTATTAGCCTCGACCCTGTACAAAGGCTCAAAGGTTCGACTGGGTATTTTTCGGTTAAAGATCGATAGACTAAACACTTCTATGCCAATTTCTGAGTGGAACAAATTCTGCAAGGTTTCGACTTTGGCAAATTTATGTTTTCTCGAATTATTAGCCTCGACCCTGTACAAAGGCTCAAAGGTGCGACTATGGGTATTTTTCAGTTAAAGATCGTTAGACTAAACACTTCTATGCCAATTTCTGGGTGGAACAAATTCTGCAAGGTTTCGACTTTGGCCAATTTATGTTTTCTCGAATTATTAGCCTCGACCCTGTACAAAGGCTCAAAGGTGCGACTATGGGTATTTTTCAGTTAAAGGTCGATAGACTGAATACTCCTATGCTAATTTCTGAGTGGAACAAGTTCTGCAAGTGTTCGACTTTTTCCAATTTATATTTTTCGAATTATTAGCCTCGACCCTGTACAAAGGCTCAAAGGTGCGATATGGGTATTTTTCAGTTAAAGATCGTTAAACTAAACACTTCTATGCCAATTTCTGAGTGGAACAAATTCTGCAAGGTTTCGACTTTGGCCAATTTATATTTTTCGAATTATTAGCCTCGACCCTGTACAAAGGCTCAAAGGTGCGACTATGGGTATTTTTCGGTTAAAGGTCGATAGACTAAACACTTCTATGCTAATACCGATGTGGAACAAATTCCGCAAGGTTTCGACTTTGGCCAATTTATGTTCTCTCGAATTATTAGCCTCGACCAAGTACAAAGGCTCAAAGTTGCGACTATGGGTATTTTTCAGTTAAAGATCGATAGACTAAATACTACTATGCCAATTTCTGAGTGGAACAAATTCTGCAAGGTTTCGACTTTGGCCAATTTATGTTTTCTCGAATAACTGGTCTCGACCCTGTACAAAGGCTCAAAGGTGCGACTATGGGTATTTTTCGGTTAAAGGTCGATAGACTAAACACTTCTATGCTAATTTCTGAGTGGAACAAATTCTGCAAGGTTTCGACTTTGGCCAATTTATGTTTTCTCGAATTATTAGCCTCGACCCTGTACAAAGGTTCAAAGGTGCGACTATGGGTTTTTTTCGGTTAAAGGTCGATAAACTAAACACTTCTATGCTAATCCCGATGTGGAACAAATTCCGCAAGGTTTCGACTTTGGCCAATTTATGTTTTCTCGAATTATTAGCCTCGACCCTGTACAAAGGTTCAAAGGTGCGACTATGGGTATTTTTCGGTTAAAGATCGATAGACTGAGTACTCCTATGCTAATTTCTGTGTGGAACAAATTCTGCACGTGTTCGACTTTGGCCAATTTATATTTTTCGAATTATTAGCCTCGACCCTGTACAAAGGCTCAAAGGTGCGACTATGAGTATTTTTCGGTTAAAGGTCGATAGACTAAACACTTCTATGCTAATTTCTGAGTGGAACAAATTCTGCAAGGTTTCGACTTTGGCCAATTTATGTTTTCTCGAATTATTAGCCGCGACCCTGTACAAAGGCTCAAAGGTGCGACTATGGGTATTTTTCGTTTAAAGATCGATAGACTAAACACTTCTATGCCAATTTCGATGTGGAACAAATTCTGCAAGTGTTCGACTTAGGCAAATTTATGTTTTCTCGAATAACTGGTCTCGACCATGTACAAAAGCTCAAAGGTGCGACTATGGGTATTTTTCAGTTAAAGATCGTTAGACTAAACACTTCTATGCCAATTTCTGAGTGGAACAAATTCTGCCACTTTTCGACTTTGGCCAATTTATGTTTTCTCGAATAACTGGTCTCGACCCTGTACAATGGCTCAAAGTTGCGACTATGGGCATTTTTCGGTTAAAGATCGATAGACTGAGTACTTCTATCCAATTTCTGAGTGGAACAAATTCTGCACGTGTTCGACTTTGGCCAATTTATGTATTCTCGAATTATTAGCCTCGACCCTGTACAAAGGCTCAAAGGGGCGACTATGGGTTTTTTTCGGTTAAAGGTCGATAGACTAAACACTTCCATGCTAATCCCGATGTGGAACAAATTCTGCAAGGTTTCGACTTTGGTCAATTTATGTTTTCTCGAATTATTAGCCGCGACCCTGTACAAAGGCTCAAAGGTGAGTCTATGGGTATTTTTCGGTTAAAGGTCGATAGACTAAACACTTCTATGCTAATCCCGATGTGGAACAAATTCCGCAAGGTTTCTACTTTGGCCAATTTATGTTTTCTCGAATTATTAGCCTCGACCCTGTACTAAGGTTCAAAGGTGCGACTATGGGTTTTTTTCGGTTAAAGGTCGATAGACTAAACACTTCTATGCTAATCCCGATGTGGAACAAATTCCGCAAGGTTTCGACTTTGGCCAATTTATGTTTTCTCGAATTATTAGCCTCGACCCTGTACAAAGGTTCAAAGGTGCGACTATGGGTATTTTTCGGTTAAAGATCGATAGACTGAGCACTCCTATGCTAATTTCTGAGTGGAACAAATTTTGCACGTGTTCGACTTTGGCCAATTTATATTTTTCGAATTATTAGCCTCGACCCTGTACAAAGGCTCAAAGGTGCGACTATGAGTATTTTTCGGTTAAAGGTAGATAGACTAAACACTTCTATGCTAATTTCTGAGTGGAACAAATTCTGCAAGGTTTCGACTTTGGCCAATTTATGTTTTCTCGAATAACTGGTCTCGACCCTGTACAAAGGCTCAAAGGTGCGACTATGGGTATTTTTCAGTTAAAGATCGTTAGACTAAACACTTCTATTCCAATTTCTGAGTGGAACAAATTCTGCAAGGTTTCGACTTTGGCCAATTTATGTTTTCTCGAATAACTGGTCTCGACCCTGTACAAATGCTCAAAGGTGCGACTATGGGTATTTTTCAGTTAAAGGTCGATAGACTGAATACTCCTATGCTAATTTCTGAGTGGAACAAATTCTGCAAGTGTTCGACTTTGGCCAATTTATATTTTTCGAATTATTAGCCTCGACCCTGTACAAAGGCTCAAAGGTGCGACTATGGGTATTTTTCGGTTAAAGGTCGATAGACTAAACACTTCTATGCTAATTTCTGAGTGGAACAAATTCTGCAAGGTTTCGACTTTGGCCAATTTATGTTTTCTCGAATTATTAGCCGCGACCCTGTACAAAGGCTCAAAGGTGAGTCTATGGGTATTTTTCGGTTAAAGGTCGATAGACTAAACACTTCTATGCTAATCCCGATGTGGAACAAATTCCGCAAGGTTTCTACTTTGGTCAATTTATGTTTTCTCGAATTAATAGCCTCGACACTGTACAAAGGTTCAAAGGTGCGACTATGGGTTTTTTTCGGTTAAAGGTCGATAGACTAAACACTTCTATGCTAATCCCGATGTGGAACAAATTCCGCAAGGTTTCGACTTTGGCCAATTTATGTTTTCTCGAATTATTAGCCTCGACCCTGTACAAAGGTTCAATGGTGCGACTATGGGTATGTTTCGGTTAAAGATCGATAGACTGAGTACTCCTATGCTAATTTCTGAGTGGAACAAATTCTGCAAGGTTTCGACTTTGGCCAATTTATGTTTTCTCGAATTATTAGCCGCGACCCTGTACAAAGGCTCAAAGGTGCGACTATGGGTATTTTTCGTTTAAAGATCGATAGACTAAACACTTCTATGCCAATTTCGATGTGGAACAAATTCTGCAAGTGTTCGACTTTGGCCAATTTATGTTTTCTCGAATAACTGGTCTCGACCATGTACAAAAGCTCAAAGATGCGACTATGGGTATTTTTCAGTTAAAGATCGTTAGACTAAACACTTCTATGCCAATTTCTGAGTGGAACAAATTCTGCCACTTTTCGACTTTGGCCAATTTATGTTTTCTCGAATAACTGGTCTCGACTCTGTACAATGGCTCAAAGTTGCGACTATGGGCATTTTTCGGTTAAAGATCGATAGACTGAGTACTACTATCCAATTTCTGAGTGGAACAAATTCTGCACGTGTTCGACTTTGGCCAATTTATGTATTCTCGAATTATTAGCCTCGACCCTGTACAAAGGCTCCAAGGGGCGACTATGGGTTTTTTTCGGTTAAAGGTCGATAGACTAAACACTTCTATGCTAATCCCGATGTGGAACAAATTCTGCAAGGTTTCGACTTTGGTCAATTTATGTTTTCTCGAATTATTAGCCTCGACCCTGTACAAAGGCTCAAAGGTGCGACTATTGGTATTTTTCGGTTAAAGATCGATAGACTAAACACTTCTATGCCAATTTCGATGTGGAACAAATTCTGCAAGTGTTCGACTTTGGCCAATTTATGTTTCTCGAATTATTAGCCTCGACCCTGTACAAAGGCTCAAAGGTGCGACTATGGGTATTTTTCAGTTAGTCGATAGACTGAATACTCCTATGCTAATTTCTGAGTGGAACAAATTCTGCAAGTGTTCGACTTTGGCCACTTTATGTTTTCTCGAATTATTAGCCTCGACCCTGTACATAGTTTCAAAGGTGCGACTATGGGTTTTTTTCGGTTAAAGATCGATAGACTAAACACTTCTATGCCAATTTCGATGTGGAACAAGTTCTGCACGTGTTCGACTTTGGCAAATTTATGTTTTCTCGAATAACTGGTCTCGACCCTGTACAAAGGCTCAAAGGTGCGACTATGGGTATTTTTCAGTTAAAGATCGTTAGACTAAACACTTCTATGCCAATTTCTGAGTGGAACAAATTCTGCAAGGTTTCGACTTTGGCCAATTTATGTTTTCCCGAATTATTAGCTTCGACCCTGTACAAAGGCTCAAAGGTGCGACTATGGATATTTTTCGGTTAAAGTTCGATAGACTAAACACTTCTATGCCAATTTCGATGTGGAACAAATTCTGCAAGTGTTCGACTTTGGCCAATTTATGTTTCTCGAATTATTAGCCTCGACCCTGTACAAAGGCTCAAAGGTTCGACTATGGGTATTTTTCGGTTAAAGTTCGTTAGACTAAACACTTCTATGCCAATTTCTGAGCGGAACAAATTCTGCAAGGTTTCGACTTTGGCCAATTTATGTTTTCTCGAATTATTAGCTTCGACCCTGTACAAAGGCTCAAAGGTGCGACTATGGGTATTTTTCGGTTAAAGTTCGATAGACTAAACACTTCTATGTCAATTTCGATGTGGAACAAATTCTGCAAGTGTTCGACTTTGGCCAATTTATGTTTCTCGAATTAATAGCCTCGACCCTGTACAAAGGTTCAAAGGTGCGACTATGGATATTTTTCGGTTAAAGTTCGATGGACTAAACACTTCTATGCCAATTTCTGAGTGGAACAAATTCTGCAAGGTTTCGACTTTGGCAAATTTATGTTTTCTCGAATTATTAGCCTCGACCCTGTACAAAGGCTCCAAGGTGCGACTATGGTTTTTTTTCGGTTAAAGGTCGATAGACTAAACACTTCTATGATAATTTCTGAGTGGAACAAACTCTGCAAGGTTTCGACTTTGGCCAATTTATGTTTTCTCGAATTATTAGCTTCGACCCTGTACAAAGGCTCAAAGGTGCGACTATGGGTATTATTCGGTTAAAGATCGATAGACTGAGTACTCCTATGCTAATTTCTGAGTGGAACAAATTCTGCAAGGTTTCGACTTTGGCAAATTTATGTTTCTCGAATTATTAGCCTCGACCCTGTACAAAGGCTCAAAGGTTCGACTGGGTATTTTTCGGTTAAAGATCGATAGACTAAACACTTCTATGCCAATTTCTGAGTGGAACAAATTCTGCAAGGTTTCGACTTTGGCAAATTTATGTTTTCTCGAATTATTAGCCTCGACCCTGTACAAAGGCTCAAAGGTGCGACTATGGGTATTTTTCAGTTAAAGATCGTTAGACTAAACACTTCTATGCCAATTTCTGAGTGGAACAAATTCTGCAAGGTTTCGACTTTGGCAAATTTATGTTTCTCGAATTATTAGCCTCGACCCTGTACAAAGGCTCAAAGGTGCGACTATGGGTATTATTCGGTTAAAGATCGATAGACTGAGTACTCCTATGCTAATTTCTGAGTGGAACAAATTCTGCAAGTGTTCGACTTTGGCCAATTTATGTTTCTCGAATTATTAGCCTCGACCCTGTACAAAGGCTCAAAGGTTCGACTGGGTATTTTTCGGTTAAAGATCGATAGACTAAACACTTCTATGCCAATTTCTGAGTGGAACAAATTCTGCAAGGTTTCGACTTTGGCAAATTTATGTTTTCTCGAATTATTAGCCTCGACCCTGTACAAAGGCTCAAAGGTGCGACTATGGGTATTTTTCAGTTAAAGATCGTTAGACTAAACACTTCTATGCCAATTTCTGAGTGGAACAAATTCTGCAAGGTTTCGACTTTGGCCAATTTATGTTTTCTCGAATTATTAGCCTCGACCCTGTACAAAGGCTCAAAGGTGCGACTATGGGTATTTTTCAGTTAAAGGTCGATAGACTGAATACTCCTATGCTAATTTCTGAGTGGAACAAGTTCTGCAAGTGTTCGACTTTTTCCAATTTATATTTTTCGAATTATTAGCCTCGACCCTGTACAAAGGCTCAAAGGTGCGATATGGGTATTTTTCAGTTAAAGATCGTTAAACTAAACACTTCTATGCCAATTTCTGAGTGGAACAAATTCTGCAAGGTTTCGACTTTGGCCAATTTATGTTTTCTCGAATTATTAGCTTCGACCCTGTACAAAGGCTCAAAGGTGCGACTATGGGTATTTTTCGGTTAAAGTTCGATAGACTAAACACTTCTATGTCAATTTCGATGTGGAACAAATTCTGCAAGTGTTCGACTTTGGCCAATTTATGTTTCTCGAATTATTAGCCTCGACCCTGTACAAAGGTTCAAAGGTGCGACTATGGATATTTTTCGGTTAAAGTTCGATGGACTAAACACTTCTATGCCAATTTCTGAGTGGAACAAATTCTGCAAGGTATCGACTTTGGCAAATTTATGTTTTCTCGAATTATTAGCCTCGACCCTGTACAAAGGCTCAAAGGTGCGACTATGGGTATTTTTCAGTTAAAGATCGTTAGACTAAACACTTCTATGCCAATTTCTGAGTGGAACAAATTCTGCAAGGTTTCGACTTTGGCAAATTTATGTTTCTCGAATTATTAGCCTCGACCCTGTACAAAGGCTCAAAGGTGCGACTATGGGTATTATTCGGTTAAAGATCGATAGACTGAGTACTCCTATGCTAATTTCTGAGTGGAACAAATTCTGCAAGTGTTCGACTTTGGCCAATTTATGTTTCTCGAATTATTAGCCTCGACCCTGTACAAAGGTTCAAAGGTGCGACTATGGGTATTTTTCGGTTAAAGTTCGATAGACTAAACACTTCTATGCCAATTTCGAGGTGGAACAAATTCTGCAAGTGTTCGACTTTGGCCAATTTATGTTTCTCGAATTATTAGCCTCGACCCTGTACAAAGGCTCAAAGGTTCGACTGGGTATTTTTCGGTTAAAGATCGATAGACTAAACACTTCTATGCCAATTTCTGAGTGGAACAAATTCTGCAAGGTTTCGACTTTGGCAAATTTATGTTTTCTCGAATTATTAGCCTCGACCCTGTACAAAGGCTCAAAGGTGCGACTATGGGTATTTTTCAGTTAAAGATCGTTAGACTAAACACTTCTATGCCAATTTCTGAGTGGAACAAATTCTGCAAGGTTTCGACTTTGGCAAATTTATGTTTCTCGAATTATTAGCCTCGACCCTGTACAAAGGCTCAAAGGTGCGACTATGGGTATTATTCGGTTAAAGATCGATAGACTGAGTACTCCTATGCTAATTTCTGAGTGGAACAAATTCTGCAAGTGTTCGACTTTGGCCAATTTATGTTTCTCGAATTATTAGCCTCGACCCTGTACAAAGGTTCAAAGGTGCGACTATGGGTATTTTTCGGTTAAAGTTCGATAGACTAAACACTTCTATGCCAATTTCGATGTGGAACAAATTCTGCAAGTGTTCGACTTTGGCCAATTTATGTTTCTCGAATTATTAGCCTCGACCCTGTACAAAGGCTCAAAGGTTCGACTATGGGTATTTTTCGGGTAAAGATCGATAGACTGAGTACTCCTATGCTAATTTCTGAGTGGAACAAATTCTGCAAGTGTTCGACTTTGGCCAATTTATGTTTCTCGAATTATTAGCCTCGACCCTGTACAAAGGCTCAAAGGTTCGACTATGGGTATTTTTCGGGTAAAGATCGATAGACTGAGTACTCCTAAGCTAATTTCTGAGTGGAACAAATTCTGCAAGGTTTCGACTTTGGCCAATTTATGTTTTCTCGAATTATTAGCTTCGACCCTGTACAAAGGCTCAAAGGTGCGACTATGGGTATTTTTCGGTTAAAGTTCGATAGACTAAACACTTCTATGCCAATTTCGATGTGGAACAAATTCTGCAAGTGTTCGACTTTGGCCAATTTATGTTCCTCGAATTATTAGCCTCGACCCTGTACAAAGGTTCAAAGGTGCGACTATGGGTATTTTTCGGTTAAAGATCGATAGACTGAGTACTCCTATGCTAATTTCTGAGTGGAACAAATTCTGCAAGTGTTCGACTTTGGCCAATTTATGTTTCTCGAATTATTAGCCTCGACCCTGTACAAAGGCTCAAAGGTTCGACTATGGGTATTTTTCGGTTAAAGATCGATAGACTAAACACTTCTATGCCAATTTCTGAGTGGAACAAATTCTGCAAGGTTTCGACTTTGGCAAATTTATGTTTTCTCGAATTATTAGCCTCGACCCTGTACAAAGGCTCCAAGGTGCGACTATGGGTTTTTTTCGGTTAAAGGTCGATAGACTAAACACTTCTATGATAATTTCTGAGTGGAACAAACTCTGCAAGGTTTCGACTTTGGCCAATTTATGTTTTCTCGAATTATTAGCTTTGACCCTGTACAAAGGCTCAAAGGTGCGACTATGGGTATTTTTCGGTTAAAGTTCGATAGACTAAACACTTCTATGCGAATTTCGATGTGGAACAAATTCTGCAAGTGTTCACTTTGGCCAATTTATGTTTCTCGAATTATTAGCCTCGACCCTGTACAAAGGTTCAAAGGTGCGACTATGGATATTTTTCGGTTAAAGTTCGATGGACTAAACACTTCTATGCCAATTTCTGAGTGGAACAAATTCTGCAAGGTTTCGACTTTGGCCAATTTATGTTTTCTCGAATTATTAGCCGCGACCCTGTACAAAGGCTCAAAGGTGCGACTATGGGTATTTTTCGTTTAAAGATCGATAGACTAAACACTTCTATGCCAATTTCGATGTGGAACAAATTCTGCAAGTGTTCGACTTTGGCCAATTTATGTTTTCTCGAATAACTGGTCTCGACCATGTACAAAAGCTCAAAGATGCGACTATGGGTATTTTTCAGTTAAAGATCGTTAGACTAAACACTTCTATGCCAATTTCTGAGTGGAACAAATTCTGCCACTTTTCGACTTTGGCCAATTTATGTTTTCTCGAATAACTGGTCTCGACCCTGTACAATGGCTCAAAGTTGCGACTATGGGCATTTTTCGGTTAAAGATCGATAGACTGAGTACTTCTATCCAATTTCTGAGTGGAACAAATTCTGCACGTGTTCGACTTTGGCCAATTTATGTATTCTCGAATTATTAGCCTCGACCCTGTACAAAGGCTAGAAGGGGCGACTATGGGTTTTTTTCGGTTAAAGGTCGATAGACTAAACACTTCTATGCTAATCCCGATGTGGAACAAATTCTGCAAGGTTTCGACTTTGGTCAATTTATGTTTTCTCGAATTATTAGCCTCGACCCTGTACAAAGGCTCAAAGGTGCGACTATTGGTATTTTTCGGTTAAAGATCGATAGGCTAAACACTTCTATGCCAATTTCGATGTGGAACAAATTCTGCAAGGTTTCGACTTTGGCAAATTTATGTTTCTCGAATTATTAGCCTCGACCCTGTACAAAGGCTCAAAGGTGCGACTATGGGTATTATTCGGTTAAAGATCGATAGACTGAGTACTCCTATGCTAATTTCTGAGTGGAACAAATTCTGCAAGTGTTCGACTTTGGCCAATTTATGTTTCTCGAATTATTAGCCTCGACCCTGTACAAAGGTTCAAAGGTGCGACTATGGGTATTTTTCGGTTAAAGTTCGATAGACTAAACACTTCTATGCCAATTTCGAGGTGGAACAAATTCTGCAAGTGTTCGACTTTGGCCAATTTATGTTTCTCGAATTATTAGCCTCGACCCTGTACAAAGGCTCAAAGGTTCGACTGGGTATTTTTCGGTTAAAGATCGATAGACTAAACACTTCTATGCCAATTTCTGAGTGGAACAAATTCTGCAAGGTTTCGACTTTGGCAAATTTATGTTTTCTCGAATTATTAGCCTCGACCCTGTACAAAGGCTCAAAGGTGCGACTATGGGTATTTTTCAGTTAAAGATCGTTAGACTAAACACTTCTATGCCAATTTCTGAGTGGAACAAATTCTGCAAGGTTTCGACTTTGGCAAATTTATGTTTCTCGAATTATTAGCCTCGACCCTGTACAAAGGCTCAAAGGTGCGACTATGGGTATTATTCGGTTAAAGATCGATAGACTGAGTACTCCTATGCTAATTTCTGAGTGGAACAAATTCTGCAAGTGTTCGACTTTGGCCAATTTATGTTTCTCGAATTATTAGCCTCGACCCTGTACAAAGGTTCAAAGGTGCGACTATGGGTATTTTTCGGTTAAAGTTCGATAGACTAAACACTTCTATGCCAATTTCGATGTGGAACAAATTCTGCAAGTGTTCGACTTTGGCCAATTTATGTTTCTCGAATTATTAGCCTCGACCCTGTACAAAGGCTCAAAGGTTCGACTATGGGTATTTTTCGGGTAAAGATCGATAGACTGAGTACTCCTATGCTAATTTCTGAGTGGAACAAATTCTGCAAGTGTTCGACTTTGGCCAATTTATGTTTCTCGAATTATTAGCCTCGACCCTGTACAAAGGCTCAAAGGTTCGACTATGGGTATTTTTCGGGTAAAGATCGATAGACTGAGTACTCCTAAGCTAATTTCTGAGTGGAACAAATTCTGCAAGGTTTCGACTTTGGCCAATTTATGTTTTCTCGAATTATTAGCTTCGACCCTGTACAAAGGCTCAAAGGTGCGACTATGGGTATTTTTCGGTTAAAGTTCGATAGACTAAACACTTCTATGCCAATTTCGATGTGGAACAAATTCTGCAAGTGTTCGACTTTGGCCAATTTATGTTCCTCGAATTATTAGCCTCGACCCTGTACAAAGGTTCAAAGGTGCGACTATGGGTATTTTTCGGTTAAAGATCGATAGACTGAGTACTCCTATGCTAATTTCTGAGTGGAACAAATTCTGCAAGTGTTCGACTTTGGCCAATTTATGTTTCTCGAATTATTAGCCTCGACCCTGTACAAAGGCTCAAAGGTTCGACTATGGGTATTTTTCGGTTAAAGATCGATAGACTAAACACTTCTATGCCAATTTCTGAGTGGAACAAATTCTGCAAGGTTTCGACTTTGGCAAATTTATGTTTTCTCGAATTATTAGCCTCGACCCTGTACAAAGGCTCCAAGGTGCGACTATGGGTTTTTTTCGGTTAAAGGTCGATAGACTAAACACTTCTATGATAATTTCTGAGTGGAACAAACTCTGCAAGGTTTCGACTTTGGCCAATTTATGTTTTCTCGAATTATTAGCTTTGACCCTGTACAAAGGCTCAAAGGTGCGACTATGGGTATTTTTCGGTTAAAGTTCGATAGACTAAACACTTCTATGCGAATTTCGATGTGGAACAAATTCTGCAAGTGTTCACTTTGGCCAATTTATGTTTCTCGAATTATTAGCCTCGACCCTGTACAAAGGTTCAAAGGTGCGACTATGGATATTTTTCGGTTAAAGTTCGATGGACTAAACACTTCTATGCCAATTTCTGAGTGGAACAAATTCTGCAAGGTTTCGACTTTGGCCAATTTATGTTTTCTCGAATTATTAGCCGCGACCCTGTACAAAGGCTCAAAGGTGCGACTATGGGTATTTTTCGTTTAAAGATCGATAGACTAAACACTTCTATGCCAATTTCGATGTGGAACAAATTCTGCAAGTGTTCGACTTTGGCCAATTTATGTTTTCTCGAATAACTGGTCTCGACCATGTACAAAAGCTCAAAGATGCGACTATGGGTATTTTTCAGTTAAAGATCGTTAGACTAAACACTTCTATGCCAATTTCTGAGTGGAACAAATTCTGCCACTTTTCGACTTTGGCCAATTTATGTTTTCTCGAATAACTGGTCTCGACCCTGTACAATGGCTCAAAGTTGCGACTATGGGCATTTTTCGGTTAAAGATCGATAGACTGAGTACTTCTATCCAATTTCTGAGTGGAACAAATTCTGCACGTGTTCGACTTTGGCCAATTTATGTATTCTCGAATTATTAGCCTCGACCCTGTACAAAGGCTAGAAGGGGCGACTATGGGTTTTTTTCGGTTAAAGGTCGATAGACTAAACACTTCTATGCTAATCCCGATGTGGAACAAATTCTGCAAGGTTTCGACTTTGGTCAATTTATGTTTTCTCGAATTATTAGCCTCGACCCTGTACAAAGGCTCAAAGGTGCGACTATTGGTATTTTTCGGTTAAAGATCGATAGACTAAACACTTCTATGCCAATTTCGATGTGGAACAAATTCTGCAAGTGTTCGACTTTGGCCAATTTATGTTTCTCGAATTATTAGCCTCGACCCTGTACAAAGGCTCAAAGGTGCGACTATGGGTATTTTTCAGTTAGTCGATAGACTGAATACTCCTATGCTAATTTCTGAGTGGAACAAATTCTGCAAGTGTTCGACTTTGGCCACTTTATGTTTTCTCGAATTATTAGCCTCGACCCTGTACATAGTTTCAAAGGTGCGACTATGGGTTTTTTTCGGTTAAAGATCGATAGACTAAACACTTCTATGCCAATTTCGATGTGGAACAAGTTCTGCACGTGTTCGACTTTGGCAAATTTATGTTTTCTCGAATAACTGGTCTCGACCCTGTACAAAGGCTCAAAGGTGCGACTATGGGTATTTTTCAGTTAAAGATCGTTAGACTAAACACTTCTATGCCAATTTCTGAGTGGAACAAATTCTGCAAGGTTTCGACTTTGGCCAATTTATGTTTTCCCGAATTATTAGCTTCGACCCTGTACAAAGGCTCAAAGGTGCGACTATGGATATTTTTCGGTTAAAGTTCGATAGACTAAACACTTCTATGCCAATTTCGATGTGGAACAAATTCTGCAAGTGTTCGACTTTGGCCAATTTATGTTTCTCGAATTATTAGCCTCGACCCTGTACAAAGGCTCAAAGGTTCGACTATGGGTATTTTTCGGTTAAAGTTCGTTAGACTAAACACTTCTATGCCAATTTCTGAGCGGAACAAATTCTGCAAGGTTTCGACTTTGGCCAATTTATGTTTTCTCGAATTATTAGCTTCGACCCTGTACAAAGGCTCAAAGGTGCGACTATGGGTATTTTTCGGTTAAAGTTCGATAGACTAAACACTTCTATGTCAATTTCGATGTGGAACAAATTCTGCAAGTGTTCGACTTTGGCCAATTTATGTTTCTCGAATTAATAGCCTCGACCCTGTACAAAGGTTCAAAGGTGCGACTATGGATATTTTTCGGTTAAAGTTCGATGGACTAAACACTTCTATGCCAATTTCTGAGTGGAACAAATTCTGCAAGGTTTCGACTTTGGCAAATTTATGTTTTCTCGAATTATTAGCCTCGACCCTGTACAAAGGCTCCAAGGTGCGACTATGGTTTTTTTTCGGTTAAAGGTCGATAGACTAAACACTTCTATGATAATTTCTGAGTGGAACAAACTCTGCAAGGTTTCGACTTTGGCCAATTTATGTTTTCTCGAATTATTAGCTTCGACCCTGTACAAAGGCTCAAAGGTGCGACTATGGGTATTATTCGGTTAAAGATCGATAGACTGAGTACTCCTATGCTAATTTCTGAGTGGAACAAATTCTGCAAGGTTTCGACTTTGGCAAATTTATGTTTCTCGAATTATTAGCCTCGACCCTGTACAAAGGCTCAAAGGTTCGACTGGGTATTTTTCGGTTAAAGATCGATAGACTAAACACTTCTATGCCAATTTCTGAGTGGAACAAATTCTGCAAGGTTTCGACTTTGGCAAATTTATGTTTTCTCGAATTATTAGCCTCGACCCTGTACAAAGGCTCAAAGGTGCGACTATGGGTATTTTTCAGTTAAAGATCGTTAGACTAAACACTTCTATGCCAATTTCTGAGTGGAACAAATTCTGCAAGGTTTCGACTTTGGCAAATTTATGTTTCTCGAATTATTAGCCTCGACCCTGTACAAAGGCTCAAAGGTGCGACTATGGGTATTATTCGGTTAAAGATCGATAGACTGAGTACTCCTATGCTAATTTCTGAGTGGAACAAATTCTGCAAGTGTTCGACTTTGGCCAATTTATGTTTCTCGAATTATTAGCCTCGACCCTGTACAAAGGCTCAAAGGTTCGACTGGGTATTTTTCGGTTAAAGATCGATAGACTAAACACTTCTATGCCAATTTCTGAGTGGAACAATTTCTGCAAGGTTTCGACTTTGGCAAATTTATGTTTTCTCGAATTATTAGCCTCGACCCTGTACAAAGGCTCAAAGGTGCGACTATGGGTATTTTTCAGTTAAAGATCGTTAGACTAAACACTTCTATGCCAATTTCTGAGTGGAACAAATTCTGCAAGGTTTCGACTTTGGCCAATTTATGTTTTCTCGAATTATTAGCCTCGACCCTGTACAAAGGCTCAAAGGTGCGACTATGGGTATTTTTCAGTTAAAGGTCGATAGACTGAATACTCCTATGCTAATTTCTGAGTGGAACAAGTTCTGCAAGTGTTCGACTTTTTCCAATTTATATTTTTCGAATTATTAGCCTCGACCCTGTACAAAGGCTCAAAGGTGCGATATGGGTATTTTTCAGTTAAAGATCGTTAAACTAAACACTTCTATGCCAATTTCTGAGTGGAACAAATTCTGCAAGGTTTCGACTTTGGCCAATTTATGTTTTCTCGAATTATTAGCTTCGACCCTGTACAAAGGCTCAAAGGTGCGACTATGGGTATTTTTCGGTTAAAGTTCGATAGACTAAACACTTCTATGTCAATTTCGATGTGGAACAAATTCTGCAAGTGTTCGACTTTGGCCAATTTATGTTTCTCGAATTATTAGCCTCGACCCTGTACAAAGGTTCAAAGGTGCGACTATGGATATTTTTCGGTTAAAGTTCGATGGACTAAACACTTCTATGCCAATTTCTGAGTGGAACAAATTCTGCAAGGTATCGACTTTGGCAAATTTATGTTTTCTCGAATTATTAGCCTCGACCCTGTACAAAGGCTCAAAGGTGCGACTATGGGTATTTTTCAGTTAAAGATCGTTAGACTAAACACTTCTATGCCAATTTCTGAGTGGAACAAATTCTGCAAGGTTTCGACTTTGGCAAATTTATGTTTCTCGAATTATTAGCCTCGACCCTGTACAAAGGCTCAAAGGTGCGACTATGGGCATTATTCGGTTAAAGATCGATAGACTGAGTACTCCTATGCTAATTTCTGAGTGGAACAAATTCTGCAAGTGTTCGACTTTGGCCAATTTATGTTTCTCAAATTATTAGCCTCGACCCTGTACAAAGGTTCAAAGGTGCGACTATGGGTATTTTTCGGTTAAAGTTCGATAGACTAAACACTTCTATGCCAATTTCGATGTGGAACAAATTCTGCAAGTGTTCGACTTTGGCCAATTTATGTTTCTCGAATTATTAGCCTCGACCCTGTACAAAGGCTCAAAGGTTCGACTGGGTATTTTTCGGTTAAAGATCGATAGACTAAACACTTCTATGCCAATTTCTGAGTGGAACAAATTCTGCAAGGTTTCGACTTTGGCAAATTTATGTTTTCTCGAATTATTAGCCTCGACCCTGTACAAAGGCTCAAAGGTGCGACTATGGGTATTTTTCAGTTAAAGATCGTTAGACTAAACACTTCTATGCCAATTTCTGAGTGGAACAAATTCTGCAAGGTTTCGACTTTGGCAAATTTATGTTTCTCGAATTATTAGCCTCGACCCTGTACAAAGGCTCAAAGGTGCGACTATGGGTATTATTCGGTTAAAGATCGATAGACTGAGTACTCCTATGCTAATTTCTGAGTGGAACAAATTCTGCAAGTGTTCGACTTTGGCCAATTTATGTTTCTCGAATTATTAGCCTCGACCCTGTACAAAGGTTCAAAGGTGCGACTATGGGTATTTTTCGGTTAAAGTTCGATAGACTAAACACTTCTATGCCAATTTCGATGTGGAACAAATTCTGCAAGTGTTCGACTTTGGCCAATTTATGTTTCTCGAATTATTAGCCTCGACCCTGTACAAAGGCTCAAAGGTTCGACTATGGGTATTTTTCGGGTAAAGATCGATAGACTGAGTACTCCTATGCTAATTTCTGAGTGGAACAAATTCTGCAAGTGTTCGACTTTGGCCAATTTATGTTTCTCGAATTATTAGCCTCGACCCTGTACAAAGGCTCAAAGGTTCGACTATGGGTATTTTTCGGGTAAAGATCGATAGACTGAGTACTCCTAAGCTAATTTCTGAGTGGAACAAATTCTGCAAGGTTTCGACTTTGGCCAATTTATGTTTTCTCGAATTATTAGCTTCGACCCTGTACAAAGGCTCAAAGGTGCGACTATGGGTATTTTTCGGTTAAAGTTCGATAGACTAAACACTTCTATGCCAATTTCGATGTGGAACAAATTCTGCAAGTGTTCGACTTTGGCCAATTTATGTTCCTCGAATTATTAGCCTCGACCCTGTACAAAGGTTCAAAGGTGCGACTATGGGTATTTTTCGGTTAAAGATCGATAGACTGAGTACTCCTATGCTAATTTCTGAGTGGAACAAATTCTGCAAGTGTTCGACTTTGGCCAATTTATGTTTCTCGAATTATTAGCCTCGACCCTGTACAAAGGCTCAAAGGTTCGACTATGGGTATTTTTCGGTTAAAGATCGATAGACTAAACACTTCTATGCCAATTTCTGAGTGGAACAAATTCTGCAAGGTTTCGACTTTGGCAAATTTATGTTTTCTCGAATTATTAGCCTCGACCCTGTACAAAGGCTCCAAGGTGCGACTATGGGTTTTTTTCGGTTAAAGGTCGATAGACTAAACACTTCTATGATAATTTCTGAGTGGAACAAACTCTGCAAGGTTTCGACTTTGGCCAATTTATGTTTTCTCGAATTATTAGCTTTGACCCTGTACAAAGGCTCAAAGGTGCGACTATGGGTATTTTTCGGTTAAAGTTCGATAGACTAAACACTTCTATGCGAATTTCGATGTGGAACAAATTCTGCAAGTGTTCACTTTGGCCAATTTATGTTTCTCGAATTATTAGCCTCGACCCTGTACAAAGGTTCAAAGGTGCGACTATGGATATTTTTCGGTTAAAGTTCGATGGACTAAACACTTCTATGCCAATTTCTGAGTGGAACAAATTCTGCAAGGTTTCGACTTTGGCAAATTTATGTTTCTCGAATTATTAGCCTCGACCCTGTACAAAGGCTCAAAGGTGCGACTATGGGTATTATTCGGTTAAAGATCGATAGACTGAGTACTCCTATGCTAATTTCTGAGTGGAACAAATTCTGCAAGTGTTCGACTTTGGCCAATTTATGTTTCTCGAATTATTAGCCTCGACCCTGTACAAAGGCTCAAAGGTTCGACTGGGTATTTTTCGGTTAAAGATCGATAGACTAAACACTTCTATGCCAATTTCTGAGTGGAACAAATTCTGCAAGGTTTCGACTTTGGCAAATTTATGTTTTCTCGAATTATTAGCCTCGACCCTGTACAAAGGCTCAAAGGTGCGACTATGGGTATTTTTCAGTTAAAGATCATTAGACTAAACACTTCTATGCCAATTTCTGAGTGGAACAAATTCTGCAAGGTTTCGACTTTGGCCAATTTATGTTTTCTCGAATTATTAGCCTCGACCCTGTACAAAGGCTCAAAGGTGCGACTATGGGTATTTTTCAGTTAAAGGTCGATAGACTGAATACTCCTATGCTAATTTCTGAGTGGAACAAGTTCTGCAAGTGTTCGACTTTTTCCAATTTATATTTTTCGAATTATTAGCCTCGACCCTGTACAAAGGCTCAAAGGTGCGATATGGGTATTTTTCAGTTAAAGATCGTTAAACTAAACACTTCTATGCCAATTTCTGAGTGGAACAAATTCTGCAAGGTTTCGACTTTGGCCAATTTATGTTTTCTCGAATTATTAGCTTCGACCCTGTACAAAGGCTCAAAGGTGCGACTATGGGTATTTTGCGGTTAAAGTTCGATAGACTAAACACTTCTATGTCAATTTCGATGTGGAACAAATTCTGCAAGTGTTCGACTTTGGCCAATTTATGTTTCTCGAATTATTAGCCTCGACCCTGTACAAAGGTTCAAAGGTGCGACTATGGATATTTTTCGGTTAAAGTTCGATGGACTAAACACTTCTATGCCAATTTCTGAGTGGAACAAATTCTGCAAGGTATCGACTTTGGCAAATTTATGTTTTCTCGAATTATTAGCCTCGACCCTGTACAAAGGCTCAAAGGTGCGACTATGGGTATTTTTCAGTTAAAGATCGTTAGACTAAACACTTCTATGCCAATTTCTGAGTGGAACAAATTCTGCAAGGTTTCGACTTTGGCAAATTTATGTTTCTCGAATTATTAGCCTCGACCCTGTACAATGGCTCAAAGGTGCGACTATGGGTATTATTCGGTTAAAGATCGATAGACTGAGTACTCCTATGCTAATTTCTGAGTGGAACAAATTCTGCAAGTGTTCGACTTTGGCCAATTTATGTTTCTCGAATTATTAGCCTCGACCCTGTACAAAGGTTCAAAGGTGCGACTATGGGTATTTTTCGGTTAAAGTTCGATAGACTAAACACTTCTATGCCAATTTCGATGTGGAACAAATTCTGCAAGTGTTCGACTTTGGCCAATTTATGTTTCTCGAATTATTAGCCTCGACCCTGTACAAAGGCTCAAAGGTTCGACTATGGGTATTTTTCGGGTAAAGATCGATAGACTGAGTACTCCTATGCTAATTTCTGAGTGGAACAAATTCTGCAAGTGTTCGACTTTGGCCAATTTATGTTTCTCGAATTATTAGCCTCGACCCTGTACAAAGGCTCAAAGGTTCGACTATGGGTATTTTTCGGGTAAAGATCGATAGACTGAGTACTCCTAAGCTAATTTCTGAGTGGAACAAATTCTGCAAGGTTTCGACTTTGGCCAATTTATGTTTTCTCGAATTATTAGCTTCGACCCTGTACAAAGGCTCAAAGGTGCGACTATGGGTATTTTTCGGTTAAAGTTCGATAGACTAAACACTTCTATTCCAATTTCGATGTGGAACAAATTCTGCAAGTGTTCGACTTTGGCAAATTTATGTTTTCTCGAATTATTAGCCTCGACCCTGTACAAAGGCTCAAAGGTGCGACTATGGGTATTTTTCAGTTAAAGATCGTTAGACTAAACACTTCTATGCCAATTTCTGAGTGGAACAAATTCTGCAAGGTTTCGACTTTGGCCAATTTATGTTTTCTCGAATTATTAGCCTCGACCCTGTACAAAGGCTCAAAGGTTCGACTATGGGTATTTTTCGGTTAAAGATCGATAGACTAAACACTTCTATGCCAATTTCTGAGTGGAACAAATTCTGCAAGGTTTCGACTTTGGCAAATTTATGTTTTCTCGAATTATTAGCCTCGACCCTGTACAAAGGCTCAAAGGTGCGACTATGGGTATTTTTCAGTTAAAGATCGTTAGACTAAACACTTCTATGCCAATTTCTGAGTGGAACAAATTCTGCAAGGTTTCGACTTTGGCCAATTTATGTTTTCTCGAATTATTAGCCTCGACCCTGTACAAAGGCTCAAAGGTGCGACTATGGGTATTTTTCAGTTAAAGGTCGATAGACTGAATACTCCTATGCTAATTTCTGAGTGGAACAAGTTCTGCAAGTGTTCTACTTTTTCCAATTTATATTTTTCGAATTATTAGCCTCGACCCTGTACAAAGGCTCAAAGGTGCGATATGGGTATTTTTCAGTTAAAGATCGTTAAACTAAACACTTCTATGCCAATTTCTGAGGGGAACAAATTCTGCAAGGTTTCGACTTTGGCCAATTTATGTTTCTCGAATTATTAGCCTCGACCCTGTACAAAGGCTCAAAGGTTCGACTATGGGTATTTTTCGGTTAAAGATCGATAGACTAAACACTTCTATGCCAATTTCTGAGTGGAACAAATTCTGCAAGGTTTCGACTTTGTCAAATTTATGTTTCTCGAATTATTAGCCTCGACCCTGTACAAAGGCTCAAAGGTGCGACTATGGGTATTATTCGGTTAAAGATCGATAGACTGAGTACTCCTATGCTAATTTCTGAGTGGAACAAATTCTGCAAGTGTTCGACTTTGGCCAATTTATGTTTCTCGAATTATTAGCCTCGACCCTGTACAAAGGCTCAAAGGTTTTACTATGGGTATTTTTCAACCCAACAAACCCAACAAACCCAAACCAATTAAAAAATGTATTTTCCAAAAATCTTTTTTTCAGACAGAACTTTAAAAAGTTTATTTTTTCCAAGGAATGTTTAAAAAATTAATTTTCCAAATATTTTCCAAAAATCTTATTTTCTTCAAAGATTTTATAAAATTATCGAAATAAATTGTTTTCCAAAAAATCTTTAAAAATTATTTTTCAAAGAAATGTTTCAAAAAATCTTTTTTTCCAAAGATTTTTAAAATTATCGAAAAAAATAGTTTCCTTAAAAAAATTATTTTTCCGAAGATTTTTTTTATTTCAACATTTCTCCAAAAAAAATTTCCAAAATTTATTTTTTCAAAATTATCGAAAAAAATTTTTTTTTCACAAAATCTTTAAAAAAAAAATTTTTTCCAATGTTTAAAAATTAATTTTCGATATAAATATTTTCTTCAATCTTTTTTTCCAAAGATTTTACTCTCAAAATTTTCTCAAAAAAAAATATTTTTTAGAAAATAAATTTTTGTTAAAAAATTTTTTTTTTCGATAATTTTGAACAAACATAAACCCGAACAAACCCGACAAACCCGAACAAGCCCTTTCAAATGAGCCCAAACTCGACGGGTCTAGCATTAGTATTAAGGAAGTTATAGCTTGAATTTTATGATTTTATCGTATTGTACTCGTCGCGATAATTTTTAACAAACCCGAACAAACCCAAAGCCGAACAAACCCAAAGCCGAACAAACCCGACAAAGCAGTCGGCGAAGCAAGTAGGGTGGTTAAAAAAACTATTTTTTCAAGAAATTTTTAAAAAATTTATTTTCCAAATATTTTCCAAAAATCTTTTTTTCAAAGACCGAACAACCCGAACAAACCCGAACAAACCATTTAAAAAGTTTCTTTTTTCCAAGGAATGTTCCAAGAAATGTTTAAAAAATTAATTTTCGAAATATTTTCCAAAAATCTTTTTTTCTTCAAAGATTTTATAAAATTAGATTTTACTTCTATCAAAATTTTCTCCAAAAAAAATACTTTTTAGAAAATAAATTTTTGTTAAAACAATTTTATTCGATAATTTTGAACACACAAACTCGAACAAACCCAAACCCGAACAAACCCGACAAACCCGAACAAACCCGACAAAAACGAACAAACCCGAACAAGCCCTTTTAAATGAGCCCAAACTCGATGGGTCTAGTAGCATTAGTATTAAGGAAGTTATAGCTTGAATTTTTTTATGATTTTATGATTTCATCGTATTGTACTCGTCGCGATAATTTTGAACAAACCCAAACCCGAACAAACCCGACAAACCCGAACAAGCCCGACAAACCCGAACAAACCCGAACAAACTCGACAAACCCGATCAAACCCTTTAAAAAATGTATTTTTTCCAAGGAATGTTTAAAAAATTAATTTTCGAAATATTTTCCAAAAATCTTTTTTCTCCAAAGATTTTATTTTTCAAAATTTTATCAAAAGAATATTTTTTCCAAAAAATCTTTAAAAAATTATTTTTCCAAGAAATGTTTCAAAAAATCTTTATTTCCAAAGATTTTTAAAATTATCGAAAAAAATAGTTTCCTTAAAAAAATCATTTTTCCGAAGATTTTATTTTTATTTCAAAATTTTCTCCAAATAAATTTCCAAAATTTATTTTTTCAAAATTATCGAATAAAAATTTTTTTCACAAAATCTTTAAAAAAAATTTTTACAATGTTTAAAAATTAATTTTCGATATAAATATTTTCTTCAATCTTTTTTTCCAAAGATTTTACTTCTATCAAAATTTTCTCCAAAAAAAATATTTTTTAGAAAATAAATTTTTGTTAAAAAAATTTTTTTCGATAATTTTGAACAAACCCGAACAAACCCAAACCCGAACAAGCCCTTTCAAATGAGCCCAAACTCGACGCTTCTAGCATTAGTATTAGGAAGTTATAGCTTGAATTTTTTTATGATTTTATGATTTATCGTACGTCGCGATAATTTTGAACAAACCCAAACCCAAACCCGACAAAGCAGTAGGCGAAGCAAGTAGGGTGGTTTGAGAGTCGGCGGCAAACTCTGCTGTTCCTAGCCTAGGGCTTCGAGCGGCTTTTATTCGATCCAGCGGTGGCCGGTGATGCGTCGGGGTAGGGCCGATGGAAAAATCTTTTTCTCCAAAGATGTTATTTTTCAAAATTTTGTCCGAAAAAATTATTTTTTAGAAAATAAATATTTGTAATAAAAAATTAAGAAATTTCCAAAAAATATTTAAAAAAATTATATTTTCCAAGAAATGTTTAAAAAATTATTTTTCAATCTTAAAAAAATTATTTTTTCAAGAAATTTTTAAAAAATTTATTTTCCAAAAATCTTTTTTTCAGACAGAACTTTAAAAAGTTTATTTTTTCAAGAAATTTTTAAAAAATTTATTTTCCAAATATTTTCCAAAAATCTTTTTTTCAAAGACCGAACAACCCGAACAAACCCGACAAACCCGAACAAACCATTTAAAAAGTTTCTTTTTTCCAAGGAATGTTCCAAGAAATGTTTAAAAAATTAATTTTCGAAATATTTTCCAAAAATCTTTTTTTCTTCAAAGATTTTATAAAATTAGATTTTACTTCTATCAAAATTTTCTCCAAAAAAAATACTTTTTAGAAAATAAATTTTTGTTAAAACAATTTTATTCGATAATTTTGAACACACAAACCCGAACAAACCCAAACCCGAACAAACCCGACAAACCCGAACAAACCCGACAAAAACGAACAAACCCGAACAAGCCCTTTTAAATGAGCCCAAACTCGATGGGTCTAGTAGCATTAGTATTAAGGAAGTTATAGCTTGAATTTTTTTATGATTTTATGATTTCATCGTATTGTACTCGTCGCGATAATTTTGAACAAACCCAAACCCGAACAAACCCGACAAACCCGAACAAGCCCGACAAACCCGAACAAACCCGAACAAACTCGACAAACCCGATCAAACCCTTTAAAAAATGTATTTTTTCCAAGGAATGTTTAAAAAATTAATTTTCGAAATATTTTCCAAAAATCTTTTTTCTCCAAAGATTTTATTTTTCAAAATTTTATCAAAAGAATATTTTTTCCAAAAAATCTTTAAAAAATTATTTTTCCAAGAAATGTTTCAAAAAATCTTTATTTCCAAAGATTTTTAAAATTATCGAAAAAAATAGTTTCCTTAAAAAAATCATTTTTCCGAAGATTTTATTTTTATTTCAAAATTTTCTCCAAATAAATTTCCAAAATTTATTTTTTCAAAATTATCGAATAAAAATTTTTTTCACAAAATCTTTAAAAAAAATTTTTACAATGTTTAAAAATTAATTTTCGATATAAATATTTTCTTCAATCTTTTTTTCCAAAGATTTTACTTCTATCAAAATTTTCTCCAAAAAAAATATTTTTTAGAAAATAAATTTTTGTTAAAAAAATTTTTTTCGATAATTTTGAACAAACCCGAACAAACCCAAACCCGAACAAGCCCTTTCAAATGAGCCCAAACTCGACGCTTCTAGCATTAGTATTAGGAAGTTATAGCTTGAATTTTTTTATGATTTTATGATTTATCGTACGTCGCGATAATTTTGAACAAACCCAAACCCAAACCCGACAAAGCAGTAGGCGAAGCAAGTAGGGTGGTTTGAGAGTCGGCGGCAAACTCTGCTGTTCCTAGCCTAGGGCTTCGAGCGGCTTTTATTCGATCCAGCGGTGGCCGGTGATGCGTCGGGGTAGGGCCGATGGAAAAATCTTTTTTCTCCAAAGATGTTATTTTTCAAAATTTTGTCCGAAAAAATTATTTTTTAGAAAATAAATATTTGTAATAAAAAATTAAGAAATTTCCAAAAAATATTTAAAAAAATTATATTTTCCAAGAAATGTTTAAAAAATTATTTTTCAATCTTAAAAAAATTATTTTTTCAAGAAATTTTTAAAAAATTTATTTTCCAAAAATCTTTTTTTCAGACAGAACTTTAAAAAGTTTATTTTTTCCAAGGAATGTTTAAAAAATTAATTTTCCAAATATTTTCCAAAAATCTTATTTTCTTCAAAGATTTTATAAAATTATCGAAATAAATTGTTTTTCCAAAAAATCTTTAAAAATTATTTTTCAAAGAAATGTTTCAAAAAATCTTTTTTTCCAAAGATTTTTAAAATTATCGAAAAAAATAGTTTCCTTAAAAAAATTATTTTTCCGAAGATTTTTTTTATTCAACATTTCTCCAAAAAAAATTTCCAAAATTTATTTTTTCAAAATTATCGAAAAAAAATTTTTTTTCACAAAATCTAAAAAAAAATTTTTTTTCCAATGTTTAAAAATTAATTTTTGATATAAATATTTTCTTCAATCTTTTTTTCCAAAGATTTTACTCTATCAAAATTTTCTCAAAAAAAAATTTGTAATAAAAAATTAAGAAATTTCCAAAAAATATTTAAAAAAAAATTATTTTTTTTCAAGAAATGTTTAAAAAATTATTTTTCAAAAAATCTTTTTTTTTTCAGATTTTTTAAAATTATCGAAAAAAATTGTTTCTCCAAAAAATCTTAAAAAAAATTATTTTTTCAAGAAATTTTTAAAAAATTTATTTTCCAAATATTTTCCAAAACTCTTTTTTTCAAAGACCGAACAACCCGAACAAACCCTTTAAAAAGTTTATTTTTTCCAAGGAATGTTCAAGGAATATGGAATGAAATTAATTTTCGAAATATCTTCCAAAAATCTTTTTTTCTTCAAGGATTTTATAAAATTAGATTTTACTTCTATCAAAATTTTCTCCAAAAAAAAATATTTTTTAGAAATAAATTTTTGTTAAAAAAATATTTTTTAGAAAATAAATTTTTGTTAAACAATTTTTTTTCGATAATTTTGAACACACCCGAACAAACCCAAACCCGAACAAACTCGAACAAACCCGACGAACCCGAACAAGCCCTTTCAAATGAGCCCAAACTCGATGGGTCTAGCATTAGTATTAAGGAAGTTATAGCTTGAATTTTTTTATGATTTTATCGTATTGTACTCGTCGCGATAATTTTGAACAAACCCGAACAAACCCAAACCCGAACAAACCCGACAAACCCGAACAAACCCGAACAAGCCCGACAAACCCGACCAACCCGAACAAACCCGACAAACCCGAACAAACTCGACAAACCCGAACAAACCCTTTAAAAAATGTATTTTTTCCAAGGAATGTTTAAAAAATTAATTTTCGAAATATCTTTTTTTCCAAAGATTTTTTAAAATTATCGAAAAAAATAGTTTTTCCAAAAAATCTTTAAAAAATCATTTTTCCAAGAAATTAATTTTCGAAATATTTTCCAAAAATCTTATTTTAATATTTATTATTTTTTATTCTAATATTTATTATTTTTTATTTTAATATTTATTATTTTCTATTCTAATATTTACTATTTTTTATTTTAATATTTACTATTTTTTATTTTAATATTTATTATTTTCTATTCTAATATTTACTATTTTTTATTTTAATATTTACAATTTTTTATTATAATATTTATTATTTTTTATTTTAATATTTATTATTTTTTATTCTAATATTTATTATTTTTTATTTTAATATTCGCTATTTTTATTTTAATATTTATTATTTTTTATTCTAATATTTATTATTTTTTATTCTAATTTTACTATTTTTTATTTTAATATTTACTATTTTTTATTCTAATAGTTTCTATTTTTTATTTTAATATTTATTATTTTTTATTTTAATATTTATTATTTTTTATTCTATTATTTATTATTTTTTATTCTAATATTTATTATTTTTTATTTTAATATTTACTATTTTTTATTTTAATATTTATTATTTTTTATTTGTCGCGATAATTTTTAACAAACCCGAACAAACCCAAAGCCGAACAAACCCGACAAAGCAGTCGGCGAAGCAAGTAGGGTGGTTAAAAAAACTATTTTTTCAAGAAATTTTTAAAAAATTTATTTTCCAAATATTTTCCAAAAATCTTTTTTTCAAAGACCGAACAACCCGAACAAACCCGACAAACCCGAACAAACCATTTAAAAAGTTTCTTTTTTCCAAGGAATGTTCCAAGAAATGTTTAAAAAATTAATTTTCGAAATATTTTCCAAAAATCTTTTTTTCTTCAAAGATTTTATAAAATTAGATTTTACTTCTATCAAAATTTGCTCCAAAAAAAATACTTTTTAGAAAATAAATTTTTGTTAAAACAATTTTATTCGATAATTTTGAACACACAAACCCGAACAAACCCAAACCCGAACAAACCCGACAAACCCGAACAAACCCGACAAAAACGAACAAACCCGAACAAGCCTTTTTAAATGAGCCCAAACTCGATGGGTCTAGTAGCATTAGTATTAAGGAAGTTATAGCTTGAATTTTTTTATGATTTTATGATTTTATCGTATTGTACTCGTCGCGATAATTTTGAACAACCCAAACCCGAACAAACCCGACAAACCCGAACAAGCCCGACAAACCCGAACAAACCCGAACAAACCCGAACAAACTCGACAAACCCGATCAAACCCTTTAAAAAATGTATTTTTTCCAAGGAATGTTTAAAAAATTAATTTTCGAAATATTTTCCAAAAATCTTTTTTCTCCAAAGATTTTATTTTTCAAAATTTTATCAAAAGAATATTTTTTCCAAAAAATCTTTAAAAAATTATTTTTCAAAATTTTCTCCAAATAAATTTCCAAAATTTATTTTTTCAAAATTATCGAATAAAAATTTTTTTCACAAAATCTTTAAAAAAAATTTTTCCAATGTTTAAAAATTAATTTTCGATATAAATATTTTCTTCAATCTTTTTTTCCAAAGATTTTACTTCTATCAAAATTTTCTCCAAAAAAAATATTTTTTAGAAAATAAATTTTTGTTAAAAAAATTTTTTTCGATAATTTTGAACAAACCCGAACAAACCCAAACCCGAACAAGCCCTTTCAAATGAGCCCAAACTCGACGCTTCTAGCATTAGTATTAGGAAGTTATAGCTTGAATTTTTTTATGATTTTATGATTTTATCGTACGTCGCGATAATTTTGAACAAACCCAAACCCAAACCCGACAAAGCAGTAGGCGAAGCAAGTAGGGTGGTTTGAGAGTCGGCGGCAAACTGCTGTTCCTAGGGCTTCGAGCGGCTTTTATTCGATCCAGCGGTGGCCGGTGATGCGTCGGGGTAGGGCCGATGGAAAAATCTTTTTTCTCCAAAGATGTTATTTTTCAAAATTTTGTCCGAAAAAATTATTTTTTAGAAAATAAATATTTGTAATAAAAAATTAAGAAATTTCCAAAAAATATTTAAAAAAATTATATTTTCCAAGAAATGTTTAAAAAATTATTTTTCAATCTTAAAAAAATTATTTTTTCAAGAAATTTTTAAAAAATTTATTTTCCAAAAATCTTTTTTTCAGACAGAACTTTAAAAAGTTTATTTTTTCCAAGGAATGTTTGCCTCGACCCTGTACAAAGGCTCAAAGGTGCGACTATGGGTATTTTTCAGTTAAAGGTCGATAGACTGAATACTCCTATGCTAATTTCTGAGTGGAACAAGTTCTGCAAGTGTTTGACTTTTTCCAATTTATATTTTTCGAATTATTAGCCTCGACCCTGTACAAAGGCTCAAAGGTGCGATATGGGTATTTTTCAGTTAAAGATCGTTAAACTAAACACTTCTATGTCAATTTCTGAGGGGAACAAATTCTGCAAGGTTTCGACTTTGGCCAATTTATGTTTCTCGAATTATTAGCCTCGACCCTGTACAAAGGCTCAAAGGTTCGACTATGGGTATTTTTCGGTTAAAGATCGATAGACTAAACACTTCTATGCCAATTTCTGAGTGGAACAAATTCTGCAAGGTTTCGACTTTGTCAAATTTATGTTTCTCGAATTATTAGCCTCGACCCTGTACAAAGGCTCAAAGGTGCGACTATGGGTATTATTCGGTTAAAGATCGATAGACTGAGTACTCCTATGCTAATTTCTGAGTGGAACAAATTCTGCAAGTGTTCGACTTTGGCCAATTTATGTTTCTCGAATTATTAGCCTCGACCTTGTACAAAGGCTCAAAGGTTTTACTATGGGTATTTTTCGGTTAAAGATCGATAGACTAAACACTTCTATGCCAATTTCTGAGTGGAACAAATTCTGCAAGGTTTCGACTTTGGCCAATTTATGTTTTCTCGAATTATTAGCTTCGACCCTGTACAAAGGCTCAAAGATGCGACTATGGGTAATTTTCGGTTAAAGTTCGATAGACTAAACACTTCTATGCGAATTTCGATGTGGAACAAATTCTGCAAGTGTTCGACTTTGGCCAATTTATGTTTCTCGAATTATTAGCCTCGACCCTGTACAAAGGCTCAAAGGTTCGACTATGGGTATTTTTCGGGTAAAGATCGATAGACTGAGTACTCCTATGCTAATTTCTGAGTGGAACAAATTCTGCAAGGTTTCGACTTTGGCCAATTTATGTTTTCTCGAATTATTAGCTTCGACCCTGTACAAAGGCTCAAAGGTGCGACTATGGGTATTTTTCGGTTAAAGTTCGATAGACTGAGTACTCCTATGCTAATTTCTGGGTGGAACAAATTCTGCAAGTGTTCGACTTTGGCCAATTTATGTTTCTCGAATTATTAGCCTCGACCCTGTACAAAGGCTCAAAGGTTCGACTATGGGTATTTTTCGGTTAAAGATCGATAGACTAAACACTTCTATGCCAATTTCTGAGTGGAACAAATTCTGCAAGGTTTCGACTTTGGCCAATTTATGTTTTCTCGAATTATTAGCTTCGACCCTGTACAAAGGCTCAAAGGTTCGACTATGGGTATTTTTCGGTTAAAGATCGATAGACTAAACTTTTCTATGCCAATTTCTGAGTGGAACAAATTCTGCAAGGTTTCGACTTTGGCAAATTTATGTTTTCTCGAATTATTAGCCTCGACCCTGTACAAAGGCTCCAAGGTGCGACTATGGGTTTTTTTCGGTTAAAAGGCGATAGACTAAACACTTCTATGCCAATTTCTGAGTGGAACAAACTCTGCAAGGTTTCGACTTTGGCCAATTTATGTTTTCTCGAATTATTAGCTTCGACCCTGTATAAAGGCTCAAAGATGCGACTATGGGTATTTTTCGGTTAAAGTTCGATAGACTAAACACTTCTATGCGAATTTCGATGTGGAACAAATTCTGCAAGTGTTCGACTTTGGCCAATTTATGTTTCTCGAATTATTAGCCTCGACCCTGTACAAAGGCTCAAAGGTTCGACTATGGGTATTTTTCGGGTAAAGATCGATAGACTGAGTACTCCTATGCTAATTTCTGAGTGGAACAAATTCTGCAAGGTTTCGACTTTGGCCAATTTATGTTTTCTCGAATTATTAGCTTCGACCCTGTACAAAGGCTCAAAGGTGCGACTATGGGTATTTTTCGGTTAAAGTTCGATAGACTGAGTACTCCTATGCTAATTTCTGAGTGGAACAAATTCTGCAAGTGTTCGACTTTGGCCAATTTATGTTTCTCGAATTATTAGCCTCGACCCTGTACAAAGGCTCAAAGGTGCGACTATGGGTATTATTCGGTTAAAGATCGATAGACTGAGTACTCCTATGCTAATTTCTGAGTGGAACAAATTCTGCAAGTGTTCGACTTTGGCCAATTTTTGTTTCTCGAATTATTAGCCTCGACCCTGTACAAAGGCTCAAAGGTTCGCCAAAGTCGAAACCTTGCAGAATTTGTTCCACTCAGAAATTAGCATAGGAGTACTCAGTCTATCGATCTTTACCCGAAAAATACCCATAGTCGAACCTTTGAGCCTTTGTACAGGGTCGAGGCTAATAATTCGAGAAACATAAATTGGCCAAAGTCGAACACTTGCAGAATTTGTTCCACATCGAAATTCGCATAGAAGTGTTTAGTCTATCGAACTTTAACCGAAAAATACCCATAGTCGCATCTTTGAGCCTTTATACAGGGTCGAAGCTAATAATTCGAGAAAACATAAATTGGCCAAAGTCGAAACCTTGCAGAGTTTGTTCCACTCAGAAATTGGCATAGAAGTGTTTAGTCTATCGCCTTTTAACCGAAAAAAACCCATAGTCGCACCTTGGAGCCTTTGTACAGGGTCGAGGCTAATAATTCGAGAAAACATAAATTTGCCAAAGTCGAAACCTTGCAGAATTTGTTCCACTCAGAAATTGGCATAGAAAAGTTTAGTCTATCGATCTTTAACCGAAAAATACCCATAGTCGAACCTTTGAGCCTTTGTACAGGGTCGAAGCTAATAATTCGAGAAAACATAAATTGGCCAAAGTCGAAACCTTGCAGAATTTGTTCCACTCAGAAATTGGCATAGAAGTGTTTAGTCTATCGATCTTTAACCGAAAAATACCCATAGTCGAACCTTTGAGCCTTTGTACAGGGTCGAGGCTAATAATTCGAGAAACATAAATTGGCCAAAGTCGAACACTTGCAGAATTTGTTCCACCCAGAAATTAGCATAGGAGTACTCAGTCTATCGAACTTTAACCGAAAAATACCCATAGTCGCACCTTTGAGCCTTTGTACAGGGTCGAAGCTAATAATTCGAGAAAACATAAATTGGCCAAAGTCGAAACCTTGCAGAATTTGTTCCACTCAGAAATTAGCATAGGAGTACTCAGTCTATCGATCTTTACCCGAAAAATACCCATAGTCGAACCTTTGAGCCTTTGTACAGGGTCGAGGCTAATAATTCGAGAAACATAAATTGGCCAAAGTCGAACACTTGCAGAATTTGTTCCACATCGAAATTCGCATAGAAGTGTTTAGTCTATCGAACTTTAACCGAAAATTACCCATAGTCGCATCTTTGAGCCTTTGTACAGGGTCGAAGCTAATAATTCGAGAAAACATAAATTGGCCAAAGTCGAAACCTTGCAGAATTTGTTCCACTCAGAAATTGGCATAGAAGTGTTTAGTCTATCGATCTTTAACCGAAAAATACCCATAGTAAAACCTTTGAGCCTTTGTACAAGGTCGAGGCTAATAATTCGAGAAACATAAATTGGCCAAAGTCGAACACTTGCAGAATTTGTTCCACTCAGAAATTAGCATAGGAGTACTCAGTCTATCGATCTTTAACCGAATAATACCCATAGTCGCACCTTTGAGCCTTTGTACAGGGTCGAGGCTAATAATTCGAGAAACATAAATTTGACAAAGTCGAAACCTTGCAGAATTTGTTCCACTCAGAAATTGGCATAGAAGTGTTTAGTCTATCGATCTTTAACCGAAAAATACCCATAGTCGAACCTTTGAGCCTTTGTACAGGGTCGAGGCTAATAATTCGAGAAACATAAATTGGCCAAAGTCGAAACCTTGCAGAATTTGTTCCCCTCAGAAATTGACATAGAAGTGTTTAGTTTAACGATCTTTAACTGAAAAATACCCATATCGCACCTTTGAGCCTTTGTACAGGGTCGAGGCTAATAATTCGAAAAATATAAATTGGAAAAAGTCAAACACTTGCAGAACTTGTTCCACTCAGAAATTAGCATAGGAGTATTCAGTCTATCGACCTTTAACTGAAAAATACCCATAGTCGCACCTTTGAGCCTTTGTACAGGGTCGAGGCTAATAATTCGAGAAAACATAAATTGGCCAAAGTCGAAACCTTGCAGAATTTGTTCCACTCAGAAATTGGCATAGAAGTGTTTAGTCTATCGATCTTTAACCGAAAAATACCCATAGTCGAACCTTTGAGCCTTTGTACAGGGTCGAGGCTAATAATTCGAGAAACATAAATTGGCCAAAGTCGAACACTTGCAAAATTTGTTCCACTCAGAAATTAGCATAGGAGTACTCAGTCTATCGATCTTTAACCGAAAAATACCCATAGTCGCACCTTTGAACCTTTGTACAGGGTCGAGGCTAATAATTCGAGGAACATAAATTGGCCAAAGTCGAACACTTGCAGAATTTGTTCCACATCGAAATTGGCATAGAAGTGTTTAGTCTATCGAACTTTAACCGAAAAATATCCATAGTCGCACCTTTGAGCCTTTGTACAGGGTCGAAGCTAATAATTCGAGAAACATAAATTGGCCAAAGTCGAACACTTGCAGAATTTGTTCCACTCAGAAATTAGCATAGGAGTACTCAGTCTATCGATCTTTAACCGAAAAATACCCATAGTCGCACCTTTGAACCTTTGTACAGGGTCGAGGCTAATAATTCGAGGAACATAAATTGGCCAAAGTCGAACACTTGCAGAATTTGTTCCACATCGAAATTGGCATAGAAGTGTTTAGTCTATCGAACTTTAACCGAATAATACCCATAGTCGCACCTTTGAGCCTTTGTACAGGGTCGAGGCTAATAATTCGAGAAACATAAATTTGCCAAAGTCGAAACCTTGCAGAATTTGTTCCACTCAGAAATTGGCATAGAAGTGTTTAGTCTAACGATCTTTAACTGAAAAATACCCATAGTCGCACCTTTGAGCCTTTGTACAGGGTCGAGGCTAATAATTCGAGAAAACATAAATTTGCCAAAGTCGATACCTTGCAGAATTTGTTCCACTCAGAAATTGGCATAGAAGTGTTTAGTCCATCGAACTTTAACCGAAAAATATCCATAGTCGCACCTTTGAACCTTTGTACAGGGTCGAGGCTAATAATTCGAGAAACATAAATTGGCCAAAGTCGAACACTTGCAGAATTTGTTCCACATCGAAATTGACATAGAAGTGTTTAGTCTATCGAACTTTAACCGAAAAATACCCATAGTCGCACCTTTGAGCCTTTGTACAGGGTCGAAGCTAATAATTCGAGAAAACATAAATTGGCCAAAGTCGAAACCTTGCAGAATTTGTTCCACTCAGAAATTGGCATAGAAGTGTTTAGTTTAACGATCTTTAACTGAAAAATACCCATATCGCACCTTTGAGCCTTTGTACAGGGTCGAGGCTAATAATTCGAAAAATATAAATTGGAAAAAGTCGAACACTTGCAGAACTTGTTCCACTCAGAAATTAGCATAGGAGTATTCAGTCTATCGACCTTTAACTGAAAAATACCCATAGTCGCACCTTTGAGCCTTTGTACAGGGTCGAGGCTAATAATTCGAGAAAACATAAATTGGCCAAAGTCGAAACCTTGCAGAATTTGTTCCACTCAGAAATTGGCATAGAAGTGTTTAGTCTAACGATCTTTAACTGAAAAATACCCATAGTCGCACCTTTGAGCCTTTGTACAGGGTCGAGGCTAATAATTCGAGAAAACATAAATTTGCCAAAGTCGAAACCTTGCAGAATTTGTTCCACTCAGAAATTGGCATAGAAGTGTTTAGTCTATCGATCTTTAACCGAAAAATACCCAGTCGAACCTTTGAGCCTTTGTACAGGGTCGAGGCTAATAATTCGAGAAATATAAATTGGCCAAAGTCGAACACTTGCAGAATTTGTTCCACTCAGAAATTAGCATAGGAGTACTCAGTCTATCGATCTTTAACCGAAAAATACCCATAGTCGCACCTTTGAGCATTTGTACAGGGTCGAAGCTAATAATTCGAGAAAACATAAATTGGCCAAAGTCGAAACCTTGCAGAATTTGTTCCACTCAGAAATTGGCATAGAAGTGTTTAGTTTAACGATCTTTAACTGAAAAATACCCATATCGCACCTTTGAGCCTTTGTACAGGGTCGAAGCTAATAATTCGAGAAAACATAAATTGGCCAAAGTCGAAACCTTGCAGAATTTGTTCCACTCAGAAATTGGCATAGAAGTGTTTAGTTTAACGATCTTTAACTGAAAAATACCCATATCGCACCTTTGAGCCTTTGTACAGGGTCGAGGCTAATAATTCGAAAAATATAAATTGGAAAAAGTCGAACACTTGCAGAACTTGTTCCACTCAGAAATTGGCATAGAAGTGTTTAGTCTAACGACCTTTAACTGAAAAATACCCATAGTCGCACCTTTGAGCCTTTGTACAGGGTCGAGGCTAATAATTCGAGAAAACATAAATTGGCCAAAGTCGAAACCTTGCAGAATTTGTTCCACTCAGAAATTGGCATAGAAGTGTTTAGTCTAACGATCTTTAACTGAAAAATACCCATAGTCGCACCTTTGAGCCTTTGTACAGGGTCGAGGCTAATAATTCAAGAAGACATAAATTTGCCAAAGTCGAAACCTTGCAGAATTTGTTCCACTCAGAAATTAGCTTAGGAGTACTCAGTCTATCGATCTTTACCCGAAAAATACCCATAGTCGAACCTTTGAGCCTTTGTACAGGGTCGAGGCTAATAATTCGAGAAACATAAATTGGCCAAAGTCGAACACTTGCAGAATTTGTTCCACTCAGAAATTAGCATAGGAGTACTCAGTCTATCGATCTTTACCCGAAAAATACCCATAGTCGAACCTTTGAGCCTTTGTACAGGGTCGAGGCTAATAATTCGAGAAACATAAATTGGCCAAAGTCGAACACTTGCAGAATTTGTTCCACATCGAAATTGGCATAGAAGTGTTTAGTCTATCGAACTTTAACCGAAAAATACCCATAGTCGCACCTTTGAAGCTTTGTACAGGGTCGAGGCTAATAATTCGAGAAACATAAATTGGCCAAAGTCGAACACTTGCAGAATTTGTTCCACTCAGAAATTGGCATAGAAGTGTTTAGTCTATCGAACTTTAACCGAAAAATACCCATAGTCGCACCTTTGAACCTTTGTACAGGGTCGAGGCTAATAATTCGAGAAACATAAATTGGCCAAAGTCGAACACTTGCAGAATTTGTTCCACTCAGAAATTAGCATAGGAGTACTCAGTCTATCGATCTTTAACCGAATAATACCCATAGTCGCACCTTTGAGCCTTTGTACAGGGTCGAGGCTAATAATTCGAGAAACATAAATTTGGCAAAGTCGAAACCTTGCAGAATTTGTTCCACTCAGAAATTGGCATAGAAGTGTTTAGTCTATCGATCTTTAACCGAATAATACCCATAGTCGCACCTTTGAGCCTTTGTACAGGGTCGAGGCTAATAATTCGAGAAACATAAATTTGACAAAGTCGAAACCTTGCAGAATTTGTTCCACTCAGAAATTGGCATAGAAGTGTTTAGTCTATCGATCTTTAACCGAAAAATACCCATAGTCGAACCTTTGAGCCTTTGTACAGGGTCGAGGCTAATAATTCGAGAAACATAAATTGGCCAAAGTCGAAACCTTGCAGAATTTGTTCCACTCAGAAATTGGCATAGAAGTGTTTAGTCTATCGAACTTTAACCGAAAAATACCCATAGTCGCACCTTTGAGCCTTTGTACAGGGTCGAAGCTAATAATTTGAGAAAACATAAATTGGCCAAAGTCGAAACCTTGCAGAGTTTGTTCCACTCAGAAATTATCATAGAAGTGTTTAGTCTATCGACCTTTAACCGAAAAAAACCCATAGTCGCACCTTGGAGCCTTTGTACAGGGTCGAGGCTAATAATTCGAGAAAACATAAATTTGCCAAAGTCGAAACCTTGCAGAATTTGTTCCACTCAGAAATTGGCATAGAAGTGTTTAGTCTATCGATCTTTAACCGTAAAATACCCATAGTAAAACCTTTGAGCCTTTGTACAGGGTCGAGGCTAATAATTCGAGAAACATAAATTGGCCAAAGTCGAACACTTGCAGAATTTGTTCCACTCAGAAATTAGCATAGGAGTACTCAGTCTATCGATCTTTAACCGAATAATACCCATAGTCGCACCTTTGAGCCTTTGTACAGGGTCGAGGCTAATAATTCGAGAAACAAAAATTTGACAAAGTCGAAACCTTGCAGAATTTGTTCCACTCAGAAATTGGCATAGAAGTGTTTAGTTTAACGATCTTTAACTGAAAAATACCCATATCGCACCTTTGAGCCTTTGTACAGGGTCGAGGCTAATAATTCGAAAAATATAAATTGGAAAAAGTCAAACACTTGCAGAACTTGTTCCACTCAGAAATTGGCATAGAAGTGTTTAGTCTATCGATCTTTAACCGAAAAATACCCATAGTCGAACCTTTGAGCCTTTGTACAGGGTCGAGGCTAATAATTCGAGAAACATAAATTGGCCAAAGTCGAAACCTTGCAGAATTTGTTCCCCTCAGAAATTGGCATAGAAGTGTTTAGTTTAACGATCTTTAACTGAAAAATACCCATATCGCACCTTTGAGCCTTTGTACAGGGTCGAGGCTAATAATTCGAAAAATATAAATTGGAAAAAGTCAAACACTTGCAGAACTTGTTCCACTCAGAAATTAGCATAGGAGTATTCAGTCTATCGACCTTTAACTGAAAAATACCCATAGTCGCACCTTTGAGCCTTTGTACAGGGTCGAGGCTAATAATTCGAGAAAACATAAATTGGCCAAAGTCGAAACCTTGCAGAATTTGTTCCACTCAGAAATTGGCATAGAAGTGTTTAGTCTAACGATCTTTAACTGAAAAATACCCATAGTCGCACCTTTGAGCCTTTGTACAGGGTCGAGGCTAATAATTCGAGAAAACATAAATTTGCCAAAGTCGAAACCTTGCAGAATTTGTTCCACTCAGAAATTGGCATAGAAGTGTTTAGTCTATCGATCTTTAACCGAAAAATACCCATAGTCGAACCTTTGAGCCTTTGTACAGGGTCGAGGCTAATAATTCGAGAAACATAAATTGGCCAAAGTCGAACACTTGCAGAATTTGTTCCACTCAGAAATTAGCATAGGAGTACTCAGTCTATCGATCTTTAACCGAAAAATACCCATAGTCGCACCTTTGAACCTTTGTACAGGGTCGAGGCTAATAATTCGAGGAACATAAATTGGCCAAAGTCGAACACTTGCAGAATTTGTTCCACATCGAAATTGGCATAGAAGTGTTTAGTCTATCGAACTTTAACCGAAAAATACCCATAGTCGCATCTTTGAGCCTTTATACAGGGTCGAAGCTAATAATTCGAGAAAACATAAATTGGCCAAAGTCGAAACCTTGCAGAGTTTGTTCCACTCAGAAATTGGCATAGAAGTGTTTAGTCTATCGCCTTTTAACCGAAAAAAACCCATAGTCGCACCTTGGAGCCTTTGTACAGGGTCGAGGCTAATAATTCGAGAAAACATAAATTTGCCAAAGTCGAAACCTTGCAGAATTTGTTCCACTCAGAAATTGGCATAGAAAAGTTTAGTCTATCGATCTTTAACCGAAAAATACCCATAGTCGAACCTTTGAGCCTTTGTACAGGGTCGAAGCTAATAATTCGAGAAAACATAAATTGGCCAAAGTCGAAACCTTGCAGAATTTGTTCCACTCAGAAATTGGCATAGAAGTGTTTAGTCTATCGATCTTTAACCGAAAAATACCCATAGTCGAACCTTTGAGCCTTTGTACAGGGTCGAGGCTAATAATTCGAGAAACATAAATTGGCCAAAGTCGAACACTTGCAGAATTTGTTCCACCCAGAAATTAGCATAGGAGTACTCAGTCTATCGAACTTTAACCGAAAAATACCCATAGTCGCACCTTTGAGCCTTTGTACAGGGTCGAAGCTAATAATTCGAGAAAACATAAATTGGCCAAAGTCGAAACCTTGCAGAATTTGTTCCACTCAGAAATTAGCATAGGAGTACTCAGTCTATCGATCTTTACCCGAAAAATACCCATAGTCGAACCTTTGAGCCTTTGTACAGGGTCGAGGCTAATAATTCGAGAAACATAAATTGGCCAAAGTCGAACACTTGCAGAATTTGTTCCACATCGAAATTCGCATAGAAGTGTTTAGTCTATCGAACTTTAACCGAAAATTACCCATAGTCGCATCTTTGAGCCTTTGTACAGGGTCGAAGCTAATAATTCGAGAAAACATAAATTGGCCAAAGTCGAAACCTTGCAGAATTTGTTCCACTCAGAAATTGGCATAGAAGTGTTTAGTCTATCGATCTTTAACCGAAAAATACCCATAGTAAAACCTTTGAGCCTTTGTACAAGGTCGAGGCTAATAATTCGAGAAACATAAATTGGCCAAAGTCGAACACTTGCAGAATTTGTTCCACTCAGAAATTAGCATAGGAGTACTCAGTCTATCGATCTTTAACCGAATAATACCCATAGTCGCACCTTTGAGCCTTTGTACAGGGTCGAGGCTAATAATTCGAGAAACATAAATTTGACAAAGTCGAAACCTTGCAGAATTTGTTCCACTCAGAAATTGGCATAGAAGTGTTTAGTCTATCGATCTTTAACCGAAAAATACCCATAGTCGAACCTTTGAGCCTTTGTACAGGGTCGAGGCTAATAATTCGAGAAACATAAATTGGCCAAAGTCGAAACCTTGCAGAATTTGTTCCCCTCAGAAATTGACATAGAAGTGTTTAGTTTAACGATCTTTAACTGAAAAATACCCATATCGCACCTTTGAGCCTTTGTACAGGGTCGAGGCTAATAATTCGAAAAATATAAATTGGAAAAAGTCAAACACTTGCAGAACTTGTTCCACTCAGAAATTAGCATAGGAGTACTCAGTCTATCGATCTTTAACCGAAAAATACCCATAGTCGCACCTTTGAACCTTTGTACAGGGTCGAGGCTAATAATTCGAGGAACATAAATTGGCCAAAGTCGAACACTTGCAGAATTTGTTCCACATCGAAATTGGCATAGAAGTGTTTAGTCTATCGAACTTTAACCGAAAAATATCCATAGTCGCACCTTTGAGCCTTTGTACAGGGTCGAAGCTAATAATTCGAGAAACATAAATTGGCCAAAGTCGAACACTTGCAGAATTTGTTCCACTCAGAAATTAGCATAGGAGTACTCAGTCTATCGATCTTTAACCGAAAAATACCCATAGTCGCACCTTTGAACCTTTGTACAGGGTCGAGGCTAATAATTCGAGGAACATAAATTGGCCAAAGTCGAACACTTGCAGAATTTGTTCCACATCGAAATTGGCATAGAAGTGTTTAGTCTATCGAACTTTAACCGAATAATACCCATAGTCGCACCTTTGAGCCTTTGTACAGGGTCGAGGCTAATAATTCGAGAAACATAAATTTGCCAAAGTCGAAACCTTGCAGAATTTGTTCCACTCAGAAATTGGCATAGAAGTGTTTAGTCTAACGATCTTTAACTGAAAAATACCCATAGTCGCACCTTTGAGCCTTTGTACAGGGTCGAGGCTAATAATTCGAGAAAACATAAATTTGCCAAAGTCGATACCTTGCAGAATTTGTTCCACTCAGAAATTGGCATAGAAGTGTTTAGTCCATCGAACTTTAACCGAAAAATATCCATAGTCGCACCTTTGAACCTTTGTACAGGGTCGAGGCTAATAATTCGAGAAACATAAATTGGCCAAAGTCGAACACTTGCAGAATTTGTTCCACATCGAAATTGACATAGAAGTGTTTAGTCTATCGAACTTTAACCGAAAAATACCCATAGTCGCACCTTTGAGCCTTTGTACAGGGTCGAAGCTAAAAATTCGAGAAAACATAAATTGGCCAAAGTCGAAACCTTGCAGAATTTGTTCCACTCAGAAATTGGCATAGAAGTGTTTAGTTTAACGATCTTTAACTGAAAAATACCCATATCGCACCTTTGAGCCTTTGTACAGGGTCGAGGCTAATAATTCGAAAAATATAAATTGGAAAAAGTCGAACACTTGCAGAACTTGTTCCACTCAGAAATTAGCATAGGAGTATTCAGTCTATCGACCTTTAACTGAAAAATACCCATAGTCGCACCTTTGAGCCTTTGTACAGGGTCGAGGCTAATAATTCGAGAAAACATAAATTGGCCAAAGTCGAAACCTTGCAGAATTTGTTCCACTCAGAAATTGGCATAGAAGTGTTTAGTCTAACGATCTTTAACTGAAAAATACCCATAGTCGCACCTTTGAGCCTTTGTACAGGGTCGAGGCTAATAATTCGAGAAAACATAAATTTGCCAAAGTCGAAACCTTGCAGAATTTGTTCCACTCAGAAATTGGCATAGAAGTGTTTAGTCTATCGATCTTTAACCGAAAAATACCCAGTCGAACCTTTGAGCCTTTGTACAGGGTCGAGGCTAATAATTCGAGAAACATAAATTGGCCAAAGTCGAACACTTGCAGAATTTGTTCCACTCAGAAATTAGCATAGGAGTACTCAGTCTATCGATCTTTAACCGAAAAATACCCATAGTCGCACCTTTGAGCATTTGTACAGGGTCGAAGCTAATAATTCGAGAAAACATAAATTGGCCAAAGTCGAAACCTTGCAGAATTTGTTCCACTCAGAAATTGGCATAGAAGTGTTTAGTTTAACGATCTTTAACTGAAAAATACCCATATCGCACCTTTGAGCCTTTGTACAGGGTCGAAGCTAATAATTCGAGAAAACATAAATTGGCCAAAGTCGAAACCTTGCAGAATTTGTTCCACTCAGAAATTGGCATAGAAGTGTTTAGTTTAACGATCTTTAACTGAAAAATACCCATATCGCACCTTTGAGCCTTTGTACAGGGTCGAGGCTAATAATTCGAAAAATATAAATTGGAAAAAGTCGAACACTTGCAGAACTTGTTCCACTCAGAAATTGGCATAGAAGTGTTTAGTCTAACGACCTTTAACTGAAAAATACCCATAGTCGCACCTTTGAGCCTTTGTACAGGGTCGAGGCTAATAATTCGAGAAAACATAAATTGGCCAAAGTCGAAACCTTGCAGAATTTGTTCCACTCAGAAATTGGCATAGAAGTGTTTAGTCTAACGATCTTTAACTGAAAAATACCCATAGTCGCACCTTTGAGCCTTTGTACAGGGTCGAGGCTAATAATTCAAGAAGACATAAATTTGCCAAAGTCGAAACCTTGCAGAATTTGTTCCACTCAGAAATTAGCTTAGGAGTACTCAGTCTATCGATCTTTACCCGAAAAATACCCATAGTCGAACCTTTGAGCCTTTGTACAGGGTCGAGGCTAATAATTCGAGAAACATAAATTGGCCAAAGTCGAACACTTGCAGAATTTGTTCCACTCAGAAATTAGCATAGGAGTACTCAGTCTATCGATCTTTACCCGAAAAATACCCATAGTCGAACCTTTGAGCCTTTGTACAGGGTCGAGGCTAATAATTCGAGAAACATAAATTGGCCAAAGTCGAACACTTGCAGAATTTGTTCCACATCGAAATTGGCATAGAAGTGTTTAGTCTATCGAACTTTAACCGAAAAATACCCATAGTCGCACCTTTGAAGCTTTGTACAGGGTCGAGGCTAATAATTCGAGAAACATAAATTGGCCAAAGTCGAACACTTGCAGAATTTGTTCCACTCAGAAATTAGCATAGGAGTACTCAGTCTATCGATCTTTAACCGAATAATACCCATAGTCGCACCTTTGAGCCTTTGTACAGGGTCGAGGCTAATAATTCGAGAAACATAAATTTGACAAAGTCGAAACCTTGCAGAATTTGTTCCACTCAGAAATTGGCATAGAAGTGTTTAGTCTATCGATCTTTAACCGAAAAATACCCATAGTCGAACCTTTGAGCCTTTGTACAGGGTCGAGGCTAATAATTCGAGAAACATAAATTGGCCAAAGTCGAACACTTGCAGAATTTGTTCCACATCGAAATTGGCATAGAAGTGTTTAGTCTATCGAACTTTAACCGAAAAATACCCATAGTCGCACCTTTGAACCTTTGTACAGGGTCGAGGCTAATAATTCGAGAAACATAAATTGGCCAAAGTCGAACACTTGCAGAATTTGTTCCACTCAGAAATTAGCATAGGAGTACTCAGTCTATCGATCTTTAACCGAATAATACCCATAGTCGCACCTTTGAGCCTTTGTACAGGGTCGAGGCTAATAATTCGAGAAACATAAATTTGGCAAAGTCGAAACCTTGCAGAATTTGTTCCACTCAGAAATTGGCATAGAAGTGTTTAGTCTATCGATCTTTAACCGAATAATACCCATAGTCGCACCTTTGAGCCTTTGTACAGGGTCGAGGCTAATAATTCGAGAAACATAAATTTGACAAAGTCGAAACCTTGCAGAATTTGTTCCACTCAGAAATTGGCATAGAAGTGTTTAGTCTATCGATCTTTAACCGAAAAATACCCATAGTCGAACCTTTGAGCCTTTGTACAGGGTCGAGGCTAATAATTCGAGAAACATAAATTGGCCAAAGTCGAAACCTTGCAGAATTTGTTCCACTCAGAAATTGGCATAGAAGTGTTTAGTCTATCGAACTTTAACCGAAAAATACCCATAGTCGCACCTTTGAGCCTTTGTACAGGGTCGAAGCTAATAATTTGAGAAAACATAAATTGGCCAAAGTCGAAACCTTGCAGAGTTTGTTCCACTCAGAAATTATCATAGAAGTGTTTAGTCTATCGACCTTTAACCGAAAAAAACCCATAGTCGCACCTTGGAGCCTTTGTACAGGGTCGAGGCTAATAATTCGAGAAAACATAAATTTGCCAAAGTCGAAACCTTGCAGAATTTGTTCCACTCAGAAATTGGCATAGAAGTGTTTAGTCTATCGATCTTTAACCGTAAAATACCCATAGTAAAACCTTTGAGCCTTTGTACAGGGTCGAGGCTAATAATTCGAGAAACATAAATTGGCCAAAGTCGAACACTTGCAGAATTTGTTCCACTCAGAAATTAGCATAGGAGTACTCAGTCTATCGATCTTTAACCGAATAATACCCATAGTCGCACCTTTGAGCCTTTGTACAGGGTCGAGGCTAATAATTCGAGAAACAAAAATTTGACAAAGTCGAAACCTTGCAGAATTTGTTCCACTCAGAAATTGGCATAGAAGTGTTTAGTTTAACGATCTTTAACTGAAAAATACCCATATCGCACCTTTGAGCCTTTGTACAGGGTCGAGGCTAATAATTCGAAAAATATAAATTGGAAAAAGTCAAACACTTGCAGAACTTGTTCCACTCAGAAATTGGCATAGAAGTGTTTAGTCTATCGATCTTTAACCGAAAAATACCCATAGTCGAACCTTTGAGCCTTTGTACAGGGTCGAGGCTAATAATTCGAGAAACATAAATTGGCCAAAGTCGAAACCTTGCAGAATTTGTTCCCCTCAGAAATTGGCATAGAAGTGTTTAGTTTAACGATCTTTAACTGAAAAATACCCATATCGCACCTTTGAGCCTTTGTACAGGGTCGAGGCTAATAATTCGAGAAAACATAAATTGGCCAAAGTCGAAACCTTGCAGAATTTGTTCCACTCAGAAATTGGCATAGAAGTGTTTAGTTTAACGATCTTTAACTGAAAAATACCCATATCGCACCTTTGAGCCTTTGTACAGGGTCGAGGCTAATAATTCGAAAAATATAAATTGGAAAAAGTCAAACACTTGCAGAACTTGTTCCACTCAGAAATTAGCATAGGAGTATTCAGTCTATCGACCTTTAACTGAAAAATACCCATAGTCGCACCTTTGAGCCTTTGTACAGGGTCGAGGCTAATAATTCGAGAAAACATAAATTGGCCAAAGTCGAAACCTTGCAGAATTTGTTCCACTCAGAAATTGGCATAGAAGTGTTTAGTCTAACGATCTTTAACTGAAAAATACCCATAGTCGCACCTTTGAGCCTTTGTACAGGGTCGAGGCTAATAATTCGAGAAAACATAAATTTGCCAAAGTCGAAACCTTGCAGAATTTGTTCCACTCAGAAATTGGCATAGAAGTGTTTAGTCTATCGATCTTTAACCGAAAAATACCCATAGTCGAACCTTTGAGCCTTTGTACAGGGTCGAGGCTAATAATTCGAGAAACATAAATTGGCCAAAGTCGAACACTTGCAGAATTTGTTCCACTCAGAAATTAGCATAGGAGTACTCAGTCTATCGATCTTTAACCGAAAATACCCATAGTCGCACCTTTGAACCTTTGTACAGGGTCGAGGCTAATAATTCGAGGAACATAAATTGGCCAAAGTCGAACACTTGCAGAATTTGTTCCACATCGAAATTGGCATAGAAGTGTTTAGTCTATCGAACTTTAACCGAAAAATACCCATAGTCGCACCTTTGAGCCTTTGTACAGGGTCGAAGCTAATAATTCGAGAAAACATAAATTGGCCAAAGTCGAAACCTTGCAGAATTTGTTCAACTCAGAAATTAGCTTAGGAGTACTCAGTCTATCGATCTTTACCCGAAAAATACCCATAGTCGAACCTTTGAGCCTTTGTACAGGGTCGAGGCTAATAATTCGAGAAACATAAATTGGCCAAAGTCGAACACTTGCAGAATTTGTTCCACTCAGAAATTAGCATAGGAGTACTCAGTCTATCGATCTTTACCCGAAAAATACCCATAGTCGAACCTTTGAGCCTTTGTACAGGGTCGAGGCTAATAATTCGAGAAACATAAATTGGCCAAAGTCGAACACTTGCAGAATTTGTTCCACATCGAAATTGGCATAGAAGTGTTTAGTCTATCGAACTTTAACCGAAAAATACCCATAGTCGCACCTTTGAACCTTTGTACAGGGTCGAGGCTAATAATTCGAGAAACATAAATTGGCCAAAGTCGAACACTTGCAGAATTTGTTCCACTCAGAAATTAGCATAGGAGTACTCAGCCTATCGATCTTTAACCGAATAATACCCATAGTCGCACCTTTGAGCCTTTGTACAGGGTCGAGGCTAATAATTCGAGAAAACATAAATTTGCCAAAGTCGATACCTTGCAGAATTTGTTCCACTCAGAAATTGGCATAGAAGTGTTTAGTCCATCGAACTTTAACCGAAAAATATCCATAGTCGCACCTTTGAACCTTTGTACAGGGTCGAGGCTAATAATTCGAGAAACATAAATTGGCCAAAGTCGAACACTTGCAGAATTTGTTCCACATCGAAATTGACATAGAAGTGTTTAGTCTATCGAACTTTAACCGAAAAATACCCATAGTCGCACCTTTGAGCCTTTGTACAGGGTCGAAGCTAATAATTCGAGAAAACATAAATTGGCCAAAGTCGAAACCTTGCAGAATTTGTTCCACTCAGAAATTGGCATAGAAGTGTTTAGTTTAACGATCTTTAACTGAAAAATACCCATATCGCACCTTTGAGCCTTTGTACAGGGTCGAGGCTAATAATTCGAAAAATATAAATTGGAAAAAGTCGAACACTTACAGAACTTGTTCCACTCAGAAATTAGCATAGGAGTATTCAGTCTATCGACCTTTAACTGAAAAATACCCATAGTCGCACCTTTGAGCCTTTGTACAGGGTCGAGGCTAATAATTCGAGAAAACATAAATTGGCCAAAGTCGAAACCTTGCAGAATTTGTTCCACTCAGAAATTGGCATAGAAGTGTTTAGTCTAACGTTCTTTAACTGAAAAATACCCATAGTCGCACCTTTGAGCCTTTGTACAGGGTCGAGGCTAATAATTCGAGAAAACATAAATTTGCCAAAGTCGAAACCTTGCAGAATTTGTTCCACTCAGAAATTGGCATAGAAGTGTTTAGTCTATCGATCTTTAACCGAAAAATACCCAGTCGAACCTTTGAGCCTTTGTACAGGGTCGAGGCTAATAATTCGAGAAACATAAATTGGCCAAAGTCGAACACTTGCAGAATTTGTTCCACTCAGAAATTAGCATAGGAGTACTCAGTCTATCGATCTTTAACCGAAAAATACCCATAGTCGCACCTTTGAGCCTTTGTACAGGGTCGAAGCTAATAATTCGAGAAAACATAAATTGGCCAAAGTCGAAACCTTGCAGAATTTGTTCCACTCAGAAATTGGCATAGAAGTGTTTAGTTTAACGATCTTTAACTGAAAAATACCCATATCGCACCTTTGAGCCTTTGTACAGGGTCGAGGCTAATAATTCGAAAAATATAAATTGGAAAAAGTCGAACACTTGCAGAACTTGTTCCACTCAGAAATTGGCATAGAAGTGTTTAGTCTAACGACCTTTAACTGAAAAATACCCATAGTCGCACCTTTGAGCCTTTGTACAGGGTCGAGGCTAATAATTCGAGAAAACATAAATTGGCCAAAGTCGAAACCTTGCAGAATTTGTTCCACTCAGAAATTGGCATAGAAGTGTTTAGTCTAACGATCTTTAACTGAAAAATACCCATAGTCGCACCTTTGAGCCTTTGTACAGGGTCGAGGCTAATAATTCAAGAAGACATAAATTTGCCAAAGTAGAAACCTTGCAGAATTTGTTCCACTCAGAAATTAGCTTAGGAGTACTCAGTCTATCGATCTTTACCCGAAAAATACCCATAGTCGAACCTTTGAGCCTTTGTACAGGGTCGAGGCTAATAATTCGAGAAACATAAATTGGCCAAAGTCGAACACTTGCAGAATTTGTTCCACTCAGAAATTAGCATAGGAGTACTCAGTCTATCGATCTTTAACCGAATAATACCCATAGTCGCACCTTTGAGCCTTTGTACAGGGTCGAGGCTAATAATTCGAGAAACATAAATTTGACAAAGTCGAAACCTTGCAGAATTTGTTCCACTCAGAAATTGGCATAGAAGTGTTTAGTCTATCGATCTTTAACCGAAAAATACCCATAGTCGAACCTTTGAGCCTTTGTACAGGGTCGAGGCTAATAATTCGAGAAACATAAATTGGCCAAAGTCGAACACTTGCAGAATTTGTTCCACATCGAAATTGGCATAGAAGTGTTTAGTCTATCGAACTTTAACCGAAAAATACCCATAGTCGCACCTTTGAACCTTTGTACAGGGTCGAGGCTAATAATTCGAGAAACATAAATTGGCCAAAGTCGAACACTTGCAGAATTTGTTCCACTCAGAAATTCGCATAGGAGTACTCAGTCTATCGATCTTTAACCGAATAATACCCATAGTCGCACCTTTGAGCCTTTGTACAGGGTCGAGGCTAATAATTCGAGAAACATAAATTTGACAAAGTCGAAACCTTGCAGAATTTGTTCCACTCAGAAATTGGCATAGAAGTGTTTAGTCTATCGATCTTTAACCGAAAAATACCCATAGTCGAACCTTTGAGCCTTTGTACAGGGTCGAGGCTAATAATTCGAGAAACATAAATTGGCCAAAGTCGAAACCTTGCAGAATTTGTTCCACTCAGAAATTGGCATAGAAGTGTTTAGTCTATCGAACTTTAACCGAAAAATACCCATAGTCGCACCTTTGAGCCTTTGTACAGGGTCGAAGCTAATAATTTGAGAAAACATAAATTGGCCAAAGTCGAAACCTTGCAGAGTTTGTTCCACTCAGAAATTATCATAGAAGTGTTTAGTCTATCGACCTTTAACCGAAAAAAACCCATAGTCGCACCTTGGAGCCTTTGTACAGGGTCGAGGCTAATAATTCGAGAAAACATAAATTTGCCAAAGTCGAAACCTTGCAGAATTTGTTCCACTCAGAAATTGGCATAGAAGTGTTTAGTCTATCGATCTTTAACCGTAAAATAGCCATAGTAAAACCTTTGAGCCTTTGTACAGGGTCGAGGCTAATAATTCGAGAAACATAAATTGGCCAAAGTCGAACACTTGCAGAATTTGTTCCACTCAGAAATTAGCATAGGAGTACTCAGTCTATCGATCTTTAACCGAATAATACCCATAGTCGCACCTTTGAGCCTTTGTACAGGGTCGAGGCTAATAATTCGAGAAACAAAAATTTGACAAAGTCGAAACCTTGCAGAATTTGTTCCACTCAGAAATTGGCATAGAAGTGTTTAGTCTATCGAACTTTAACCGAAAAATACCCATAGTCGCACCTTTGAACCTTTGTACAGGGTCGAGGCTAATAATTCGAGAAACATAAATTGGCCAAAGTCGAACACTTGCAGAATTTGTTCCACTCAGAAATTAGCATAGGAGTACTCAGTCTATCGATCTTTAACCGAATAATACCCATAGTCGCACCTTTGAGCCTTTGTACAGGGTCGAGGCTAATAATTCGAGAAACATAAATTTGGCAAAGTCGAAACCTTGCAGAATTTGTTCCACTCAGAAATTGGCATAGAAGTGTTTAGTCTATCGATCTTTAACCGAATAATACCCATAGTCGCACCTTTGAGCCTTTGTACAGGGTCGAGGCTAATAATTCGAGAAACATAAATTTGACAAAGTCGAAACCTTGCAGAATTTGTTCCACTCAGAAATTGGCATAGAAGTGTTTAGTCTATCGATCTTTAACCGAAAAATACCCATAGTCGAACCTTTGAGCCTTTGTACAGGGTCGAGGCTAATAATTCGAGAAACATAAATTGGCCAAAGTCGAAACCTTGCAGAATTTGTTCCACTCAGAAATTGGCATAGAAGTGTTTAGTCTATCGAACTTTAACCGAAAAATACCCATAGTCGCACCTTTGAGCCTTTGTACAGGGTCGAAGCTAATAATTTGAGAAAACATAAATTGGCCAAAGTCGAAACCTTGCAGAGTTTGTTCCACTCAGAAATTATCATAGAAGTGTTTAGTCTATCGACCTTTAACCGAAAAAAACCCATAGTCGCACCTTGGAGCCTTTGTACAGGGTCGAGGCTAATAATTCGAGAAAACATAAATTTGCCTAAGTCGAAACCTTGCAGAATTTGTTCCACTCAGAAATTGGCATAGAAGTGTTTAGTCTATCGATCTTTAACCGTAAAATACCCATAGTAAAACCTTTGAGCCTTTGTACAGGGTCGAGGCTAATAATTCGAGAAACATAAATTGGCCAAAGTCGAACACTTGCAGAATTTGTTCCACTCAGAAATTAGCATAGGAGTACTCAGTCTATCGATCTTTAACCGAATAATACCCATAGTCGCACCTTTGAGCCTTTGTACAGGGTCGAGGCTAATAATTCGAGAAACAAAAATTTGACAAAGTCGAAACCTTGCAGAATTTGTTCCACTCAGAAATTGGCATAGAAGTGTTTAGTTTAACGATCTTTAACTGAAAAATACCCATATCGCACCTTTGAGCCTTTGTACAGGGTCGAGGCTAATAATTCGAAAAATATAAATTGGAAAAAGTCAAACACTTGCAGAACTTGTTCCACTCAGAAATTGGCATAGAAGTGTTTAGTCTATCGATCTTTAACCGAAAAATACCCATAGTCGAACCTTTGAGCCTTTGTACAGGGTCGAGGCTAATAATTCGAGAAACATAAATTGGCCAAAGTCGAAACCTTGCAGAATTTGTTCCCCTCAGAAATTGGCATAGAAGTGTTTAGTTTAACGATCTTTAACTGAAAAATAACCATATCGCACCTTTGAGCCTTTGTACAGGGTCGAGGCTAATAATTCGAAAAATATAAATTGGAAAAAGTCAAACACTTGCAGAACTTGTTCCACTCAGAAATTAGCATAGGAGTATTCAGTCTATCGACCTTTAACTGAAAAATACCCATAGTCGCACCTTTGAGCCTTTGTACAGGGTCGAGGCTAATAATTCGAGAAAACATAAATTGGCCAAAGTCGAAACCTTGCAGAATTTGTTCCACTCAGAAATTGGCATAGAAGTGTTTAGTCTAACGATCTTTAACTGAAAAATACCCATAGTCGCACCTTTGAGCCTTTGTACAGGGTCGAGGCTAATAATTCGAGAAAACATAAATTTGCCAAAGTCGAAACCTTGCAGAATTTGTTCCACTCAGAAATTGGCATAGAAGTGTTTAGTCTATCGATCTTTAACCGAAAAATACCCATAGTCGAACCTTTGAGCCTTTGTACAGGGTCGAGGCTAATAATTCGAGAAACATAAATTGGCCAAAGTCGAACACTTGCAGAATTTGTTCCACTCAGAAATTAGCATAGGAGTACTCAGTCTATCGATCTTTAACCGAAAAATACCCATAGTCGCACCTTTGAACCTTTGTACAGGGTCGAGGCTAATAATTCGAGGAACATAAATTGGCCAAAGTCGAACACTTGCAGAATTTGTTCCACATCGAAATTGGCATAGAAGTGTTTAGTCTATCGAACTTTAACCGAAAAATACCCATAGTCGCATCTTTGAGCCTTTATACAGGGTCGAAGCTAATAATTCGAGAAAACATAAATTGGCCAAAGTCGAAACCTTGCAGAGTTTGTTCCACTCAGAAATTGGCATAGAAGTGTTTAGTCTATCGCCTTTTAACCGAAAAAAACCCATAGTCGCACCTTGGAGCCTTTGTACAGGGTCGAGGCTAATAATTCGAGAAAACATAAATTTGCCAAAGTCGAAACCTTGCAGAATTTGTTCCACTCAGAAATTGGCATAGAAAAGTTTAGTCTATCGATCTTTAACCGAAAAATACCCATAGTCGAACCTTTGAGCCTTTGTACAGGGTCGAAGCTAATAATTCGAGAAAACATAAATTGGCCAAAGTCGAAACCTTGCAGAATTTGTTCCACTCAGAAATTGGCATAGAAGTGTTTAGTCTATCGATCTTTAACCGAAAAATACCCATAGTCGAACCTTTGAGCCTTTGTACAGGGTCGAGGCTAATAATTCGAGAAACATAAATTGGCCAAAGTCGAACACTTGCAGAATTTGTTCCACCCAGAAATTAGCATAGGAGTACTCAGTCTATCGAACTTTAACCGAAAAATACCCATAGTCGCACCTTTGAGCCTTTGTACAGGGTCGAAGCTAATAATTCGAGAAAACATAAATTGGCCAAAGTCGAAACCTTGCAGAATTTGTTCCACTCAGAAATTAGCATAGGAGTACTCAGTCTATCGATCTTTACCCGAAAAATACCCATAGTCGAACCTTTGAGCCTTTGTACAGGGTCGAGGCTAATAATTCGAGAAACATAAATTGGCCAAAGTCGAACACTTGCAGAATTTGTTCCACATCGAAATTCGCATAGAAGTGTTTAGTCTATCGAACTTTAACCGAAAATTACCCATAGTCGCATCTTTGAGCCTTTGTACAGGGTCGAAGCTAATAATTCGAGAAAACATAAATTGGCCAAAGTCGAAACCTTGCAGAATTTGTTCCACTCAGAAATTGGCATAGAAGTGTTTAGTCTATCGATCTTTAACCGAAAAATACCCATAGTAAAACCTTTGAGCCTTTGTACAAGGTCGAGGCTAATAATTCGAGAAACATAAATTGGCCAAAGTCGAACACTTGCAGAATTTGTTCCACTCAGAAATTAGCATAGGAGTACTCAGTCTATCGATCTTTAACCGAATAATACCCATAGTCGCACCTTTGAGCCTTTGTACAGGGTCGAGGCTAATAATTCGAGAAACATAAATTTGACAAAGTCGAAACCTTGCAGAATTTGTTCCACTCAGAAATTGGCATAGAAGTGTTTAGTCTATCGATCTTTAACCGAAAAATACCCATAGTCGAACCTTTGAGCCTTTGTACAGGGTCGAGGCTAATAATTCGAGAAACATAAATTGGCCAAAGTCGAAACCTTGCAGAATTTGTTCCCCTCAGAAATTGACATAGAAGTGTTTAGTTTAACGATCTTTAACTGAAAAATACCCATATCGCACCTTTGAGCCTTTGTACAGGGTCGAGGCTAATAATTCGAAAAATATAAATTGGAAAAAGTCAAACACTTGCAGAACTTGTTCCACTCAGAAATTAGCATAGGAGTATTCAGTCTATCGACCTTTAACTGAAAAATACCCATAGTCGCACCTTTGAGCCTTTGTACAGGGTCGAGGCTAATAATTCGAGAAAACATAAATTGGCCAAAGTCGAAACCTTGCAGAATTTGTTCCACTCAGAAATTGGCATAGAAGTGTTTAGTCTAACGATCTTTAACTGAAAAATACCCATAGTCGCACCTTTGAGCCTTTGTACAGGGTCGAGGCTAATAATTCGAGAAAACATAAATTTGCCAAAGTCGAAACCTTGCAGAATTTGTTCCACTCAGAAATTGGCATAGAAGTGTTTAGTCTATCGATCTTTAACCGAAAAATACCCATAGTCGAACCTTTGAGCCTTTGTACAGGGTCGAGGCTAATAATTCGAGAAACATAAATTGGCCAAAGTCGAACACTTGCAGAATTTGTTCCACTCAGAAATTAGCATAGGAGTACTCAGTCTATCGATCTTTAACCGAAAAATACCCATAGTCGCACCTTTGAACCTTTGTACAGGGTCGAGGCTAATAATTCGAGGAACATAAATTGGCCAAAGTCGAACACTTGCAGAATTTGTTCCACATCGAAATTGGCATAGAAGTGTTTAGTCTATCGAACTTTAACCGAAAAATATCCATAGTCGCACCTTTGAGCCTTTGTACAGGGTCGAAGCTAATAATTCGAGAAACATAAATTGGCCAAAGTCGAACACTTGCAGAATTTGTTCCACTCAGAAATTAGCATAGGAGTACTCAGTCTATCGATCTTTAACCGAAAAATACCCATAGTCGCACCTTTGAACCTTTGTACAGGGTCGAGGCTAATAATTCGAGGAACATAAATTGGCCAAAGTCGAACACTTGCAGAATTTGTTCCACATCGAAATTGGCATAGAAGTGTTTAGTCTATCGAACTTTAACCGAATAATACCCATAGTCGCACCTTTGAGCCTTTGTACAGGGTCGAGGCTAATAATTCGAGAAACATAAATTTGCCAAAGTCGAAACCTTGCAGAATTTGTTCCACTCAGAAATTGGCATAGAAGTGTTTAGTCTAACGATCTTTAACTGAAAAATACCCATAGTCGCACCTTTGAGCCTTTGTACAGGGTCGAGGCTAATAATTCGAGAAAACATAAATTTGCCAAAGTCGATACCTTGCAGAATTTGTTCCACTCAGAAATTGGCATAGAAGTGTTTAGTCCATCGAACTTTAACCGAAAAATATCCATAGTCGCACCTTTGAACCTTTGTACAGGGTCGAGGCTAATAATTCGAGAAACATAAATTGGCCAAAGTCGAACACTTGCAGAATTTGTTCCACATCGAAATTGACATAGAAGTGTTTAGTCTATCGAACTTTAACCGAAAAATACCCATAGTCGCACCTTTGAGCCTTTGTACAGGGTCGAAGCTAAAAATTCGAGAAAACATAAATTGGCCAAAGTCGAAACCTTGCAGAATTTGTTCCACTCAGAAATTGGCATAGAAGTGTTTAGTTTAACGATCTTTAACTGAAAAATACCCATATCGCACCTTTGAGCCTTTGTACAGGGTCGAGGCTAATAATTCGAAAAATATAAATTGGAAAAAGTCGAACACTTGCAGAACTTGTTCCACTCAGAAATTAGCATAGGAGTATTCAGTCTATCGACCTTTAACTGAAAAATACCCATAGTCGCACCTTTGAGCCTTTGTACAGGGTCGAGGCTAATAATTCGAGAAAACATAAATTGGCCAAAGTCGAAACCTTGCAGAATTTGTTCCACTCAGAAATTGGCATAGAAGTGTTTAGTCTAACGATCTTTAACTGAAAAATACCCATAGTCGCACCTTTGAGCCTTTGTACAGGGTCGAGGCTAATAATTCGAGAAAACATAAATTTGCCAAAGTCGAAACCTTGCAGAATTTGTTCCACTCAGAAATTGGCATAGAAGTGTTTAGTCTATCGATCTTTAACCGAAAAATACCCAGTCGAACCTTTGAGCCTTTGTACAGGGTCGAGGCTAATAATTCGAGAAACATAAATTGGCCAAAGTCGAACACTTGCAGAATTTGTTCCACTCAGAAATTAGCATAGGAGTACTCAGTCTATCGATCTTTAACCGAAAAATACCCATAGTCGCACCTTTGAGCATTTGTACAGGGTCGAAGCTAATAATTCGAGAAAACATAAATTGGCCAAAGTCGAAACCTTGCAGAATTTGTTCCACTCAGAAATTGGCATAGAAGTGTTTAGTTTAACGATCTTTAACTGAAAAATACCCATATCGCACCTTTGAGCCTTTGTACAGGGTCGAAGCTAATAATTCGAGAAAACATAAATTGGCCAAAGTCGAAACCTTGCAGAATTTGTTCCACTCAGAAATTGGCATAGAAGTGTTTAGTTTAACGATCTTTAACTGAAAAATACCCATATCGCACCTTTGAGCCTTTGTACAGGGTCGAGGCTAATAATTCGAAAAATATAAATTGGAAAAAGTCGAACACTTGCAGAACTTGTTCCACTCAGAAATTGGCATAGAAGTGTTTAGTCTAACGACCTTTAACTGAAAAATACCCATAGTCGCACCTTTGAGCCTTTGTACAGGGTCGAGGCTAATAATTCGAGAAAACATAAATTGGCCAAAGTCGAAACCTTGCAGAATTTGTTCCACTCAGAAATTGGCATAGAAGTGTTTAGTCTAACGATCTTTAACTGAAAAATACCCATAGTCGCACCTTTGAGCCTTTGTACAGGGTCGAGGCTAATAATTCAAGAAGACATAAATTTGCCAAAGTCGAAACCTTGCAGAATTTGTTCCACTCAGAAATTAGCTTAGGAGTACTCAGTCTATCGATCTTTACCCGAAAAATACCCATAGTCGAACCTTTGAGCCTTTGTACAGGGTCGAGGCTAATAATTCGAGAAACATAAATTGGCCAAAGTCGAACACTTGCAGAATTTGTTCCACTCAGAAATTAGCATAGGAGTACTCAGTCAATCGATCTTTACCCGAAAAATACCCATAGTCGAACCTTTGAGCCTTTGTACAGGGTCGAGGCTAATAATTCGAGAAACATAAATTGGCCAAAGTCGAACACTTGCAGAATTTGTTCCACATCGAAATTGGCATAGAAGTGTTTAGTCTATCGAACTTTAACCGAAAAATACCCATAGTCGCACCTTTGAAGCTTTGTACAGGGTCGAGGCTAATAATTCGAGAAACATAAATTGGCCAAAGTCGAACACTTGCAGAATTTGTTCCACTCAGAAATTAGCATAGGAGTACTCAGTCTATCGATCTTTAACCGAATAATACCCATAGTCGCACCTTTGAGCCTTTGTACAGGGTCGAGGCTAATAATTCGAGAAACATAAATTTGACAAAGTCGAAACCTTGCAGAATTTGTTCCACTCAGAAATTGGCATAGAAGTGTTTAGTCTATCGATCTTTAACCGAAAAATACCCATAGTCGAACCTTTGAGCCTTTGTACAGGGTCGAGGCTAATAATTCGAGAAACATAAATTGGCCAAAGTCGAACACTTGCAGAATTTGTTCCACATCGAAATTGGCATAGAAGTGTTTAGTCTATCGAACTTTAACCGAAAAATACCCATAGTCGCACCTTTGAACCTTTGTACAGGGTCGAGGCTAATAATTCGAGAAACATAAATTGGCCAAAGTCGAACACTTGCAGAATTTGTTCCACTCAGAAATTAGCATAGGAGTACTCAGTCTATCGATCTTTAACCGAATAATACCCATAGTCGCACCTTTGAGCCTTTGTACAGGGTCGAGGCTAATAATTCGAGAAACATAAATTTGGCAAAGTCGAAACCTTGCAGAATTTGTTCCACTCAGAAATTGGCATAGAAGTGTTTAGTCTATCGATCTTTAACCGAATAATACCCATAGTCGCACCTTTGAGCCTTTGTACAGGGTCGAGGCTAATAATTCGAGAAACATAAATTTGACAAAGTCGAAACCTTGCAGAATTTGTTCCACTCAGAAATTGGCATAGAAGTGTTTAGTCTATCGATCTTTAACCGAAAAATACCCATAGTCGAACCTTTGAGCCTTTGTACAGGGTCGAGGCTAATAATTCGAGAAACATAAATTGGCCAAAGTCGAAACCTTGCAGAATTTGTTCCACTCAGAAATTGGCATAGAAGTGTTTAGTCTATCGAACTTTAACCGAAAAATACCCATAGTCGCACCTTTGAGCCTTTGTACAGGGTCGAAGCTAATAATTTGAGAAAACATAAATTGGCCAAAGTCGAAACCTTGCAGAGTTTGTTCCACTCAGAAATTATCATAGAAGTGTTTAGTCTATCGACCTTTAACCGAAAAAAACCCATAGTCGCACCTTGGAGCCTTTGTACAGGGTCGAGGCTAATAATTCGAGAAAACATAAATTTGCCAAAGTCGAAACCTTGCAGAATTTGTTCCACTCAGAAATTGGCATAGAAGTGTTTAGTCTATCGATCTTTAACCGTAAAATACCCATAGTAAAACCTTTGAGCCTTTGTACAGGGTCGAGGCTAATAATTCGAGAAACATAAATTGGCCAAAGTCGAACACTTGCAGAATTTGTTCCACTCAGAAATTAGCATAGGAGTACTCAGTCTATCGATCTTTAACCGAATAATACCCATAGTCGCACCTTTGAGCCTTTGTACAGGGTCGAGGCTAATAATTCGAGAAACAAAAATTTGACAAAGTCGAAACCTTGCAGAATTTGTTCCACTCAGAAATTGGCATAGAAGTGTTTAGTTTAACGATCTTTAACTGAAAAATACCCATATCGCACCTTTGAGCCTTTGTACAGGGTCGAGGCTAATAATTCGAAAAATATAAATTGGAAAAAGTCAAACACTTGCAGAACTTGTTCCACTCAGAAATTGGCATAGAAGTGTTTAGTCTATCGATCTTTAACCGAAAAATACCCATAGTCGAACCTTTGAGCCTTTGTACAGGGTCGAGGCTAATAATTCGAGAAACATAAATTGGCCAAAGTCGAAACCTTGCAGAATTTGTTCCCCTCAGAAATTGGCATAGAAGTGTTTAGTTTAACGATCTTTAACTGAAAAATACCCATATCGCACCTTTGAGCCTTTGTACAGGGTCGAGGCTAATAATTCGAGAAAACATAAATTGGCCAAAGTCGAAACCTTGCAGAATTTGTTCCACTCAGAAATTGGCATAGAAGTGTTTAGTTTAACGATCTTTAACTGAAAAATACCCATATCGCACCTTTGAGCCTTTGTACAGGGTCGAGGCTAATAATTCGAAAAATATAAATTGGAAAAAGTCAAACACTTGCAGAACTTGTTCCACTCAGAAATTAGCATAGGAGTATTCAGTCTATCGACCTTTAACTGAAAAATACCCATAGTCGCACCTTTGAGCCTTTGTACAGGGTCGAGGCTAATAATTCGAGAAAACATAAATTGGCCAAAGTCGAAACCTTGCAGAATTTGTTCCACTCAGAAATTGGCATAGAAGTGTTTAGTCTAACGATCTTTAACTGAAAAATACCCATAGTCGCACCTTTGAGCCTTTGTACAGGGTCGAGGCTAATAATTCGAGAAAACATAAATTTGCCAAAGTCGAAACCTTGCAGAATTTGTTCCACTCAGAAATTGGCATAGAAGTGTTTAGTCTATCGATCTTTAACCGAAAAATACCCATAGTCGAACCTTTGAGCCTTTGTACAGGGTCGAGGCTAATAATTCGAGAAACATAAATTGGCCAAAGTCGAACACTTGCAGAATTTGTTCCACTCAGAAATTAGCATAGGAGTACTCAGTCTATCGATCTTTAACCGAAAATACCCATAGTCGCACCTTTGAACCTTTGTACAGGGTCGAGGCTAATAATTCGAGGAACATAAATTGGCCAAAGTCGAACACTTGCAGAATTTGTTCCACATCGAAATTGGCATAGAAGTGTTTAGTCTATCGAACTTTAACCGAAAAATACCCATAGTCGCACCTTTGAGCCTTTGTACAGGGTCGAAGCTAATAATTCGAGAAAACATAAATTGGCCAAAGTCGAAACCTTGCAGAATTTGTTCAACTCAGAAATTAGCTTAGGAGTACTCAGTCTATCGATCTTTACCCGAAAAATACCCATAGTCGAACCTTTGAGCCTTTGTACAGGGTCGAGGCTAATAATTCGAGAAACATAAATTGGCCAAAGTCGAACACTTGCAGAATTTGTTCCACTCAGAAATTAGCATAGGAGTACTCAGTCTATCGATCTTTACCCGAAAAATACCCATAGTCGAACCTTTGAGCCTTTGTACAGGGTCGAGGCTAATAATTCGAGAAACATAAATTGGCCAAAGTCGAACACTTGCAGAATTTGTTCCACATCGAAATTGGCATAGAAGTGTTTAGTCTATCGAACTTTAACCGAAAAATACCCATAGTCGCACCTTTGAACCTTTGTACAGGGTCGAGGCTAATAATTCGAGAAACATAAATTGGCCAAAGTCGAACACTTGCAGAATTTGTTCCACTCAGAAATTAGCATAGGAGTACTCAGCCTATCGATCTTTAACCGAATAATACCCATAGTCGCACCTTTGAGCCTTTGTACAGGGTCGAGGCTAATAATTCGAGAAAACATAAATTTGCCAAAGTCGATACCTTGCAGAATTTGTTCCACTCAGAAATTGGCATAGAAGTGTTTAGTCCATCGAACTTTAACCGAAAAATATCCATAGTCGCACCTTTGAACCTTTGTACAGGGTCGAGGCTAATAATTCGAGAAACATAAATTGGCCAAAGTCGAACACTTGCAGAATTTGTTCCACATCGAAATTGACATAGAAGTGTTTAGTCTATCGAACTTTAACCGAAAAATACCCATAGTCGCACCTTTGAGCCTTTGTACAGGGTCGAAGCTAATAATTCGAGAAAACATAAATTGGCCAAAGTCGAAACCTTGCAGAATTTGTTCCACTCAGAAATTGGCATAGAAGTGTTTAGTTTAACGATCTTTAACTGAAAAATACCCATATCGCACCTTTGAGCCTTTGTACAGGGTCGAGGCTAATAATTCGAAAAATATAAATTGGAAAAAGTCGAACACTTGCAGAACTTGTTCCACTCAGAAATTAGCATAGGAGTATTCAGTCTATCGACCTTTAACTGAAAAATACCCATAGTCGCACCTTTGAGCCTTTGTACAGGGTCGAGGCTAATAATTCGAGAAAACATAAATTGGCCAAAGTCGAAACCTTGCAGAATTTGTTCCACTCAGAAATTGGCATAGAAGTGTTTAGTCTAACGTTCTTTAACTGAAAAATACCCATAGTCGCACCTTTGAGCCTTTGTACAGGGTCGAGGCTAATAATTCGAGAAAACATAAATTTGCCAAAGTCGAAACCTTGCAGAATTTGTTCCACTCAGAAATTGGCATAGAAGTGTTTAGTCTATCGATCTTTAACCGAAAAATACCCAGTCGAACCTTTGAGCCTTTGTACAGGGTCGAGGCTAATAATTCGAGAAACATAAATTGGCCAAAGTCGAACACTTGCAGAATTTGTTCCACTCAGAAATTAGCATAGGAGTACTCAGTCTATCGATCTTTAACCGAAAAATACCCATAGTCGCACCTTTGAGCCTTTGTACAGGGTCGAAGCTAATAATTCGAGAAAACATAAATTGGCCAAAGTCGAAACCTTGCAGAATTTGTTCCACTCAGAAATTGGCATAGAAGTGTTTAGTTTAACGATCTTTAACTGAAAAATACCCATATCGCACCTTTGAGCCTTTGTACAGGGTCGAGGCTAATAATTCGAAAAATATAAATTGGAAAAAGTCGAACACTTGCAGAACTTGTTCCACTCAGAAATTGGCATAGAAGTGTTTAGTCTAACGACCTTTAACTGAAAAATACCCATAGTCGCACCTTTGAGCCTTTGTACAGGGTCGAGGCTAATAATTCGAGAAAACATAAATTGGCCAAAGTCGAAACCTTGCAGAATTTGTTCCACTCAGAAATTGGCATAGAAGTGTTTAGTCTAACGATCTTTAACTGAAAAATACCCATAGTCGCACCTTTGAGCCTTTGTACAGGGTCGAGGCTAATAATTCAAGAAGACATAAATTTGCCAAAGTAGAAACCTTGCAGAATTTGTTCCACTCAGAAATTAGCTTAGGAGTACTCAGTCTATCGATCTTTACCCGAAAAATACCCATAGTCGAACCTTTGAGCCTTTGTACAGGGTCGAGGCTAATAATTCGAGAAACATAAATTGGCCAAAGTCGAACACTTGCAGAATTTGTTCCACTCAGAAATTAGCATAGGAGTACTCAGTCTATCGATCTTTAACCGAATAATACCCATAGTCGCACCTTTGAGCCTTTGTACAGGGTCGAGGCTAATAATTCGAGAAACATAAATTTGACAAAGTCGAAACCTTGCAGAATTTGTTCCACTCAGAAATTGGCATAGAAGTGTTTAGTCTATCGATCTTTAACCGAAAAATACCCATAGTCGAACCTTTGAGCCTTTGTACAGGGTCGAGGCTAATAATTCGAGAAACATAAATTGGCCAAAGTCGAACACTTGCAGAATTTGTTCCACATCGAAATTGGCATAGAAGTGTTTAGTCTATCGAACTTTAACCGAAAAATACCCATAGTCGCACCTTTGAACCTTTGTACAGGGTCGAGGCTAATAATTCGAGAAACATAAATTGGCCAAAGTCGAACACTTGCAGAATTTGTTCCACTCAGAAATTCGCATAGGAGTACTCAGTCTATCGATCTTTAACCGAATAATACCCATAGTCGCACCTTTGAGCCTTTGTACAGGGTCGAGGCTAATAATTCGAGAAACATAAATTTGACAAAGTCGAAACCTTGCAGAATTTGTTCCACTCAGAAATTGGCATAGAAGTGTTTAGTCTATCGATCTTTAACCGAAAAATACCCATAGTCGAACCTTTGAGCCTTTGTACAGGGTCGAGGCTAATAATTCGAGAAACATAAATTGGCCAAAGTCGAACACTTGCAGAATTTGTTCCACATCGAAATTGGCATAGAAGTGTTTAGTCTATCGAACTTTAACCGAAAAATACCCATAGTCGCACCTTTGAAGCTTTGTACAGGGTCGAGGCTAATAATTCGAGAAACATAAATTGGCCAAAGTCGAACACTTGCAGAATTTGTTCCACTCAGAAATTAGCATAGGAGTACTCAGTCTATCGATCTTTAACCGAATAATACCCATAGTCGCACCTTTGAGCCTTTGTACAGGGTCGAGGCTAATAATTCGAGAAACATAAATTTGACAAAGTCGAAACCTTGCAGAATTTGTTCCACTCAGAAATTGGCATAGAAGTGTTTAGTCTATCGATCTTTAACCGAAAAATACCCATAGTCGAACCTTTGAGCCTTTGTACAGGGTCGAGGCTAATAATTCGAGAAACATAAATTGGCCAAAGTCGAACACTTGCAGAATTTGTTCCACATCGAAATTGGCATAGAAGTGTTTAGTCTATCGAACTTTAACCGAAAAATACCCATAGTCGCACCTTTGAACCTTTGTACAGGGTCGAGGCTAATAATTCGAGAAACATAAATTGGCCAAAGTCGAACACTTGCAGAATTTGTTCCACTCAGAAATTAGCATAGGAGTACTCAGTCTGTCGATCTTTAACCGAATAATACCCATAGTCGCACCTTTGAGCCTTTGTACAGGGTCGAGGCTAATAATTCGAGAAACATAAATTTGGCAAAGTCGAAACCTTGCAGAATTTGTTCCACTCAGAAATTGGCATAGAAGTGTTTAGTCTATCGATCTTTAACCGAAAAATACCCATAGTCGAACCTTTGAGCCTTTGTACAGGGTCGAGGCTAATAATTCGAGAAACATAAATTGGCCAAAGTCGAAACCTTGCAGAATTTGTTCCCCTCAGAAATTGGCATAGAAGTGTTTAGTTTAACGATCTTTAACTGAAAAATACCCATATCGCACCTTTGAGCCTTTGTACAGGGTCGAGGCTAATAATTCGAGAAAACATAAATTGGCCAAAGTCGAAACCTTGCAGAATTTGTTCCACTCAGAAATTGGCATAGAAGTGTTTAGTTTAACGATCTTTAACTGAAAAATACCCATATCGCACCTTTGAGCCTTTGTACAGGGTCGAGGCTAATAATTCGAAAAATATAAATTGGAAAAAGTCAAACACTTGCAGAACTTGTTCCACTCAGAAATTAGCATAGGAGTATTCAGTCTATCGACCTTTAACTGAAAAATACCCATAGTCGCACCTTTGAGCCTTTGTACAGGGTCGAGGCTAATAATTCGAGAAAACATAAATTGGCCAAAGTCGAAACCTTGCAGAATTTGTTCCACTCAGAAATTGGCATAGAAGTGTTTAGTCTAACGATCTTTAACTGAAAAATACCCATAGTCGCACCTTTGAGCCTTTGTACAGGGTCGAGGCTAATAATTCGAGAAAACATAAATTTGCCAAAGTCGAAACCTTGCAGAATTTGTTCCACTCAGAAATTGGCATAGAAGTGTTTAGTCTATCGATCTTTAACCGAAAAATACCCATAGTCGAACCTTTGAGCCTTTGTACAGGGTCGAGGCTAATAATTCGAGAAACATAAATTGGCCAAAGTCGAACACTTGCAGAATTTGTTCCACTCAGAAATTAGCATAGGAGTACTCAGTCTATCGATCTTTAACCGAAAATACCCATAGTCGCACCTTTGAACCTTTGTACAGGGTCGAGGCTAATAATTCGAGGAACATAAATTGGCCAAAGTCTAACACTTGCAGAATTTGTTCCACATCGAAATTGGCATAGAAGTGTTTAGTCTATCGAACTTTAACCGAAAAATACCCATAGTCGCACCTTTGAGCCTTTGTACAGGGTCGAAGCTAATAATTCGAGAAAACATAAATTGGCCAAAGTCGAAACCTTGCAGAATTTGTTCAACTCAGAAATTAGCTTAGGAGTACTCAGTCTATCGATCTTTACCCGAAAAATACCCATAGTCGAACCTTTGAGCCTTTGTACAGGGTCGAGGCTAATAATTCGAGAAACATAAATTGGCCAAAGTCGAACACTTGCAGAATTTGTTCCACTCAGAAATTAGCATAGGAGTACTCAGTCTATCGATCTTTACCCGAAAAATACCCATAGTCGAACCTTTGAGCCTTTGTACAGGGTCGAGGCTAATAATTCGAGAAACATAAATTGGCCAAAGTCGAACACTTGCAGAATTTGTTCCACATCGAAATTGGCATAGAAGTGTTTAGTCTATCGAACTTTAACCGAAAAATACCCATAGTCGCACCTTTGAACCTTTGTACAGGGTCGAGGCTAATAATTCGAGAAACATAAATTGGCCAAAGTCGAACACTTGCAGAATTTGTTCCACTCAGAAATTAGCATAGGAGTACTCAGCCTATCGATCTTTAACCGAATAATACCCATAGTCGCACCTTTGAGCCTTTGTACAGGGTCGAGGCTAATAATTCGAGAAACATAAATTTGCCAAAGTCGAAACCTTGCAGAATTTGTTCCACTCAGAAATTGGCATAGAAGTGTTTAGTCTAACGATCTTTAACTGAAAAATACCCATAGTCGCACCTTTGAGCCTTTGTACAGGGTCGAGGCTAATAATTCGAGAAAACATAAATTTGCCAAAGTCGATACCTTGCAGAATTTGTTCCACTCAGAAATTGGCATAGAAGTGTTTAGTCCATCGAACTTTAACCGAAAAATATCCATAGTCGCACCTTTGAACCTTTGTACAGGGTCGAGGCTAATAATTCGAGAAACATAAATTGGCCAAAGTCGAACACTTGCAGAATTTGTTCCACATCGAAATTGACATAGAAGTGTTTAGTCTATCGAACTTTAACCGAAAAATACCCATAGTCGCACCTTTGAGCCTTTGTACAGGGTCGAAGCTAATAATTCGAGAAAACATAAATTGGCCAAAGTCGAAACCTTGCAGAATTTGTTCCACTCAGAAATTGGCATAGAAGTGTTTAGTTTAACGATCTTTAACTGAAAAATACCCATATCGCACCTTTGAGCCTTTGTACAGGGTCGAGGCTAATAATTCGAAAAATATAAATTGGAAAAAGTCGAACACTTGCAGAACTTGTTCCACTCAGAAATTAGCATAGGAGTATTCAGTCTATCGACCTTTAACTGAAAAATACCCATAGTCGCACCTTTGAGCCTTTGTACAGGGTCGAGGCTAATAATTCGAGAAAACATAAATTGGCCAAAGTCGAAACCTTGCAGAATTTGTTCCACTCAGAAATTGGCATAGAAGTGTTTAGTCTAACGTTCTTTAACTGAAAAATACCCATAGTCGCACCTTTGAGCCTTTGTACAGGGTCGAGGCTAATAATTCGAGAAAACATAAATTTGCCAAAGTCGAAACCTTGCAGAATTTGTTCCACTCAGAAATTGGCATAGAAGTGTTTAGTCTATCGATCTTTAACCGAAAAATACCCAGTCGAACCTTTGAGCCTTTGTACAGGGTCGAGGCTAATAATTCGAGAAACATAAATTGGCCAAAGTCGAACACTTGCAGAATTTGTTCCACTCAGAAATTAGCATAGGAGTACTCAGTCTATCGATCTTTAACCGAAAAATACCCATAGTCGCACCTTTGAGCCTTTGTACAGGGTCGAAGCTAATAATTCGAGAAAACATAAATTGGCCAAAGTCGAAACCTTGCAGAATTTGTTCCACTCAGAAATTGGCATAGAAGTGTTTAGTTTAACGATCTTTAACTGAAAAATACCCATATCGCACCTTTGAGCCTTTGTACAGGGTCGAGGCTAATAATTCGAAAAATATAAATTGGAAAAAGTCGAACACTTGCAGAACTTGTTCCACTCAGAAATTGGCATAGAAGTGTTTAGTCTAACGACCTTTAACTGAAAAATACCCATAGTCGCACCTTTGAGCCTTTGTACAGGGTCGAGGCTAATAATTCGAGAAAACATAAATTGGCCAAAGTCGAAACCTTGCAGAATTTGTTCCACTCAGAAATTGGCATAGAAGTGTTTAGTCTAACGATCTTTAACTGAAAAATACCCATAGTCGCACCTTTGAGCCTTTGTACAGGGTCGAGGCTAATAATTCAAGAAGACATAAATTTGCCAAAGTAGAAACCTTGCAGAATTTGTTCCACTCAGAAATTAGCTTAGGAGTACTCAGTCTATCGATCTTTACCCGAAAAATACCCATAGTCGAACCTTTGAGCCTTTGTACAGGGTCGAGGCTAATAATTCGAGAAACATAAATTGGCCAAAGTCGAACACTTGCAGAATTTGTTCCACTCAGAAATTAGCATAGGAGTACTCAGTCTATCGATCTTTAACCGAATAATACCCATAGTCGCACCTTTGAGCCTTTGTACAGGGTCGAGGCTAATAATTCGAGAAACATAAATTTGACAAAGTCGAAACCTTGCAGAATTTGTTCCACTCAGAAATTGGCATAGAAGTGTTTAGTCTATCGATCTTTAACCGAAAAATACCCATAGTCGAACCTTTGAGCCTTTGTACAGGGTCGAGGCTAATAATTCGAGAAACATAAATTGGCCAAAGTCGAACACTTGCAGAATTTGTTCCACATCGAAATTGGCATAGAAGTGTTTAGTCTATCGAACTTTAACCGAAAAATACCCATAGTCGCACCTTTGAACCTTTGTACAGGGTCGAGGCTAATAATTCGAGAAACATAAATTGGCCAAAGTCGAACACTTGCAGAATTTGTTCCACTCAGAAATTAGCATAGGAGTACTCAGTCTGTCGATCTTTAACCGAATAATACCCATAGTCGCACCTTTGAGCCTTTGTACAGGGTCGAGGCTAATAATTCGAGAAACATAAATTTGGCAAAGTCGAAACCTTGCAGAATTTGTTCCACTCAGAAATTGGCATAGAAGTGTTTAGTCTATCGATCTTTAACCGAAAAATACCCATAGTCGAACCTTTGAGCCTTTGTACAGGGTCGAGGCTAATAATTCGAGAAACATAAATTGGCCAAAGTCGAAACCTTGCAGAATTTGTTCCCCTCAGAAATTGGCATAGAAGTGTTTAGTTTAACGATCTTTAACTGAAAAATACCCATATCGCACCTTTGAGCCTTTGTACAGGGTCGAGGCTAATAATTCGAGAAAACATAAATTGGCCAAAGTCGAAACCTTGCAGAATTTGTTCCACTCAGAAATTGGCATAGAAGTGTTTAGTTTAACGATCTTTAACTGAAAAATACCCATATCGCACCTTTGAGCCTTTGTACAGGGTCGAGGCTAATAATTCGAAAAATATAAATTGGAAAAAGTCAAACACTTGCAGAACTTGTTCCACTCAGAAATTAGCATAGGAGTATTCAGTCTATCGACCTTTAACTGAAAAATACCCATAGTCGCACCTTTGAGCCTTTGTACAGGGTCGAGGCTAATAATTCGAGAAAACATAAATTGGCCAAAGTCGAAACCTTGCAGAATTTGTTCCACTCAGAAATTGGCATAGAAGTGTTTAGTCTAACGATCTTTAACTGAAAAATACCCATAGTCGCACCTTTGAGCCTTTGTACAGGGTCGAGGCTAATAATTCGAGAAAACATAAATTTGCCAAAGTCGAAACCTTGCAGAATTTGTTCCACTCAGAAATTGGCATAGAAGTGTTTAGTCTATCGATCTTTAACCGAAAAATACCCATAGTCGAACCTTTGAGCCTTTGTACAGGGTCGAGGCTAATAATTCGAGAAACATAAATTGGCCAAAGTCGAACACTTGCAGAATTTGTTCCACTCAGAAATTAGCATAGGAGTACTCAGTCTATCGATCTTTAACCGAAAATACCCATAGTCGCACCTTTGAACCTTTGTACAGGGTCGAGGCTAATAATTCGAGGAACATAAATTGGCCAAAGTCTAACACTTGCAGAATTTGTTCCACATCGAAATTGGCATAGAAGTGTTTAGTCTATCGAACTTTAACCGAAAAATACCCATAGTCGCACCTTTGAGCCTTTGTACAGGGTCGAAGCTAATAATTCGAGAAAACATAAATTGGCCAAAGTCGAAACCTTGCAGAATTTGTTCAACTCAGAAATTAGCTTAGGAGTACTCAGTCTATCGATCTTTACCCGAAAAATACCCATAGTCGAACCTTTGAGCCTTTGTACAGGGTCGAGGCTAATAATTCGAGAAACATAAATTGGCCAAAGTCGAACACTTGCAGAATTTGTTCCACTCAGAAATTAGCATAGGAGTACTCAGTCTATCGATCTTTACCCGAAAAATACCCATAGTCGAACCTTTGAGCCTTTGTACAGGGTCGAGGCTAATAATTCGAGAAACATAAATTGGCCAAAGTCGAACACTTGCAGAATTTGTTCCACATCGAAATTGGCATAGAAGTGTTTAGTCTATCGAACTTTAACCGAAAAATACCCATAGTCGCACCTTTGAACCTTTGTACAGGGTCGAGGCTAATAATTCGAGAAACATAAATTGGCCAAAGTCGAACACTTGCAGAATTTGTTCCACTCAGAAATTAGCATAGGAGTACTCAGCCTATCGATCTTTAACCGAATAATACCCATAGTCGCACCTTTGAGCCTTTGTACAGGGTCGAGGCTAATAATTCGAGAAACATAAATTTGCCAAAGTCGAAACCTTGCAGAATTTGTTCCACTCAGAAATTGGCATAGAAGTGTTTAGTCTAACGATCTTTAACTGAAAAATACCCATAGTCGCACCTTTGAGCCTTTGTACAGGGTCGAGGCTAATAATTCGAGAAAACATAAATTTGCCAAAGTCGATACCTTGCAGAATTTGTTCCACTCAGAAATTGGCATAGAAGTGTTTAGTCCATCGAACTTTAACCGAAAAATATCCATAGTCGCACCTTTGAACCTTTGTACAGGGTCGAGGCTAATAATTCGAGAAACATAAATTGGCCAAAGTCGAACACTTGCAGAATTTGTTCCACATCGAAATTGACATAGAAGTGTTTAGTCTATCGAACTTTAACCGAAAAATACCCATAGTCGCACCTTTGAGCCTTTGTACAGGGTCGAAGCTAATAATTCGAGAAAACATAAATTGGCCAAAGTCGAAACCTTGCAGAATTTGTTCCACTCAGAAATTGGCATAGAAGTGTTTAGTTTAACGATCTTTAACTGAAAAATACCCATATCGCACCTTTGAGCCTTTGTACAGGGTCGAGGCTAATAATTCGAAAAATATAAATTGGAAAAAGTCGAACACTTGCAGAACTTGTTCCACTCAGAAATTAGCATAGGAGTATTCAGTCTATCGACCTTTAACTGAAAAATACCCATAGTCGCACCTTTGAGCCTTTGTACAGGGTCGAGGCTAATAATTCGAGAAAACATAAATTGGCCAAAGTCGAAACCTTGCAGAATTTGTTCCACTCAGAAATTGGCATAGAAGTGTTTAGTCTAACGTTCTTTAACTGAAAAATACCCATAGTCGCACCTTTGAGCCTTTGTACAGGGTCGAGGCTAATAATTCGAGAAAACATAAATTTGCCAAAGTCGAAACCTTGCAGAATTTGTTCCACTCAGAAATTGGCATAGAAGTGTTTAGTCTATCGATCTTTAACCGAAAAATACCCAGTCGAACCTTTGAGCCTTTGTACAGGGTCGAGGCTAATAATTCGAGAAACATAAATTGGCCAAAGTCGAACACTTGCAGAATTTGTTCCACTCAGAAATTAGCATAGGAGTACTCAGTCTATCGATCTTTAACCGAAAAATACCCATAGTCGCACCTTTGAGCCTTTGTACAGGGTCGAAGCTAATAATTCGAGAAAACATAAATTGGCCAAAGTCGAAACCTTGCAGAATTTGTTCCACTCAGAAATTGGCATAGAAGTGTTTAGTTTAACGATCTTTAACTGAAAAATACCCATATCGCACCTTTGAGCCTTTGTACAGGGTCGAGGCTAATAATTCGAAAAATATAAATTGGAAAAAGTCGAACACTTGCAGAACTTGTTCCACTCAGAAATTGGCATAGAAGTGTTTAGTCTAACGACCTTTAACTGAAAAATACCCATAGTCGCACCTTTGAGCCTTTGTACAGGGTCGAGGCTAATAATTCGAGAAAACATAAATTGGCCAAAGTCGAAACCTTGCAGAATTTGTTCCACTCAGAAATTGGCATAGAAGTGTTTAGTCTAACGATCTTTAACTGAAAAATACCCATAGTCGCACCTTTGAGCCTTTGTACAGAGTCGAGGCTAATAATTCGAGAAACATAAATTGGCCAAAGTCGAACACTTGCAGAATTTGTTCCACATCGAAATTGGCATAGAAGTGTTTAGTCTATCGAACTTTAACCGAAAAATACCCATAGTCGCACCTTTGAAGCTTTGTACAGGGTCGAGGCTAATAATTCGAGAAACATAAATTGGCCAAAGTCGAACACTTGCAGAATTTGTTCCACTCAGAAATTAGCATAGGAGTACTCAGTCTATCGATCTTTAACCGAATAATACCCATAGTCGCACCTTTGAGCCTTTGTACAGGGTCGAGGCTAATAATTCGAGAAACATAAATTTGACAAAGTCGAAACCTTGCAGAATTTGTTCCACTCAGAAATTGGCATAGAAGTGTTTAGTCTATCGATCTTTAACCGAAAAATACCCATAGTCGAACCTTTGAGCCTTTGTACAGGGTCGAGGCTAATAATTCGAGAAACATAAATTGGCCAAAGTCGAACACTTGCAGAATTTGTTCCACATCGAAATTGGCATAGAAGTGTTTAGTCTATCGAACTTTAACCGAAAAATACCCATAGTCGCACCTTTGAACCTTTGTACAGGGTCGAGGCTAATAATTCGAGAAACATAAATTGGCCAAAGTCGAACACTTGCAGAATTTGTTCCACTCAGAAATTCGCATAGGAGTACTCAGTCTGTCGATCTTTAACCGAATAATACCCATAGTCGCACCTTTGAGCCTTTGTACAGGGTCGAGGCTAATAATTCGAGAAACATAAATTTGACAAAGTCGAAACCTTGCAGAATTTGTTCCACTCAGAAATTGGCATAGAAGTGTTTAGTCTATCGATCTTTAACCGAAAAATACCCATAGTCGAACCTTTGAGCCTTTGTACAGGGTCGAGGCTAATAATTCGAGAAACATAAATTGGCCAAAGTCGAACACTTGCAGAATTTGTTCCACATCGAAATTGGCATAGAAGTGTTTAGTCTATCGAACTTTAACCGAAAAATACCCATAGTCGCACCTTTGAAGCTTTGTACAGGGTCGAGGCTAATAATTCGAGAAACATAAATTGGCCAAAGTCGAACACTTGCAGAATTTGTTCCACTCAGAAATTAGCATAGGAGTACTCAGTCTATCGATCTTTAACCGAATAATACCCATAGTCGCACCTTTGAGCCTTTGTACAGGGTCGAGGCTAATAATTCGAGAAACATAAATTTGACAAAGTCGAAACCTTGCAGAATTTGTTCCACTCAGAAATTGGCATAGAAGTGTTTAGTCTATCGATCTTTAACCGAAAAATACCCATAGTCGAACCTTTGAGCCTTTGTACAGGGTCGAGGCTAATAATTCGAGAAACATAAATTGGCCAAAGTCGAACACTTGCAGAATTTGTTCCACATCGAAATTGGCATAGAAGTGTTTAGTCTATCGAACTTTAACCGAAAAATACCCATAGTCGCACCTTTGAACCTTTGTACAGGGTCGAGGCTAATAATTCGAGAAACATAAATTGGCCAAAGTCGAACACTTGCAGAATTTGTTCCACTCAGAAATTAGCATAGGAGTACTCAGTCTGTCGATCTTTAACCGAATAATACCCATAGTCGCACCTTTGAGCCTTTGTACAGGGTCGAGGCTAATAATTCGAGAAACATAAATTTGGCAAAGTCGAAACCTTGCAGAATTTGTTCCACTCAGAAATTGGCATAGAAGTGTTTAGTCTATCGATCTTTAACCGAATAATACCCATAGTCGCACCTTTGAGCCTTTGTACAGGGTCGAGGCTAATAATTCGAGAAACATAAATTTGACAAAGTCGAAACCTTGCAGAATTTGTTCCACTCAGAAATTGGCATAGAAGTGTTTAGTCTATCGATCTTTAACCGAAAAATACCCATAGTCGAACCTTTGAGCCTTTGTACAGGGTCGAGGCTAATAATTCGAGAAACATAAATTGGCCAAAGTCGAAACCTTGCAGAATTTGTTCCACTCAGAAATTGGCATAGAAGTGTTTAGTCTATCGAACTTTAACCGAAAAATACCCATAGTCGCACCTTTGAGCCTTTGTACAGGGTCGAAGCTAATAATTCGAGAAAACATAAATTGGCCAAAGTCGAAACCTTGCAGAGTTTGTTCCACTCAGAAATTATCATAGAAGTGTTTAGTCTATCGACCTTTAACCGAAAAAAACCCATAGTCGCACCTTGGAGCCTTTGTACAGGGTCGAGGCTAATAATTCGAGAAAACATAAATTTGCCAAAGTCGAAACCTTGCAGAATTTGTTCCACTCAGAAATTGGCATAGAAGTGTTTAGTCTATCGATCTTTAACCGTAAAATACCCATAGTAAAACCTTTGAGCCTTTGTACAGGGTCGAGGCTAATAATTCGAGAAACATAAATTGGCCAAAGTCGAACACTTGCAGAATTTGTTCCACTCAGAAATTAGCATAGGAGTACTCAGTCTATCGATCTTTAACCGAATAATACCCATAGTCGCACCTTTGAGCCTTTGTACAGGGTCGAGGCTAATAATTCGAGAAACAAAAATTTGACAAAGTCGAAACCTTGCAGAATTTGTTCCACTCAGAAATTGGCATAGAAGTGTTTAGTTTAACGATCTTTAACTGAAAAATACCCATATCGCACCTTTGAGCCTTTGTACAGGGTCGAGGCTAATAATTCGAAAAATATAAATTGGAAAAAGTCAAACACTTGCAGAACTTGTTCCACTCAGAAATTGGCATAGAAGTGTTTAGTCTATCGATCTTTAACCGAAAAATACCCATAGTCGAACCTTTGAGCCTTTGTACAGGGTCGAGGCTAATAATTCGAGAAACATAAATTGGCCAAAGTCGAAACCTTGCAGAATTTGTTCCCCTCAGAAATTGGCATAGAAGTGTTTAGTTTAACGATCTTTAACTGAAAAATACCCATATCGCACCTTTGAGCCTTTGTACAGGGTCGAGGCTAATAATTCGAAAAATATAAATTGGAAAAAGTCAAACACTTGCAGAACTTGTTCCACTCAGAAATTAGCATAGGAGTATTCAGTCTATCGACCTTTAACTGAAAAATACCCATAGTCGCACCTTTGAGCCTTTGTACAGGGTCGAGGCTAATAATTCGAGAAAACATAAATTGGCCAAAGTCGAAACCTTGCAGAATTTGTTCCACTCAGAAATTGGCATAGAAGTGTTTAGTCTAACGATCTTTAACTGAAAAATACCCATAGTCGCACCTTTGAGCCTTTGTACAGGGTCGAGGCTAATAATTCGAGAAAACATAAATTTGCCAAAGTCGAAACCTTGCAGAATTTGTTCCACTCAGAAATTGGCATAGAAGTGTTTAGTCTATCGATCTTTAACCGAAAAATACCCATAGTCGAACCTTTGAGCCTTTGTACAGGGTCGAGGCTAATAATTCGAGAAACATAAATTGGCCAAAGTCGAACACTTGCAGAATTTGTTCCACTCAGAAATTAGCATAGGAGTACTCAGTCTATCGATCTTTAACCGAAAAATACCCATAGTCGCACCTTTGAACCTTTGTACAGGGTCGAGGCTAATAATTCGAGGAACATAAATTGGCCAAAGTCGAACACTTGCAGAATTTGTTCCACATCGAAATTGGCATAGAAGTGTTTAGTCTATCGAACTTTAACCGAAAAATACCCATAGTCGCACCTTTGAGCCTTTGTACAGGGTCGAAGCTAATAATTCGAGAAAACATAAATTGGCCAAAGTCGAAACCTTGCAGAATTTGTTCAACTCAGAAATTAGCTTAGGAGTACTCAGTCTATCGATCTTTACCCGAAAAATACCCATAGTCGAACCTTTGAGCCTTTGTACAGGGTCGAGGCTAATAATTCGAGAAACATAAATTGGCCAAAGTCGAACACTTGCAGAATTTGTTCCACATCGAAATTGGCATAGAAGTGTTTAGTCTATCGAACTTTAACCGAAAAATACCCATAGTCGCACCTTTGAACCTTTGTACAGGGTCGAGGCTAATAATTCGAGAAACATAAATTGGCCAAAGTCGAACACTTGCAGAATTTGTTCCACTCAGAAATTAGCATAGGAGTACTCAGCCTATCGATCTTTAACCGAATAATACCCATAGTCGCACCTTTGAGCCTTTGTACAGGGTCGAGGCTAATAATTCGAGAAACATAAATTGGCCAAAGTCGAACACTTGCAGAATTTGTTCCACTCAGAAATTAGCATAGGAGTACTCAGCCTATCGATCTTTAACCGAATAATACCCATAGTCGCACCTTTGAGCCTTTGTACAGGGTCGAGGCTAATAATTCGAGAAACATAAATTTGCCAAAGTCGAAACCTTGCAGAATTTGTTCCACTCAGAAATTGGCATAGAAGTGTTTAGTCTAACGATCTTTAACTGAAAAATACCCATAGTCGCACCTTTGAGCCTTTGTACAGGGTCGAGGCTAATAATTCGAGAAAACATAAATTTGCCAAAGTCGATACCTTGCAGAATTTGTTCCACTCAGAAATTGGCATAGAAGTGTTTAGTCCATCGAACTTTAACCGAAAAATATCCATAGTCGCACCTTTGAACCTTTGTACAGGGTCGAGGCTAATAATTCGAGAAACATAAATTGGCCAAAGTCGAACACTTGCAGAATTTGTTCCACATCGAAATTGACATAGAAGTGTTTAGTCTATCGAACTTTAACCGAAAAATACCCATAGTCGCACCTTTGAGCCTTTGTACAGGGTCGAAGCTAATAATTCGAGAAAACATAAATTGGCCAAAGTCGAAACCTTGCAGAATTTGTTCCACTCAGAAATTGGCATAGAAGTGTTTAGTTTAACGATCTTTAACTGAAAAATACCCATATCGCACCTTTGAGCCTTTGTACAGGGTCGAGGCTAATAATTCGAAAAATATAAATTGGAAAAAGTCGAACACTTGCAGAACTTGTTCCACTCAGAAATTAGCATAGGAGTATTCAGTCTATCGACCTTTAACTGAAAAATACCCATAGTCGCACCTTTGAGCCTTTGTACAGGGTCGAGGCTAATAATTCGAGAAAACATAAATTGGCCAAAGTCGAAACCTTGCAGAATTTGTTCCACTCAGAAATTGGCATAGAAGTGTTTAGTCTAACGATCTTTAACTGAAAAATACCCATAGTCGCACCTTTGAGCCTTTGTACAGGGTCGAGGCTAATAATTCGAGAAAACATAAATTTGCCAAAGTCGAAACCTTGCAGAATTTGTTCCACTCAGAAATTGGCATAGAAGTGTTTAGTCTATCGATCTTTAACCGAAAAATACCCAGTCGAACCTTTGAGCCTTTGTACAGGGTCGAGGCTAATAATTCGAGAAACATAAATTGGCCAAAGTCGAACACTTGCAGAATTTGTTCCACTCAGAAATTAGCATAGGAGTACTCAGTCTATCGATCTTTAACCGAAAAATACCCATAGTCGCACCTTTGAGCCTTTGTACAGGGTCGAAGCTAATAATTCGAGAAAACATAAATTGGCCAAAGTCGAAACCTTGCAGAATTTGTTCCACTCAGAAATTGGCATAGAAGTGTTTAGTTTAACGATCTTTAACTGAAAAATACCCATATCGCACCTTTGAGCCTTTGTACAGGGTCGAGGCTAATAATTCGAAAAATATAAATTGGAAAAAGTCGAACACTTGCAGAACTTGTTCCACTCAGAAATTGGCATAGAAGTGTTTAGTCTAACGACCTTTAACTGAAAAATACCCATAGTCGCACCTTTGAGCCTTTGTACAGGGTCGAGGCTAATAATTCGAGAAAACATAAATTGGCCAAAGTCGAAACCTTGCAGAATTTGTTCCACTCAGAAATTGGCATAGAAGTGTTTAGTCTAACGATCTTTAACTGAAAAATACCCATAGTCGCACCTTTGAGCCTTTGTACAGGGTCGAGGCTAATAATTCAAGAAGACATAAATTTGCCAAAGTAGAAACCTTGCAGAATTTGTTCCACTCAGAAATTAGCTTAGGAGTACTCAGTCTATCGATCTTTACCCGAAAAATACCCATAGTCGAACCTTTGAGCCTTTGTACAGGGTCGAGGCTAATAATTCGAGAAACATAAATTGGCCAAAGTCGAACACTTGCAGAATTTGTTCCACTCAGAAATTAGCATAGGAGTACTCAGTCTATCGATCTTTACCCGAAAAATACCCATAGTCGAACCTTTGAGCCTTTGTACAGGGTCGAGGCTAATAATTCGAGAAACATAAATTGGCCAAAGTCGAACACTTGCAGAATTTGTTCCACATCGAAATTGGCATAGAAGTGTTTAGTCTATCGAACTTTAACCGAAAAATACCCATAGTCGCACCTTTGAACCTTTGTACAGGGTCGAGGCTAATAATTCGAGAAACATAAATTGGCCAAAGTCGAACACTTGCAGAATTTGTTCCACTCAGAAATTAGCATAGGAGTACTCAGTCTATCGATCTTTAACCGAATAATACCCATAGTCGCACCTTTGAGCCTTTGTACAGGGTCGAGGCTAATAATTCGAAAAATATAAATTGGCCAAAGTCGAAACCTTGCAGAATTTGTTCCACTCAGAAATTGGCATAGAAGTGTTTAGTCTATCGATCTTTAACCGAAAAATACCCATAGTCGAACCTTTGAGCCTTTGTACAGGGTCGAGGCTAATAATTCGAGAAACATAAATTGGCCAAAGTCGAAACCTTGCAGAATTTGTTCCCCTCAGAAATTGGCATAGAAGTGTTTAGTTTAACGATCTTTAACTGAAAAATACCCATATCGCACCTTTGAGCCTTTGTACAGGGTCGAGGCTAATAATTCGAAAAATATAAATTGGAAAAAGTCGAACACTTGCAGAACTTGTTCCACTCAGAAATTAGCATAGGAGTATTCAGTCTATCGACCTTTAACTGAAAAATACCCATAGTCGCACCTTTGAGCCTTTGTACAGGGTCGAGGCTAATAATTCGAGAAAACATAAATTTGCCAAAGTCGAAACCTTGCAGAATTTGTTCCACTCAGAAATTGGCATAGAAGTGTTTAGTCTATCGATCTTTAACCGAAAAATACCCATAGTCGAACCTTTGAGCCTTTGTACAGGGTCGAGGCTAATAATTCGAGAAACATAAATTGGCCAAAGTCGAACACTTGCAGAATTTGTTCCACTCAGAAATTAGCATAGGAGTACTCAGTCTATCGATCTTTAACCGAAAAATACCCATAGTCGCACCTTTGAACCTTTGTACAGGGTCGAGGCTAATAATTCGAGGAACATAAATTGGCCAAAGTCGAACACTTGCAGAATTTGTTCCACATCGAAATTGGCATAGAAGTGTTTAGTCTATCGAACTTTAACCGAAAAATACCCATAGTCGCACCTTTGAGCCTTTGTACAGGGTCGAAGCTAATAATTCGAGAAAACATAAATTGGCCAAAGTCGAAACCTTGCAGAATTTGTTCCACTCAGAAATTAGCTTAGGAGTACTCAGTCTATCGATCTTTACCCGAAAAATACCCATAGTCGAACCTTTGAGCCTTTGTACAGGGTCGAGGCTAATAATTCGAGAAACATAAATTGGCCAAAGTCGAACACTTGCAGAATTTGTTCCACTCAGAAATTAGCATAGGAGTACTCAGTCTATCGATCTTTACCCGAAAAATACCCATAGTCGAACCTTTGAGCCTTTGTACAGGGTCGAGGCTAATAATTCGAGAAACATAAATTGGCCAAAGTCGAACACTTGCAGAATTTGTTCCACATCGAAATTGGCATAGAAGTGTTTAGTCTATCGAACTTTAACCGAAAAATACCCATAGTCGCACCTTTGAACCTTTGTACAGGGTCGAGGCTAATAATTCGAGAAACATAAATTGGCCAAAGTCGAACACTTGCAGAATTTGTTCCACTCAGAAATTAGCATAGGAGTACTCAGTCTATCGATCTTTAACCGAATAATACCCATAGTCGCACCTTTGAGCCTTTGTACAGGGTCGAGGCTAATAATTCGAGAAACATAAATTTGCCAAAGTCGAAACCTTGCAGAATTTGTTCCACTCAGAAATTGGCATAGAAGTGTTTAGTCTAACGATCTTTAACTGAAAAATACCCATAGTCGCACCTTTGAGCCTTTGTACAGGGTCGAGGCTAATAATTCGAGAAAACATAAATTTGCCAAAGTCGATACCTTGCAGAATTTGTTCCACTCAGAAATTGGCATAGAAGTGTTTAGTCCATCGAACTTTAACCGAAAAATATCCATAGTCGCACCTTTGAACCTTTGTACAGGGTCGAGGCTAATAATTCGAGAAACATAAATTGGCCAAAGTCGAACACTTGCAGAATTTGTTCCACATCGAAATTGACATAGAAGTGTTTAGTCTATCGAACTTTAACCGAAAAATACCCATAGTCGCACCTTTGAGCCCTTGTACAGGGTCGAAGCTAATAATTCGAGAAAACATAAATTGGCCAAAGTCGAAACCTTGCAGAATTTGTTCCACTCAGAAATTGGCATAGAAGTGTTTAGTCTAACGAACTTTAACCGAAAAATACCCATAGTCGAACCTTTGAGCCTTTGTACAGGGTCGAGGCTAATAATTCGAGGAACATAAATTGGCCAAAGTCGAACACTTGCAGAATTTGTTCCACATCGAAATTGGCATAGAAGTGTTTAGTCTATCGAACTTTAACCGAAAAATACCCATAGTCGCACCTTTGAGCCCTTGTACAGGGTCGAAGCTAATAATTCGAGAAAACATAAATTGGCCAAAGTCGAAACCTTGCAGAATTTGTTCCACTCAGAAATTGGCATAGAAGTGTTTAGTCTATCGAACTTTAACCGAAAAATATCCATAGTCGCACCTTTGAGCCTTTGTACAGGGTCGAAGCTAATAATTCGGGAAAACATAAATTGGTCAAAGTCGAAACCTTGCAGAATTTGTTCCACTCAGAAATGATCATAGAAGTGTTTAGTCTATCGACCTTTAACCGAAAAAAACCCATAGTCGCACCTTGGAGCCTTTGTACAGGGTCGAGGCTAATAATTCGAGAAAACATAAATTTGCCAAAGTCGAAACCTTGCAGAATTTGTTCCACTCAGAAATTGGCATAGAAGTGTTTAGTCTATCGATCTTTAACCGAAAAATACCCTTAGTCGAACCTTTGAGCCTTTGTACAGGGTCGAGGCTAATAATTCGAGAAACAAAAATTGGCCAAAGTCGAACACTTGCAGAATTTGTTCCACTCAGAAATTAGCATAGGAGTACTCAGTCTATCGATCTTTAACCGAATAATACCCATAGTCGCACCTTTGAGCCTTTGTACAGGGTCGAGGCTAATAATTCGAGAAACATAAATTGGCCAAAGTCGAACACTTGCAGAATTTGTTCCACTCAGAAATTAGCATAGGAGTACTCAGTCTATCGAACTTTAACCGAAAAATACCCATAGTCGCACCTTTGAGCCTTTGTACAGGGTCGAAGCTAATAATTCGAGAAAACATAAATTGGCCAAAGTCGAAACCTTGCAGAATTTGTTCCACTCAGAAATTAGCATAGGAGTACTCAGTCTATCGATCTTTACCCGAAAAATACCCATAGTCGAACCTTTGAGCCTTTGTACAGGGTCGAGGCTAATAATTCGAGAAACATAAATTGGCCAAAGTCGAACACTTGCAGAATTTGTTCCACATCGAAATTCGCATAGAAGTGTTTAGTCTATCGAACTTTAACCGAAAAATACCCATAGTCGCATCTTTGAGCCTTTATACAGGGTCGAAGCTAATAATTCGAGAAAACATAAATTGGCCAAAGTCGAAACCTTGCAGAGTTTGTTCCACTCAGAAATTGGCATAGAAGTGTTTAGTCTATCGCCTTTTAACCGAAAAAAACCCATAGTCGCACCTTGGAGCCTTTGTACAGGGTCGAGGCTAATAATTCGAGAAAACATAAATTTGCCAAAGTCGAAACCTTGCAGAATTTGTTCCACTCAGAAATTGGCATAGAAAAGTTTAGTCTATCGATCTTTAACCGAAAAATACCCATAGTCGAACCTTTGAGCCTTTGTACAGGGTCGAAGCTAATAATTCGAGAAAACATAAATTGGCCAAAGTCGAAACCTTGCAGAATTTGTTCCACTCAGAAATTGGCATAGAAGTGTTTAGTCTATCGATCTTTAACCGAAAAATACCCATAGTCGAACCTTTGAGCCTTTGTACAGGGTCGAGGCTAATAATTCGAGAAACATAAATTGGCCAAAGTCGAACACTTGCAGAATTTGTTCCACCCAGAAATTAGCATAGGAGTACTCAGTCTATCGAACTTTAACCGAAAAATACCCATAGTCGCACCTTTGAGCCTTTGTACAGGGTCGAAGCTAATAATTCGAGAAAACATAAATTGGCCAAAGTCGAAACCTTGCAGAATTTGTTCCACTCAGAAATTAGCATAGGAGTACTCAGTCTATCGATCTTTACCCGAAAAATACCCATAGTCGAACCTTTGAGCCTTTGTACAGGGTCGAGGCTAATAATTCGAGAAACATAAATTGGCCAAAGTCGAACACTTGCAGAATTTGTTCCACATCGAAATTCGCATAGAAGTGTTTAGTCTATCGAACTTTAACCGAAAATTACCCATAGTCGCATCTTTGAGCCTTTGTACAGGGTCGAAGCTAATAATTCGAGAAAACATAAATTGGCCAAAGTCGAAACCTTGCAGAATTTGTTCCACTCAGAAATTGGCATAGAAGTGTTTAGTCTATCGATCTTTAACCGAAAAATACCCATAGTAAAACCTTTGAGCCTTTGTACAAGGTCGAGGCTAATAATTCGAGAAACATAAATTGGCCAAAGTCGAACACTTGCAGAATTTGTTCCACTCAGAAATTAGCATAGGAGTACTCAGTCTATCGATCTTTAACCGAATAATACCCATAGTCGCACCTTTGAGCCTTTGTACAGGGTCGAGGCTAATAATTCGAGAAACATAAATTTGACAAAGTCGAAACCTTGCAGAATTTGTTCCACTCAGAAATTGGCATAGAAGTGTTTAGTCTATCGATCTTTAACCGAAAAATACCCATAGTCGAACCTTTGAGCCTTTGTACAGGGTCGAGGCTAATAATTCGAGAAACATAAATTGGCCAAAGTCGAAACCTTGCAGAATTTGTTCCCCTCAGAAATTGACATAGAAGTGTTTAGTTTAACGGTCTTTAACTGAAAAATACCCATATCGCACCTTTGAGCCTTTGTACAGGTCGAGGCTAATAATTCGAAAAATATAAATTGGAAAAAGTCAAACACTTGCAGAACTTGTTCCACTCAGAAATTAGCATAGGAGTATTCAGTCTATCGACCTTTAACTGAAAAATACCCATAGTCGCACCTTTGAGCCTTTGTACAGGGTCGAGGCTAATAATTCGAGAAAACATAAATTGGCCAAAGTCGAAACCTTGCAGAATTTGTTCCACTCAGAAATTGGCATAGAAGTGTTTAGTCTAACGATCTTTAACTGAAAAATACCCATAGTCGCACCTTTGAGCCTTTGTACAGGGTCGAGGCTAATAATTCGAGAAAACATAAATTTGCCAAAGTCGAAACCTTGCAGAATTTGTTCCACTCAGAAATTGGCATAGAAGTGTTTAGTCTATCGATCTTTAACCGAAAAATACCCATAGTCGAACCTTTGAGCCTTTGTACAGGGTCGAGGCTAATAATTCGAGAAACATAAATTGGCCAAAGTCGAACACTTGCAGAATTTGTTCCACTCAGAAATTAGCATAGGAGTACTCAGTCTATCGATCTTTAACCGAAAAATACCCATAGTCGCACCTTTGAACCTTTGTACAGGGTCGAGGCTAATAATTCGAGGAACATAAATTGGCCAAAGTCGAACACTTGCAGAATTTGTTCCACATCGAAATTGGCATAGAAGTGTTTAGTCTATCGAACTTTAACCGAAAAATATCCATAGTCGCACCTTTGAGCCTTTGTACAGGGTCGAAGCTAATAATTCGAGAAACATAAATTGGCCAAAGTCGAACACTTGCAGAATTTGTTCCACTCAGAAATTAGCATAGGAGTACTCAGTCTATCGATCTTTAACCGAAAAATACCCATAGTCGCACCTTTGAACCTTTGTACAGGGTCGAGGCTAATAATTCGAGGAACATAAATTGGCCAAAGTCGAACACTTGCAGAATTTGTTCCACATCGAAATTGGCATAGAAGTGTTTAGTCTATCGAACTTTAACCGAATAATACCCATAGTCGCACCTTTGAGCCTTTGTACAGGGTCGAGGCTAATAATTCGAGAAACATAAATTTGCCAAAGTCGAAACCTTGCAGAATTTGTTCCACTCAGAAATTGGCATAGAAGTGTTTAGTCTAACGATCTTTAACTGAAAAATACCCATAGTCGCACCTTTGAGCCTTTGTACAGGGTCGAGGCTAATAATTCGAGAAAACATAAATTTGCCAAAGTCGATACCTTGCAGAATTTGTTCCACTCAGAAATTGGCATAGAAGTGTTTAGTCCATCGAACTTTAACCGAAAAATATCCATAGTCGCACCTTTGAACCTTTGTACAGGGTCGAGGCTAATAATTCGAGAAACATAAATTGGCCAAAGTCGAACACTTGCAGAATTTGTTCCACATCGAAATTGACATAGAAGTGTTTAGTCTATCGAACTTTAACCGAAAAATACCCATAGTCGCACCTTTGAGCCTTTGTACAGGGTCGAAGCTAATAATTCGAGAAAACATAAATTGGCCAAAGTCGAAACCTTGCAGAATTTGTTCCACTCAGAAATTGGCATAGAAGTGTTTAGTTTAACGATCTTTAACTGAAAAATACCCATATCGCACCTTTGAGCCTTTGTACAGGGTCGAGGCTAATAATTCGAAAAATATAAATTGGAAAAAGTCGAACACTTGCAGAACTTGTTCCACTCAGAAATTAGCATAGGAGTATTCAGTCTATCGACCTTTAACTGAAAAATACCCATAGTCGCACCTTTGAGCCTTTGTACAGGGTCGAGGCTAATAATTCGAGAAAACATAAATTGGCCAAAGTCGAAACCTTGCAGAATTTGTTCCACTCAGAAATTGGCATAGAAGTGTTTAGTCTAACGATCTTTAACTGAAAAATACCCATAGTCGCACCTTTGAGCCTTTGTACAGGGTCGAGGCTAATAATTCGAGAAAACATAAATTTGCCAAAGTCGAAACCTTGCAGAATTTGTTCCACTCAGAAATTGGCATAGAAGTGTTTAGTCTATCGATCTTTAACCGAAAAATACCCAGTCGAACCTTTGAGCCTTTGTACAGGGTCGAGGCTAATAATTCGAGAAACATAAATTGGCCAAAGTCGAACACTTGCAGAATTTGTTCCACTCAGAAATTAGCATAGGAGTACTCAGTCTATCGATCTTTAACCGAAAAATACCCATAGTCGCACCTTTGAGCATTTGTACAGGGTCGAAGCTAATAATTCGAGAAAACATAAATTGGCCAAAGTCGAAACCTTGCAGAATTTGTTCCACTCAGAAATTGGCATAGAAGTGTTTAGTTTAACGATCTTTAACTGAAAAATACCCATATCGCACCTTTGAGCCTTTGTACAGGGTCGAAGCTAATAATTCGAGAAAACATAAATTGGCCAAAGTCGAAACCTTGCAGAATTTGTTCCACTCAGAAATTGGCATAGAAGTGTTTAGTTTAACGATCTTTAACTGAAAAATACCCATATCGCACCTTTGAGCCTTTGTACAGGGTCGAGGCTAATAATTCGAAAAATATAAATTGGAAAAAGTCGAACACTTGCAGAACTTGTTCCACTCAGAAATTGGCATAGAAGTGTTTAGTCTAACGACCTTTAACTGAAAAATACCCATAGTCGCACCTTTGAGCCTTTGTACAGGGTCGAGGCTAATAATTCGAGAAAACATAAATTGGCCAAAGTCGAAACCTTGCAGAATTTGTTCCACTCAGAAATTGGCATAGAAGTGTTTAGTCTAACGATCTTTAACTGAAAAATACCCATAGTCGCACCTTTGAGCCTTTGTACAGGGTCGAGGCTAATAATTCAAGAAGACATAAATTTGCCAAAGTCGAAACCTTGCAGAATTTGTTCCACTCAGAAATTAGCTTAGGAGTACTCAGTCTATCGATCTTTACCCGAAAAATACCCATAGTCGAACCTTTGAGCCTTTGTACAGGGTCGAGGCTAATAATTCGAGAAACATAAATTGGCCAAAGTCGAACACTTGCAGAATTTGTTCCACTCAGAAATTAGCATAGGAGTACTCAGTCTATCGATCTTTACCCGAAAAATACCCATAGTCGAACCTTTGAGCCTTTGTACAGGGTCGAGGCTAATAATTCGAGAAACATAAATTGGCCAAAGTCGAACACTTGCAGAATTTGTTCCACATCGAAATTGGCATAGAAGTGTTTAGTCTATCGAACTTTAACCGAAAAATACCCATAGTCGCACCTTTGAAGCTTTGTACAGGGTCGAGGCTAATAATTCGAGAAACATAAATTGGCCAAAGTCGAACACTTGCAGAATTTGTTCCACTCAGAAATTAGCATAGGAGTACTCAGTCTATCGATCTTTAACCGAATAATACCCATAGTCGCACCTTTGAGCCTTTGTACAGGGTCGAGGCTAATAATTCGAGAAACATAAATTTGACAAAGTCGAAACCTTGCAGAATTTGTTCCACTCAGAAATTGGCATAGAAGTGTTTAGTCTATCGATCTTTAACCGAAAAATACCCATAGTCGAACCTTTGAGCCTTTGTACAGGGTCGAGGCTAATAATTCGAGAAACATAAATTGGCCAAAGTCGAACACTTGCAGAATTTGTTCCACATCGAAATTGGCATAGAAGTGTTTAGTCTATCGAACTTTAACCGAAAAATACCCATAGTCGCACCTTTGAACCTTTGTACAGGGTCGAGGCTAATAATTCGAGAAACATAAATTGGCCAAAGTCGAACACTTGCAGAATTTGTTCCACTCAGAAATTAGCATAGGAGTACTCAGTCTATCGATCTTTAACCGAATAATACCCATAGTCGCACCTTTGAGCCTTTGTACAGGGTCGAGGCTAATAATTCGAGAAACATAAATTTGGCAAAGTCGAAACCTTGCAGAATTTGTTCCACTCAGAAATTGGCATAGAAGTGTTTAGTCTATCGATCTTTAACCGAATAATACCCATAGTCGCACCTTTGAGCCTTTGTACAGGGTCGAGGCTAATAATTCGAGAAACATAAATTTGACAAAGTCGAAACCTTGCAGAATTTGTTCCACTCAGAAATTGGCATAGAAGTGTTTAGTCTATCGATCTTTAACCGAAAAATACCCATAGTCGAACCTTTGAGCCTTTGTACAGGGTCGAGGCTAATAATTCGAGAAACATAAATTGGCCAAAGTCGAAACCTTGCAGAATTTGTTCCACTCAGAAATTGGCATAGAAGTGTTTAGTCTATCGAACTTTAACCGAAAAATACCCATAGTCGCACCTTTGAGCCTTTGTACAGGGTCGAAGCTAATAATTTGAGAAAACATAAATTGGCCAAAGTCGAAACCTTGCAGAGTTTGTTCCACTCAGAAATTATCATAGAAGTGTTTAGTCTATCGACCTTTAACCGAAAAAAACCCATAGTCGCACCTTGGAGCCTTTGTACAGGGTCGAGGCTAATAATTCGAGAAAACATAAATTTGCCAAAGTCGAAACCTTGCAGAATTTGTTCCACTCAGAAATTGGCATAGAAGTGTTTAGTCTATCGATCTTTAACCGTAAAATACCCATAGTAAAACCTTTGAGCCTTTGTACAGGGTCGAGGCTAATAATTCGAGAAACATAAATTGGCCAAAGTCGAACACTTGCAGAATTTGTTCCACTCAGAAATTAGCATAGGAGTACTCAGTCTATCGATCTTTAACCGAATAATACCCATAGTCGCACCTTTGAGCCTTTGTACAGGGTCGAGGCTAATAATTCGAGAAACAAAAATTTGACAAAGTCGAAACCTTGCAGAATTTGTTCCACTCAGAAATTGGCATAGAAGTGTTTAGTTTAACGATCTTTAACTGAAAAATACCCATATCGCACCTTTGAGCCTTTGTACAGGGTCGAGGCTAATAATTCGAAAAATATAAATTGGAAAAAGTCAAACACTTGCAGAACTTGTTCCACTCAGAAATTGGCATAGAAGTGTTTAGTCTATCGATCTTTAACCGAAAAATACCCATAGTCGAACCTTTGAGCCTTTGTACAGGGTCGAGGCTAATAATTCGAGAAACATAAATTGGCCAAAGTCGAAACCTTGCAGAATTTGTTCCACATCGAAATTGGCATAGAAGTGTTTAGTCTATCGAACTTTAACCGAAAAATACCCATAGTCGCATCTTTGAGCCTTTATACAGGGTCGAAGCTAATAATTCGAGAAAACATAAATTGGCCAAAGTCGAAACCTTGCAGAGTTTGTTCCACTCAGAAATTGGCATAGAAGTGTTTAGTCTATCGCCTTTTAACCGAAAAAAACCCATAGTCGCACCTTGGAGCCTTTGTACAGGGTCGAGGCTAATAATTCGAGAAAACATAAATTTGCCAAAGTCGAAACCTTGCAGAATTTGTTCCACTCAGAAATTGGCATAGAAAAGTTTAGTCTATCGATCTTTAACCGAAAAATACCCATAGTCGAACCTTTGAGCCTTTGTACAGGGTCGAAGCTAATAATTCGAGAAAACATAAATTGGCCAAAGTCGAAACCTTGCAGAATTTGTTCCACTCAGAAATTGGCATAGAAGTGTTTAGTCTATCGATCTTTAACCGAAAAATACCCATAGTCGAACCTTTGAGCCTTTGTACAGGGTCGAGGCTAATAATTCGAGAAACATAAATTGGCCAAAGTCGAACACTTGCAGAATTTGTTCCACCCAGAAATTAGCATAGGAGTACTCAGTCTATCGAACTTTAACCGAAAAATACCCATAGTCGCACCTTTGAGCCTTTGTACAGGGTCGAAGCTAATAATTCGAGAAAACATAAATTGGCCAAAGTCGAAACCTTGCAGAATTTGTTCCACTCAGAAATTAGCATAGGAGTACTCAGTCTATCGATCTTTACCCGAAAAATACCCATAGTCGAACCTTTGAGCCTTTGTACAGGGTCGAGGCTAATAATTCGAGAAACATAAATTGGCCAAAGTCGAACACTTGCAGAATTTGTTCCACATCGAAATTCGCATAGAAGTGTTTAGTCTATCGAACTTTAACCGAAAATTACCCATAGTCGCATCTTTGAGCCTTTGTACAGGGTCGAAGCTAATAATTCGAGAAAACATAAATTGGCCAAAGTCGAAACCTTGCAGAATTTGTTCCACTCAGAAATTGGCATAGAAGTGTTTAGTCTATCGATCTTTAACCGAAAAATACCCATAGTAAAACCTTTGAGCCTTTGTACAAGGTCGAGGCTAATAATTCGAGAAACATAAATTGGCCAAAGTCGAACACTTGCAGAATTTGTTCCACTCAGAAATTAGCATAGGAGTACTCAGTCTATCGATCTTTAACCGAATAATACCCATAGTCGCACCTTTGAGCCTTTGTACAGGGTCGAGGCTAATAATTCGAGAAACATAAATTTGACAAAGTCGAAACCTTGCAGAATTTGTTCCACTCAGAAATTGGCATAGAAGTGTTTAGTCTATCGATCTTTAACCGAAAAATACCCATAGTCGAACCTTTGAGCCTTTGTACAGGGTCGAGGCTAATAATTCGAGAAACATAAATTGGCCAAAGTCGAAACCTTGCAGAATTTGTTCCCCTCAGAAATTGACATAGAAGTGTTTAGTTTAACGATCTTTAACTGAAAAATACCCATATCGCACCTTTGAGCCTTTGTACAGGGTCGAGGCTAATAATTCGAAAAATATAAATTGGAAAAAGTCAAACACTTGCAGAACTTGTTCCACTCAGAAATTAGCATAGGAGTATTCAGTCTATCGACCTTTAACTGAAAAATACCCATAGTCGCACCTTTGAGCCTTTGTACAGGGTCGAGGCTAATAATTCGAGAAAACATAAATTGGCCAAAGTCGAAACCTTGCAGAATTTGTTCCACTCAGAAATTGGCATAGAAGTGTTTAGTCTAACGATCTTTAACTGAAAAATACCCATAGTCGCACCTTTGAGCCTTTGTACAGGGTCGAGGCTAATAATTCGAGAAAACATAAATTTGCCAAAGTCGAAACCTTGCAGAATTTGTTCCACTCAGAAATTGGCATAGAAGTGTTTAGTCTATCGATCTTTAACCGAAAAATACCCATAGTCGAACCTTTGAGCCTTTGTACAGGGTCGAGGCTAATAATTCGAGAAACATAAATTGGCCAAAGTCGAACACTTGCAGAATTTGTTCCACTCAGAAATTAGCATAGGAGTACTCAGTCTATCGATCTTTAACCGAAAAATACCCATAGTCGCACCTTTGAACCTTTGTACAGGGTCGAGGCTAATAATTCGAGGAACATAAATTGGCCAAAGTCGAACACTTGCAGAATTTGTTCCACATCGAAATTGGCATAGAAGTGTTTAGTCTATCGAACTTTAACCGAAAAATATCCATAGTCGCACCTTTGAGCCTTTGTACAGGGTCGAAGCTAATAATTCGAGAAACATAAATTGGCCAAAGTCGAACACTTGCAGAATTTGTTCCACTCAGAAATTAGCATAGGAGTACTCAGTCTATCGATCTTTAACCGAAAAATACCCATAGTCGCACCTTTGAACCTTTGTACAGGGTCGAGGCTAATAATTCGAGGAACATAAATTGGCCAAAGTCGAACACTTGCAGAATTTGTTCCACATCGAAATTGGCATAGAAGTGTTTAGTCTATCGAACTTTAACCGAATAATACCCATAGTCGCACCTTTGAGCCTTTGTACAGGGTCGAGGCTAATAATTCGAGAAACATAAATTTGCCAAAGTCGAAACCTTGCAGAATTTGTTCCACTCAGAAATTGGCATAGAAGTGTTTAGTCTAACGATCTTTAACTGAAAAATACCCATAGTCGCACCTTTGAGCCTTTGTACAGGGTCGAGGCTAATAATTCGAGAAAACATAAATTTGCCAAAGTCGATACCTTGCAGAATTTGTTCCACTCAGAAATTGGCATAGAAGTGTTTAGTCCATCGAACTTTAACCGAAAAATATCCATAGTCGCACCTTTGAACCTTTGTACAGGGTCGAGGCTAATAATTCGAGAAACATAAATTGGCCAAAGTCGAACACTTGCAGAATTTGTTCCACATCGAAATTGACATAGAAGTGTTTAGTCTATCGAACTTTAACCGAAAAATACCCATAGTCGCACCTTTGAGCCTTTGTACAGGGTCGAAGCTAATAATTCGAGAAAACATAAATTGGCCAAAGTCGAAACCTTGCAGAATTTGTTCCACTCAGAAATTGGCATAGAAGTGTTTAGTTTAACGATCTTTAACTGAAAAATACCCATATCGCACCTTTGAGCCTTTGTACAGGGTCGAGGCTAATAATTCGAAAAATATAAATTGGAAAAAGTCGAACACTTGCAGAACTTGTTCCACTCAGAAATTAGCATAGGAGTATTCAGTCTATCGACCTTTAACTGAAAAATACCCATAGTCGCACCTTTGAGCCTTTGTACAGGGTCGAGGCTAATAATTCGAGAAAACATAAATTGGCCAAAGTCGAAACCTTGCAGAATTTGTTCCACTCAGAAATTGGCATAGAAGTGTTTAGTCTAACGATCTTTAACTGAAAAATACCCATAGTCGCACCTTTGAGCCTTTGTACAGGGTCGAGGCTAATAATTCGAGAAAACATAAATTTGCCAAAGTCGAAACCTTGCAGAATTTGTTCCACTCAGAAATTGGCATAGAAGTGTTTAGTCTATCGATCTTTAACCGAAAAATACCCAGTCGAACCTTTGAGCCTTTGTACAGGGTCGAGGCTAATAATTCGAGAAAACATAAATTGGCCAAAGTCGAACACTTGCAGAACTTGTTCCACTCAGAAATTAGCATAGGAGTATTCAGTCTATCGACCTTTAACTGAAAAATACCCATAGTCGCACCTTTGAGCCTTTGTACAGGGTCGAGGCTAATAATTCGAGAAAACATAAATTTGCCAAAGTCGAAACCTTGCAGAATTTGTTCCACTCAGAAATTGGCATAGAAGTGTTTAGTCTATCGATCTTTAACCGAAAAATACCCAGTCGAACCTTTGAGCCTTTGTACAGGGTCGAGGCTAATAATTCGAGAAACATAAATTGGCCAAAGTCGAACACTTGCAGAATTTGTTCCACTCAGAAATTAGCATAGGAGTACTCAGTCTATCGATCTTTAACCGAAAAATACCCATAGTCGCACCTTTGAGCATTTGTACAGGGTCGAAGCTAATAATTCGAGAAAACATAAATTGGCCAAAGTCGAAACCTTGCAGAATTTGTTCCACTCAGAAATTGGCATAGAAGTGTTTAGTTTAACGATCTTTAACTGAAAAATACCCATATCGCACCTTTGAGCCTTTGTACAGGGTCGAAGCTAATAATTCGAGAAAACATAAATTGGCCAAAGTCGAAACCTTGCAGAATTTGTTCCACTCAGAAATTGGCATAGAAGTGTTTAGTTTAACGATCTTTAACTGAAAAATACCCATATCGCACCTTTGAGCCTTTGTACAGGGTCGAGGCTAATAATTCGAAAAATATAAATTGGAAAAAGTCGAACACTTGCAGAACTTGTTCCACTCAGAAATTGGCATAGAAGTGTTTAGTCTAACGACCTTTAACTGAAAAATACCCATAGTCGCACCTTTGAGCCTTTGTACAGGGTCGAGGCTAATAATTCGAGAAAACATAAATTGGCCAAAGTCGAAACCTTGCAGAATTTGTTCCACTCAGAAATTGGCATAGAAGTGTTTAGTCTAACGATCTTTAACTGAAAAATACCCATAGTCGCACCTTTGAGCCTTTGTACAGGGTCGAGGCTAATAATTCAAGAAGACATAAATTTGCCAAAGTCGAAACCTTGCAGAATTTGTTCCACTCAGAAATTAGCTTAGGAGTACTCAGTCTATCGATCTTTACCCGAAAAATACCCATAGTCGAACCTTTGAGCCTTTGTACAGGGTCGAGGCTAATAATTCGAGAAACATAAATTGGCCAAAGTCGAACACTTGCAGAATTTGTTCCACTCAGAAATTAGCATAGGAGTACTCAGTCTATCGATCTTTACCCGAAAAATACCCATAGTCGAACCTTTGAGCCTTTGTACAGGGTCGAGGCTAATAATTCGAGAAACATAAATTGGCCAAAGTCGAACACTTGCAGAATTTGTTCCACATCGAAATTGGCATAGAAGTGTTTAGTCTATCGAACTTTAACCGAAAAATACCCATAGTCGCACCTTTGAAGCTTTGTACAGGGTCGAGGCTAATAATTCGAGAAACATAAATTGGCCAAAGTCGAACACTTGCAGAATTTGTTCCACTCAGAAATTAGCATAGGAGTACTCAGTCTATCGATCTTTAACCGAATAATACCCATAGTCGCACCTTTGAGCCTTTGTACAGGGTCGAGGCTAATAATTCGAGAAACATAAATTTGACAAAGTCGAAACCTTGCAGAATTTGTTCCACTCAGAAATTGGCATAGAAGTGTTTAGTCTATCGATCTTTAACCGAAAAATACCCATAGTCGAACCTTTGAGCCTTTGTACAGGGTCGAGGCTAATAATTCGAGAAACATAAATTGGCCAAAGTCGAACACTTGCAGAATTTGTTCCACATCGAAATTGGCATAGAAGTGTTTAGTCTATCGAACTTTAACCGAAAAATACCCATAGTCGCACCTTTGAACCTTTGTACAGGGTCGAGGCTAATAATTCGAGAAACATAAATTGGCCAAAGTCGAACACTTGCAGAATTTGTTCCACTCAGAAATTAGCATAGGAGTACTCAGTCTATCGATCTTTAACCGAATAATACCCATAGTCGCACCTTTGAGCCTTTGTACAGGGTCGAGGCTAATAATTCGAGAAACATAAATTTGGCAAAGTCGAAACCTTGCAGAATTTGTTCCACTCAGAAATTGGCATAGAAGTGTTTAGTCTATCGATCTTTAACCGAATAATACCCATAGTCGCACCTTTGAGCCTTTGTACAGGGTCGAGGCTAATAATTCGAGAAACATAAATTTGACAAAGTCGAAACCTTGCAGAATTTGTTCCACTCAGAAATTGGCATAGAAGTGTTTAGTCTATCGATCTTTAACCGAAAAATACCCATAGTCGAATCTTTGAGCCTTTGTACAGGGTCGAGGCTAATAATTCGAGAAACATAAATTGGCCAAAGTCGAAACCTTGCAGAATTTGTTCCACTCAGAAATTGGCATAGAAGTGTTTAGTCTATCGAACTTTAACCGAAAAATACCCATAGTCGCACCTTTGAGCCTTTGTACAGGGTCGAAGCTAATAATTTGAGAAAACATAAATTGGCCAAAGTCGAAACCTTGCAGAGTTTGTTCCACTCAGAAATTATCATAGAAGTGTTTAGTCTATCGACCTTTAACCGAAAAAAACCCATAGTCGCACCTTGGAGCCTTTGTACAGGGTCGAGGCTAATAATTCGAGAAAACATAAATTTGCCAAAGTCGAAACCTTGCAGAATTTGTTCCACTCAGAAATTGGCATAGAAGTGTTTAGTCTATCGATCTTTAACCGTAAAATACCCATAGTAAAACCTTTGAGCCTTTGTACAGGGTCGAGGCTAATAATTCGAGAAACATAAATTGGCCAAAGTCGAACACTTGCAGAATTTGTTCCACTCAGAAATTAGCATAGGAGTACTCAGTCTATCGATCTTTAACCGAATAATACCCATAGTCGCACCTTTGAGCCTTTGTACAGGGTCGAGGCTAATAATTCGAGAAACAAAAATTTGACAAAGTCGAAACCTTGCAGAATTTGTTCCACTCAGAAATTGGCATAGAAGTGTTTAGTTTAACGATCTTTAACTGAAAAATACCCATATCGCACCTTTGAGCCTTTGTACAGGGTCGAGGCTAATAATTCGAAAAATATAAATTGGAAAAAGTCAAACACTTGCAGAACTTGTTCCACTCAGAAATTGGCATAGAAGTGTTTAGTCTATCGATCTTTAACCGAAAAATACCCATAGTCGAACCTTTGAGCCTTTGTACAGGGTCGAGGCTAATAATTCGAGAAACATAAATTGGCCAAAGTCGAAACCTTGCAGAATTTGTTCCCCTCAGAAATTGGCATAGAAGTGTTTAGTTTAACGATCTTTAACTGAAAAATACCCATATCGCACCTTTGAGCCTTTGTACAGGGTCGAGGCTAATAATTCGAAAAATATAAATTGGAAAAAGTCAAACACTTGCAGAACTTGTTCCACTCAGAAATTAGCATAGGAGTATTCAGTCTATCGACCTTTAACTGAAAAATACCCATAGTCGCACCTTTGAGCCTTTGTACAGGGTCGAGGCTAATAATTCGAGAAAACATAAATTGGCCAAAGTCGAAACCTTGCAGAATTTGTTCCACTCAGAAATTGGCATAGAAGTGTTTAGTCTAACGATCTTTAACTGAAAAATACCCATAGTCGCACCTTTGAGCCTTTGTACAGGGTCGAGGCTAATAATTCGAGAAAACATAAATTTGCCAAAGTCGAAACCTTGCAGAATTTGTTCCACTCAGAAATTGGCATAGAAGTGTTTAGTCTATCGATCTTTAACCGAAAAATACCCATAGTCGAACCTTTGAGCCTTTGTACAGGGTCGAGGCTAATAATTCGAGAAACATAAATTGGCCAAAGTCGAACACTTGCAGAATTTGTTCCACTCAGAAATTAGCATAGGAGTACTCAGTCTATCGATCTTTAACCGAAAATACCCATAGTCGCACCTTTGAACCTTTGTACAGGGTCGAGGCTAATAATTCGAGGAACATAAATTGGCCAAAGTCGAACACTTGCAGAATTTGTTCCACATCGAAATTGGCATAGAAGTGTTTAGTCTATCGAACTTTAACCGAAAAATACCCATAGTCGCACCTTTGAGCCTTTGTACAGGGTCGAAGCTAATAATTCGAGAAAACATAAATTGGCCAAAGTCGAAACCTTGCAGAATTTGTTCAACTCAGAAATTAGCTTAGGAGTACTCAGTCTATCGATCTTTACCCGAAAAATACCCATAGTCGAACCTTTGAGCCTTTGTACAGGGTCGAGGCTAATAATTCGAGAAACATAAATTGGCCAAAGTCGAACACTTGCAGAATTTGTTCCACTCAGAAATTAGCATAGGAGTACTCAGTCTATCGATCTTTACCCGAAAAATACCCATAGTCGAACCTTTGAGCCTTTGTACAGGGTCGAGGCTAATAATTCGAGAAACATAAATTGGCCAAAGTCGAACACTTGCAGAATTTGTTCCACATCGAAATTGGCATAGAAGTGTTTAGTCTATCGAACTTTAACCGAAAAATACCCATAGTCGCACCTTTGAACCTTTGTACAGGGTCGAGGCTAATAATTCGAGAAACATAAATTGGCCAAAGTCGAACACTTGCAGAATTTGTTCCACTCAGAAATTAGCATAGGAGTACTCAGCCTATCGATCTTTAACCGAATAATACCCATAGTCGCACCTTTGAGCCTTTGTACAGGGTCGAGGCTAATAATTCGAGAAACATAAATTTGCCAAAGTCGAAACCTTGCAGAATTTGTTCCACTCAGAAATTGGCATAGAAGTGTTTAGTTTAACGATCTTTAACTGAAAAATACCCATATCGCACCTTTGAGCCTTTGTACAGGGTCGAGGCTAATAATTCGAGAAACAAAAATTTGACAAAGTCGAAACCTTGCAGAATTTGTTCCACTCAGAAATTGGCATAGAAGTGTTTAGTTTAACGATCTTTAACTGAAAAATACCCATATCGCACCTTTGAGCCTTTGTACAGGGTCGAGGCTAATAATTCGAAAAATATAAATTGGAAAAAGTCAAACACTTGCAGAACTTGTTCCACTCAGAAATTGGCATAGAAGTGTTTAGTCTATCGATCTTTAACCGAAAAATACCCATAGTCGAACCTTTGAGCCTTTGTACAGGGTCGAGGCTAATAATTCGAGAAACATAAATTGGCCAAAGTCGAAACCTTGCAGAATTTGTTCCCCTCAGAAATTGGCATAGAAGTGTTTAGTTTAACGATCTTTAACTGAAAAATACCCATATCGCACCTTTGAGCCTTTGTACAGGGTCGAGGCTAATAATTCGAAAAATATAAATTGGAAAAAGTCAAACACTTGCAGAACTTGTTCCACTCAGAAATTAGCATAGGAGTATTCAGTCTATCGACCTTTAACTGAAAAATACCCATAGTCGCACCTTTGAGCCTTTGTACAGGGTCGAGGCTAATAATTCGAGAAAACATAAATTGGCCAAAGTCGAAACCTTGCAGAATTTGTTCCACTCAGAAATTGGCATAGAAGTGTTTAGTCTAACGATCTTTAACTGAAAAATACCCATAGTCGCACCTTTGAGCCTTTGTACAGGGTCGAGGCTAATAATTCGAGAAAACATAAATTTGCCAAAGTCGAAACCTTGCAGAATTTGTTCCACTCAGAAATTGGCATAGAAGTGTTTAGTCTATCGATCTTTAACCGAAAAATACCCATAGTCGAACCTTTGAGCCTTTGTACAGGGTCGAGGCTAATAATTCGAGAAACATAAATTGGCCAAAGTCGAACACTTGCAGAATTTGTTCCACTCAGAAATTAGCATAGGAGTACTCAGTCTATCGATCTTTAACCGAAAAATACCCATAGTCGCACCTTTGAACCTTTGTACAGGGTCGAGGCTAATAATTCGAGGAACATAAATTGGCCAAAGTCGAACACTTGCAGAATTTGTTCCACATCGAAATTGGCATAGAAGTGTTTAGTCTATCGAACTTTAACCGAAAAATACCCATAGTCGCATCTTTGAGCCTTTATACAGGGTCGAAGCTAATAATTCGAGAAAACATAAATTGGCCAAAGTCGAAACCTTGCAGAGTTTGTTCCACTCAGAAATTGGCATAGAAGTGTTTAGTCTATCGCCTTTTAACCGAAAAAAACCCATAGTCGCACCTTGGAGCCTTTGTACAGGGTCGAGGCTAATAATTCGAGAAAACATAAATTTGCCAAAGTCGAAACCTTGCAGAATTTGTTCCACTCAGAAATTGGCATAGAAAAGTTTAGTCTATCGATCTTTAACCGAAAAATACCCATAGTCGAACCTTTGAGCCTTTGTACAGGGTCGAAGCTAATAATTCGAGAAAACATAAATTGGCCAAAGTCGAAACCTTGCAGAATTTGTTCCACTCAGAAATTGGCATAGAAGTGTTTAGTCTATCGATCTTTAACCGAAAAATACCCATAGTCGAACCTTTGAGCCTTTGTACAGGGTCGAGGCTAATAATTCGAGAAACATAAATTGGCCAAAGTCGAACACTTGCAGAATTTGTTCCACCCAGAAATTAGCATAGGAGTACTCAGTCTATCGAACTTTAACCGAAAAATACCCATAGTCGCACCTTTGAGCCTTTGTACAGGGTCGAAGCTAATAATTCGAGAAAACATAAATTGGCCAAAGTCGAAACCTTGCAGAATTTGTTCCACTCAGAAATTAGCATAGGAGTACTCAGTCTATCGATCTTTACCCGAAAAATACCCATAGTCGAACCTTTGAGCCTTTGTACAGGGTCGAGGCTAATAATTCGAGAAACATAAATTGGCCAAAGTCGAACACTTGCAGAATTTGTTCCACATCGAAATTCGCATAGAAGTGTTTAGTCTATCGAACTTTAACCGAAAATTACCCATAGTCGCATCTTTGAGCCTTTGTACAGGGTCGAAGCTAATAATTCGAGAAAACATAAATTGGCCAAAGTCGAAACCTTGCAGAATTTGTTCCACTCAGAAATTGGCATAGAAGTGTTTAGTCTATCGATCTTTAACCGAAAAATACCCATAGTAAAACCTTTGAGCCTTTGTACAAGGTCGAGGCTAATAATTCGAGAAACATAAATTGGCCAAAGTCGAACACTTGCAGAATTTGTTCCACTCAGAAATTAGCATAGGAGTACTCAGTCTATCGATCTTTAACCGAATAATACCCATAGTCGCACCTTTGAGCCTTTGTACAGGGTCGAGGCTAATAATTCGAGAAACATAAATTTGACAAAGTCGAAACCTTGCAGAATTTGTTCCACTCAGAAATTGGCATAGAAGTGTTTAGTCTATCGATCTTTAACCGAAAAATACCCATAGTCGAACCTTTGAGCCTTTGTACAGGGTCGAGGCTAATAATTCGAGAAACATAAATTGGCCAAAGTCGAAACCTTGCAGAATTTGTTCCCCTCAGAAATTGACATAGAAGTGTTTAGTTTAACGATCTTTAACTGAAAAATACCCATATCGCACCTTTGAGCCTTTGTACAGGGTCGAGGCTAATAATTCGAAAAATATAAATTGGAAAAAGTCAAACACTTGCAGAACTTGTTCCACTCAGAAATTAGCATAGGAGTATTCAGTCTATCGACCTTTAACTGAAAAATACCCATAGTCGCACCTTTGAGCCTTTGTACAGGGTCGAGGCTAATAATTCGAGAAAACATAAATTGGCCAAAGTCGAAACCTTGCAGAATTTGTTCCACTCAGAAATTGGCATAGAAGTGTTTAGTCTAACGATCTTTAACTGAAAAATACCCATAGTCGCACCTTTGAGCCTTTGTACAGGGTCGAGGCTAATAATTCGAGAAAACATAAATTTGCCAAAGTCGAAACCTTGCAGAATTTGTTCCACTCAGAAATTGGCATAGAAGTGTTTAGTCTATCGATCTTTAACCGAAAAATACCCATAGTCGAACCTTTGAGCCTTTGTACAGGGTCGAGGCTAATAATTCGAGAAACATAAATTGGCCAAGGTCGAACACTTGCAGAATTTGTTCCACTCAGAAATTAGCATAGGAGTACTCAGTCTATCGATCTTTAACCGAAAAATACCCATAGTCGCACCTTTGAACCTTTGTACAGGGTCGAGGCTAATAATTCGAGGAACATAAATTGGCCAAAGTCGAACACTTGCAGAATTTGTTCCACATCGAAATTGGCATAGAAGTGTTTAGTCTATCGAACTTTAACCGAAAAATATCCATAGTCGCACCTTTGAGCCTTTGTACAGGGTCGAAGCTAATAATTCGAGAAACATAAATTGGCCAAAGTCGAACACTTGCAGAATTTGTTCCACTCAGAAATTAGCATAGGAGTACTCAGTCTATCGATCTTTAACCGAAAAATACCCATAGTCGCACCTTTGAACCTTTGTACAGGGTCGAGGCTAATAATTCGAGGAACATAAATTGGCCAAAGTCGAACACTTGCAGAATTTGTTCCACATCGAAATTGGCATAGAAGTGTTTAGTCTATCGAACTTTAACCGAATAATACCCATAGTCGCACCTTTGAGCCTTTGTACAGGGTCGAGGCTAATAATTCGAGAAACATAAATTTGTCAAAGTCGAAACCTTGCAGAATTTGTTCCACTCAGAAATTGGCATAGAAGTGTTTAGTCTAACGATCTTTAACTGAAAAATACCCATAGTCGCACCTTTGAGCCTTTGTACAGGGTCGAGGCTAATAATTCGAGAAAACATAAATTTGCCAAAGTCGATACCTTGCAGAATTTGTTCCACTCAGAAATTGGCATAGAAGTGTTTAGTCCATCGAACTTTAACCGAAAAATATCCATAGTCGCACCTTTGAACCTTTGTACAGGGTCGAGGCTAATAATTCGAGAAACATAAATTGGCCAAAGTCGAACACTTGCAGAATTTGTTCCACATCGAAATTGACATAGAAGTGTTTAGTCTATCGAACTTTAACCGAAAAATACCCATAGTCGCACCTTTGAGCCTTTGTACAGGGTCGAAGCTAATAATTCGAGAAAACATAAATTGGCCAAAGTCGAAACCTTGCAGAATTTGTTCCACTCAGAAATTGGCATAGAAGTGTTTAGTTTAACGATCTTTAACTGAAAAATACCCATATCGCACCTTTGAGCCTTTGTACAGGGTCGAGGCTAATAATTCGAAAAATATAAATTGGAAAAAGTCGAACACTTGCAGAACTTGTTCCACTCAGAAATTAGCATAGGAGTATTCAGTCTATCGACCTTTAACTGAAAAATACCCATAGTCGCACCTTTGAGCCTTTGTACAGGGTCGAGGCTAATAATTCGAGAAAACATAAATTGGCCAAAGTCGAAACCTTGCAGAATTTGTTCCACTCAGAAATTGGCATAGAAGTGTTTAGTCTAACGATCTTTAACTGAAAAATACCCATAGTCGCACCTTTGAGCCTTTGTACAGGGTCGAGGCTAATAATTCGAGAAAACATAAATTTGCCAAAGTCGAAACCTTGCAGAATTTGTTCCACTCAGAAATTGGCATAGAAGTGTTTAGTCTATCGATCTTTAACCGAAAAATACCCAGTCGAACCTTTGAGCCTTTGTACAGGGTCGAGGCTAATAATTCGAGAAACATAAATTGGCCAAAGTCGAACACTTGCAGAATTTGTTCCACTCAGAAATTAGCATAGGAGTACTCAGTCTATCGATCTTTAACCGAAAAATACCCATAGTCGCACCTTTGAGCATTTGTACAGGGTCGAAGCTAATAATTCGAGAAAACATAAATTGGCCAAAGTCGAAACCTTGCAGAATTTGTTCCACTCAGAAATTGGCATAGAAGTGTTTAGTTTAACGATCTTTAACTGAAAAATACCCATATCGCACCTTTGAGCCTTTGTACAGGGTCGAAGCTAATAATTCGAGAAAACATAAATTGGCCAAAGTCGAAACCTTGCAGAATTTGTTCCACTCAGAAATTGGCATAGAAGTGTTTAGTTTAACGATCTTTAACTGAAAAATACCCATATCGCACCTTTGAGCCTTTGTACAGGGTCGAGGCTAATAATTCGAAAAATATAAATTGGAAAAAGTCGAACACTTGCAGAACTTGTTCCACTCAGAAATTGGCATAGAAGTGTTTAGTCTAACGACCTTTAACTGAAAAATACCCATAGTCGCACCTTTGAGCCTTTGTACAGGGTCGAGGCTAATAATTCGAGAAAACATAAATTGGCCAAAGTCGAAACCTTGCAGAATTTGTTCCACTCAGAAATTGGCATAGAAGTGTTTAGTCTAACGATCTTTAACTGAAAAATACCCATAGTCGCACCTTTGAGCCTTTGTACAGGGTCGAGGCTAATAATTCGAGAAAACATAAATTTGCCAAAGTCGAAACCTTGCAGAATTTGTTCCACTCAGAAATTGGCATAGAAGTGTTTAGTCTATCGATCTTTAACCGAAAAATACCCAGTCGAACCTTTGAGCCTTTGTACAGGGTCGAGGCTAATAATTCGAGAAAACATAAATTGGCCAAAGTCGAACACTTGCAGAACTTGTTCCACTCAGAAATTAGCATAGGAGTATTCAGTCTATCGACCTTTAACTGAAAAATACCCATAGTCGCACCTTTGAGCCTTTGTACAGGGTCGAGGCTAATAATTCGAGAAAACATAAATTTGCCAAAGTCGAAACCTTGCAGAATTTGTTCCACTCAGAAATTGGCATAGAAGTGTTTAGTCTATCGATCTTTAACCGAAAAATACCCAGTCGAACCTTTGAGCCTTTGTACAGGGTCGAGGCTAATAATTCGAGAAACATAAATTGGCCAAAGTCGAACACTTGCAGAATTTGTTCCACTCAGAAATTAGCATAGGAGTACTCAGTCTATCGATCTTTAACCGAAAAATACCCATAGTCGCACCTTTGAGCATTTGTACAGGGTCGAAGCTAATAATTCGAGAAAACATAAATTGGCCAAAGTCGAAACCTTGCAGAATTTGTTCCACTCAGAAATTGGCATAGAAGTGTTTAGTTTAACGATCTTTAACTGAAAAATACCCATATCGCACCTTTGAGCCTTTGTACAGGGTCGAAGCTAATAATTCGAGAAAACATAAATTGGCCAAAGTCGAAACCTTGCAGAATTTGTTCCACTCAGAAATTGGCATAGAAGTGTTTAGTTTAACGATCTTTAACTGAAAAATACCCATATCGCACCTTTGAGCCTTTGTACAGGGTCGAGGCTAATAATTCGAAAAATATAAATTGGAAAAAGTCGAACACTTGCAGAACTTGTTCCACTCAGAAATTGGCATAGAAGTGTTTAGTCTAACGACCTTTAACTGAAAAATACCCATAGTCGCACCTTTGAGCCTTTGTACAGGGTCGAGGCTAATAATTCGAGAAAACATAAATTGGCCAAAGTCGAAACCTTGCAGAATTTGTTCCACTCAGAAATTGGCATAGAAGTGTTTAGTCTAACGATCTTTAACTGAAAAATACCCATAGTCGCACCTTTGAGCCTTTGTACAGGGTCGAGGCTAATAATTCAAGAAGACATAAATTTGCCAAAGTCGAAACCTTGCAGAATTTGTTCCACTCAGAAATTAGCTTAGGAGTACTCAGTCTATCGATCTTTACCCGAAAAATACCCATAGTCGAACCTTTGAGCCTTTGTACAGGGTCGAGGCTAATAATTCGAGAAACATAAATTGGCCAAAGTCGAACACTTGCAGAATTTGTTCCACTCAGAAATTAGCATAGGAGTACTCAGTCTATCGATCTTTACCCGAAAAATACCCATAGTCGAACCTTTGAGCCTTTGTACAGGGTCGAGGCTAATAATTCGAGAAACATAAATTGGCCAAAGTCGAACACTTGCAGAATTTGTTCCACATCGAAATTGGCATAGAAGTGTTTAGTCTATCGAACTTTAACCGAAAAATACCCATAGTCGCACCTTTGAAGCTTTGTACAGGGTCGAGGCTAATAATTCGAGAAACATAAATTGGCCAAAGTCGAACACTTGCAGAATTTGTTCCACTCAGAAATTAGCATAGGAGTACTCAGTCTATCGATCTTTAACCGAATAATACCCATAGTCGCACCTTTGAGCCTTTGTACAGGGTCGAGGCTAATAATTCGAGAAACATAAATTTGACAAAGTCGAAACCTTGCAGAATTTGTTCCACTCAGAAATTGGCATAGAAGTGTTTAGTCTATCGATCTTTAACCGAAAAATACCCATAGTCGAACCTTTGAGCCTTTGTACAGGGTCGAGGCTAATAATTCGAGAAACATAAATTGGCCAAAGTCGAACACTTGCAGAATTTGTTCCACATCGAAATTGGCATAGAAGTGTTTAGTCTATCGAACTTTAACCGAAAAATACCCATAGTCGCACCTTTGAACCTTTGTACAGGGTCGAGGCTAATAATTCGAGAAACATAAATTGGCCAAAGTCGAACACTTGCAGAATTTGTTCCACTCAGAAATTAGCATAGGAGTACTCAGTCTATCGATCTTTAACCGAATAATACCCATAGTCGCACCTTTGAGCCTTTGTACAGGGTCGAGGCTAATAATTCGAGAAACATAAATTTGGCAAAGTCGAAACCTTGCAGAATTTGTTCCACTCAGAAATTGGCATAGAAGTGTTTAGTCTATCGATCTTTAACCGAATAATACCCATAGTCGCACCTTTGAGCCTTTGTACAGGGTCGAGGCTAATAATTCGAGAAACATAAATTTGACAAAGTCGAAACCTTGCAGAATTTGTTCCACTCAGAAATTGGCATAGAAGTGTTTAGTCTATCGATCTTTAACCGAAAAATACCCATAGTCGAATCTTTGAGCCTTTGTACAGGGTCGAGGCTAATAATTCGAGAAACATAAATTGGCCAAAGTCGAAACCTTGCAGAATTTGTTCCACTCAGAAATTGGCATAGAAGTGTTTAGTCTATCGAACTTTAACCGAAAAATACCCATAGTCGCACCTTTGAGCCTTTGTACAGGGTCGAAGCTAATAATTTGAGAAAACATAAATTGGCCAAAGTCGAAACCTTGCAGAGTTTGTTCCACTCAGAAATTATCATAGAAGTGTTTAGTCTATCGACCTTTAACCGAAAAAAACCCATAGTCGCACCTTGGAGCCTTTGTACAGGGTCGAGGCTAATAATTCGAGAAAACATAAATTTGCCAAAGTCGAAACCTTGCAGAATTTGTTCCACTCAGAAATTGGCATAGAAGTGTTTAGTCTATCGATCTTTAACCGTAAAATACCCATAGTAAAACCTTTGAGCCTTTGTACAGGGTCGAGGCTAATAATTCGAGAAACATAAATTGGCCAAAGTCGAACACTTGCAGAATTTGTTCCACTCAGAAATTAGCATAGGAGTACTCAGTCTATCGATCTTTAACCGAATAATACCCATAGTCGCACCTTTGAGCCTTTGTACAGGGTCGAGGCTAATAATTCGAGAAACAAAAATTTGACAAAGTCGAAACCTTGCAGAATTTGTTCCACTCAGAAATTGGCATAGAAGTGTTTAGTTTAACGATCTTTAACTGAAAAATACCCATATCGCACCTTTGAGCCTTTGTACAGGGTCGAGGCTAATAATTCGAAAAATATAAATTGGAAAAAGTCAAACACTTGCAGAACTTGTTCCACTCAGAAATTGGCATAGAAGTGTTTAGTCTATCGATCTTTAACCGAAAAATACCCATAGTCGAACCTTTGAGCCTTTGTACAGGGTCGAGGCTAATAATTCGAGAAACATAAATTGGCCAAAGTCGAAACCTTGCAGAATTTGTTCCCCTCAGAAATTGGCATAGAAGTGTTTAGTTTAACGATCTTTAACTGAAAAATACCCATATCGCACCTTTGAGCCTTTGTACAGGGTCGAGGCTAATAATTCGAAAAATATAAATTGGAAAAAGTCAAACACTTGCAGAACTTGTTCCACTCAGAAATTAGCATAGGAGTATTCAGTCTATCGACCTTTAACTGAAAAATACCCATAGTCGCACCTTTGAGCCTTTGTACAGGGTCGAGGCTAATAATTCGAGAAAACATAAATTGGCCAAAGTCGAAACCTTGCAGAATTTGTTCCACTCAGAAATTGGCATAGAAGTGTTTAGTCTAACGATCTTTAACTGAAAAATACCCATAGTCGCACCTTTGAGCCTTTGTACAGGGTCGAGGCTAATAATTCGAGAAAACATAAATTTGCCAAAGTCGAAACCTTGCAGAATTTGTTCCACTCAGAAATTGGCATAGAAGTGTTTAGTCTATCGATCTTTAACCGAAAAATACCCATAGTCGAACCTTTGAGCCTTTGTACAGGGTCGAGGCTAATAATTCGAGAAACATAAATTGGCCAAAGTCGAACACTTGCAGAATTTGTTCCACTCAGAAATTAGCATAGGAGTACTCAGTCTATCGATCTTTAACCGAAAATACCCATAGTCGCACCTTTGAACCTTTGTACAGGGTCGAGGCTAATAATTCGAGGAACATAAATTGGCCAAAGTCGAACACTTGCAGAATTTGTTCCACATCGAAATTGGCATAGAAGTGTTTAGTCTATCGAACTTTAACCGAAAAATACCCATAGTCGCACCTTTGAGCCTTTGTACAGGGTCGAAGCTAATAATTCGAGAAAACATAAATTGGCCAAAGTCGAAACCTTGCAGAATTTGTTCAACTCAGAAATTAGCTTAGGAGTACTCAGTCTATCGATCTTTACCCGAAAAATACCCATAGTCGAACCTTTGAGCCTTTGTACAGGGTCGAGGCTAATAATTCGAGAAACATAAATTGGCCAAAGTCGAACACTTGCAGAATTTGTTCCACTCAGAAATTAGCATAGGAGTACTCAGTCTATCGATCTTTACCCGAAAAATACCCATAGTCGAACCTTTGAGCCTTTGTACAGGGTCGAGGCTAATAATTCGAGAAACATAAATTGGCCAAAGTCGAACACTTGCAGAATTTGTTCCACATCGAAATTGGCATAGAAGTGTTTAGTCTATCGAACTTTAACCGAAAAATACCCATAGTCGCACCTTTGAACCTTTGTACAGGGTCGAGGCTAATAATTCGAGAAACATAAATTGGCCAAAGTCGAACACTTGCAGAATTTGTTCCACTCAGAAATTAGCATAGGAGTACTCAGCCTATCGATCTTTAACCGAATAATACCCATAGTCGCACCTTTGAGCCTTTGTACAGGGTCGAGGCTAATAATTCGAGAAACATAAATTTGCCAAAGTCGAAACCTTGCAGAATTTGTTCCACTCAGAAATTGGCATAGAAGTGTTTAGTTTAACGATCTTTAACTGAAAAATACCCATATCGCACCTTTGAGCCTTTGTACAGGGTCGAGGCTAATAATTCGAGAAACAAAAATTTGACAAAGTCGAAACCTTGCAGAATTTGTTCCACTCAGAAATTGGCATAGAAGTGTTTAGTTTAACGATCTTTAACTGAAAAATACCCATATCGCACCTTTGAGCCTTTGTACAGGGTCGAGGCTAATAATTCGAAAAATATAAATTGGAAAAAGTCAAACACTTGCAGAACTTGTTCCACTCAGAAATTGGCATAGAAGTGTTTAGTCTATCGATCTTTAACCGAAAAATACCCATAGTCGAACCTTTGAGCCTTTGTACAGGGTCGAGGCTAATAATTCGAGAAACATAAATTGGCCAAAGTCGAAACCTTGCAGAATTTGTTCCCCTCAGAAATTGGCATAGAAGTGTTTAGTTTAACGATCTTTAACTGAAAAATACCCATATCGCACCTTTGAGCCTTTGTACAGGGTCGAGGCTAATAATTCGAAAAATATAAATTGGAAAAAGTCAAACACTTGCAGAACTTGTTCCACTCAGAAATTAGCATAGGAGTATTCAGTCTATCGACCTTTAACTGAAAAATACCCATAGTCGCACCTTTGAGCCTTTGTACAGGGTCGAGGCTAATAATTCGAGAAAACATAAATTGGCCAAAGTCGAAACCTTGCAGAATTTGTTCCACTCAGAAATTGGCATAGAAGTGTTTAGTCTAACGATCTTTAACTGAAAAATACCCATAGTCGCACCTTTGAGCCTTTGTACAGGGTCGAGGCTAATAATTCGAGAAAACATAAATTTGCCAAAGTCGAAACCTTGCAGAATTTGTTCCACTCAGAAATTGGCATAGAAGTGTTTAGTCTATCGATCTTTAACCGAAAAATACCCATAGTCGAACCTTTGAGCCTTTGTACAGGGTCGAGGCTAATAATTCGAGAAACATAAATTGGCCAAAGTCGAACACTTGCAGAATTTGTTCCACTCAGAAATTAGCATAGGAGTACTCAGTCTATCGATCTTTAACCGAAAAATACCCATAGTCGCACCTTTGAACCTTTGTACAGGGTCGAGGCTAATAATTCGAGGAACATAAATTGGCCAAAGTCGAACACTTGCAGAATTTGTTCCACATCGAAATTGGCATAGAAGTGTTTAGTCTATCGAACTTTAACCGAAAAATACCCATAGTCGCATCTTTGAGCCTTTATACAGGGTCGAAGCTAATAATTCGAGAAAACATAAATTGGCCAAAGTCGAAACCTTGCAGAGTTTGTTCCACTCAGAAATTGGCATAGAAGTGTTTAGTCTATCGCCTTTTAACCGAAAAAAACCCATAGTCGCACCTTGGAGCCTTTGTACAGGGTCGAGGCTAATAATTCGAGAAAACATAAATTTGCCAAAGTCGAAACCTTGCAGAATTTGTTCCACTCAGAAATTGGCATAGAAAAGTTTAGTCTATCGATCTTTAACCGAAAAATACCCATAGTCGAACCTTTGAGCCTTTGTACAGGGTCGAAGCTAATAATTCGAGAAAACATAAATTGGCCAAAGTCGAAACCTTGCAGAATTTGTTCCACTCAGAAATTGGCATAGAAGTGTTTAGTCTATCGATCTTTAACCGAAAAATACCCATAGTCGAACCTTTGAGCCTTTGTACAGGGTCGAGGCTAATAATTCGAGAAACATAAATTGGCCAAAGTCGAACACTTGCAGAATTTGTTCCACCCAGAAATTAGCATAGGAGTACTCAGTCTATCGAACTTTAACCGAAAAATACCCATAGTCGCACCTTTGAGCCTTTGTACAGGGTCGAAGCTAATAATTCGAGAAAACATAAATTGGCCAAAGTCGAAACCTTGCAGAATTTGTTCCACTCAGAAATTAGCATAGGAGTACTCAGTCTATCGATCTTTACCCGAAAAATACCCATAGTCGAACCTTTGAGCCTTTGTACAGGGTCGAGGCTAATAATTCGAGAAACATAAATTGGCCAAAGTCGAACACTTGCAGAATTTGTTCCACATCGAAATTCGCATAGAAGTGTTTAGTCTATCGAACTTTAACCGAAAATTACCCATAGTCGCATCTTTGAGCCTTTGTACAGGGTCGAAGCTAATAATTCGAGAAAACATAAATTGGCCAAAGTCGAAACCTTGCAGAATTTGTTCCACTCAGAAATTGGCATAGAAGTGTTTAGTCTATCGATCTTTAACCGAAAAATACCCATAGTAAAACCTTTGAGCCTTTGTACAAGGTCGAGGCTAATAATTCGAGAAACATAAATTGGCCAAAGTCGAACACTTGCAGAATTTGTTCCACTCAGAAATTAGCATAGGAGTACTCAGTCTATCGATCTTTAACCGAATAATACCCATAGTCGCACCTTTGAGCCTTTGTACAGGGTCGAGGCTAATAATTCGAGAAACATAAATTTGACAAAGTCGAAACCTTGCAGAATTTGTTCCACTCAGAAATTGGCATAGAAGTGTTTAGTCTATCGATCTTTAACCGAAAAATACCCATAGTCGAACCTTTGAGCCTTTGTACAGGGTCGAGGCTAATAATTCGAGAAACATAAATTGGCCAAAGTCGAAACCTTGCAGAATTTGTTCCCCTCAGAAATTGACATAGAAGTGTTTAGTTTAACGATCTTTAACTGAAAAATACCCATATCGCACCTTTGAGCCTTTGTACAGGGTCGAGGCTAATAATTCGAAAAATATAAATTGGAAAAAGTCAAACACTTGCAGAACTTGTTCCACTCAGAAATTAGCATAGGAGTATTCAGTCTATCGACCTTTAACTGAAAAATACCCATAGTCGCACCTTTGAGCCTTTGTACAGGGTCGAGGCTAATAATTCGAGAAAACATAAATTGGCCAAAGTCGAAACCTTGCAGAATTTGTTCCACTCAGAAATTGGCATAGAAGTGTTTAGTCTAACGATCTTTAACTGAAAAATACCCATAGTCGCACCTTTGAGCCTTTGTACAGGGTCGAGGCTAATAATTCGAGAAAACATAAATTTGCCAAAGTCGAAACCTTGCAGAATTTGTTCCACTCAGAAATTGGCATAGAAGTGTTTAGTCTATCGATCTTTAACCGAAAAATACCCATAGTCGAACCTTTGAGCCTTTGTACAGGGTCGAGGCTAATAATTCGAGAAACATAAATTGGCCAAGGTCGAACACTTGCAGAATTTGTTCCACTCAGAAATTAGCATAGGAGTACTCAGTCTATCGATCTTTAACCGAAAAATACCCATAGTCGCACCTTTGAACCTTTGTACAGGGTCGAGGCTAATAATTCGAGGAACATAAATTGGCCAAAGTCGAACACTTGCAGAATTTGTTCCACATCGAAATTGGCATAGAAGTGTTTAGTCTATCGAACTTTAACCGAAAAATATCCATAGTCGCACCTTTGAGCCTTTGTACAGGGTCGAAGCTAATAATTCGAGAAACATAAATTGGCCAAAGTCGAACACTTGCAGAATTTGTTCCACTCAGAAATTAGCATAGGAGTACTCAGTCTATCGATCTTTAACCGAAAAATACCCATAGTCGCACCTTTGAACCTTTGTACAGGGTCGAGGCTAATAATTCGAGGAACATAAATTGGCCAAAGTCGAACACTTGCAGAATTTGTTCCACATCGAAATTGGCATAGAAGTGTTTAGTCTATCGAACTTTAACCGAATAATACCCATAGTCGCACCTTTGAGCCTTTGTACAGGGTCGAGGCTAATAATTCGAGAAACATAAATTTGTCAAAGTCGAAACCTTGCAGAATTTGTTCCACTCAGAAATTGGCATAGAAGTGTTTAGTCTAACGATCTTTAACTGAAAAATACCCATAGTCGCACCTTTGAGCCTTTGTACAGGGTCGAGGCTAATAATTCGAGAAAACATAAATTTGCCAAAGTCGATACCTTGCAGAATTTGTTCCACTCAGAAATTGGCATAGAAGTGTTTAGTCCATCGAACTTTAACCGAAAAATATCCATAGTCGCACCTTTGAACCTTTGTACAGGGTCGAGGCTAATAATTCGAGAAACATAAATTGGCCAAAGTCGAACACTTGCAGAATTTGTTCCACATCGAAATTGACATAGAAGTGTTTAGTCTATCGAACTTTAACCGAAAAATACCCATAGTCGCACCTTTGAGCCTTTGTACAGGGTCGAAGCTAATAATTCGAGAAAACATAAATTGGCCAAAGTCGAAACCTTGCAGAATTTGTTCCACTCAGAAATTGGCATAGAAGTGTTTAGTTTAACGATCTTTAACTGAAAAATACCCATATCGCACCTTTGAGCCTTTGTACAGGGTCGAGGCTAATAATTCGAAAAATATAAATTGGAAAAAGTCGAACACTTGCAGAACTTGTTCCACTCAGAAATTAGCATAGGAGTATTCAGTCTATCGACCTTTAACTGAAAAATACCCATAGTCGCACCTTTGAGCCTTTGTACAGGGTCGAGGCTAATAATTCGAGAAAACATAAATTGGCCAAAGTCGAAACCTTGCAGAATTTGTTCCACTCAGAAATTGGCATAGAAGTGTTTAGTCTAACGATCTTTAACTGAAAAATACCCATAGTCGCACCTTTGAGCCTTTGTACAGGGTCGAGGCTAATAATTCGAGAAAACATAAATTTGCCAAAGTCGAAACCTTGCAGAATTTGTTCCACTCAGAAATTGGCATAGAAGTGTTTAGTCTATCGATCTTTAACCGAAAAATACCCAGTCGAACCTTTGAGCCTTTGTACAGGGTCGAGGCTAATAATTCGAGAAACATAAATTGGCCAAAGTCGAACACTTGCAGAATTTGTTCCACTCAGAAATTAGCATAGGAGTACTCAGTCTATCGATCTTTAACCGAAAAATACCCATAGTCGCACCTTTGAGCATTTGTACAGGGTCGAAGCTAATAATTCGAGAAAACATAAATTGGCCAAAGTCGAAACCTTGCAGAATTTGTTCCACTCAGAAATTGGCATAGAAGTGTTTAGTTTAACGATCTTTAACTGAAAAATACCCATATCGCACCTTTGAGCCTTTGTACAGGGTCGAAGCTAATAATTCGAGAAAACATAAATTGGCCAAAGTCGAAACCTTGCAGAATTTGTTCCACTCAGAAATTGGCATAGAAGTGTTTAGTTTAACGATCTTTAACTGAAAAATACCCATATCGCACCTTTGAGCCTTTGTACAGGGTCGAGGCTAATAATTCGAAAAATATAAATTGGAAAAAGTCGAACACTTGCAGAACTTGTTCCACTCAGAAATTGGCATAGAAGTGTTTAGTCTAACGACCTTTAACTGAAAAATACCCATAGTCGCACCTTTGAGCCTTTGTACAGGGTCGAGGCTAATAATTCGAGAAAACATAAATTGGCCAAAGTCGAAACCTTGCAGAATTTGTTCCACTCAGAAATTGGCATAGAAGTGTTTAGTCTAACGATCTTTAACTGAAAAATACCCATAGTCGCACCTTTGAGCCTTTGTACAGGGTCGAGGCTAATAATTCAAGAAGACATAAATTTGCCAAAGTCGAAACCTTGCAGAATTTGTTCCACTCAGAAATTAGCTTAGGAGTACTCAGTCTATCGATCTTTACCCGAAAAATACCCATAGTCGAACCTTTGAGCCTTTGTACAGGGTCGAGGCTAATAATTCGAGAAACATAAATTGGCCAAAGTCGAACACTTGCAGAATTTGTTCCACATCGAAATTGGCATAGAAGTGTTTAGTCTATCGAACTTTAACCGAAAAATACCCATAGTCGCACCTTTGAAGCTTTGTACAGGGTCGAGGCTAATAATTCGAGAAACATAAATTGGCCAAAGTCGAACACTTGCAGAATTTGTTCCACTCAGAAATTAGCATAGGAGTACTCAGTCTATCGATCTTTAACCGAATAATACCCATAGTCGCACCTTTGAGCCTTTGTACAGGGTCGAGGCTAATAATTCGAGAAACATAAATTTGACAAAGTCGAAACCTTGCAGAATTTGTTCCACTCAGAAATTGGCATAGAAGTGTTTAGTCTATCGATCTTTAACCGAAAAATACCCATAGTCGAACCTTTGAGCCTTTGTACAGGGTCGAGGCTAATAATTCGAGAAACATAAATTGGCCAAAGTCGAACACTTGCAGAATTTGTTCCACATCGAAATTGGCATAGAAGTGTTTAGTCTATCGAACTTTAACCGAAAAATACCCATAGTCGCACCTTTGAACCTTTGTACAGGGTCGAGGCTAATAATTCGAGAAACATAAATTGGCCAAAGTCGAACACTTGCAGAATTTGTTCCACTCAGAAATTAGCATAGGAGTACTCAGTCTATCGATCTTTAACCGAATAATACCCATAGTCGCACCTTTGAGCCTTTGTACAGGGTCGAGGCTAATAATTCGAGAAACATAAATTTGGCAAAGTCGAAACCTTGCAGAATTTGTTCCACTCAGAAATTGGCATAGAAGTGTTTAGTCTATCGATCTTTAACCGAATAATACCCATAGTCGCACCTTTGAGCCTTTGTACAGGGTCGAGGCTAATAATTCGAGAAACATAAATTTGACAAAGTCGAAACCTTGCAGAATTTGTTCCACTCAGAAATTGGCATAGAAGTGTTTAGTCTATCGATCTTTAACCGAAAAATACCCATAGTCGAACCTTTGAGCCTTTGTACAGGGTCGAGGCTAATAATTCGAGAAACATAAATTGGCCAAAGTCGAAACCTTGCAGAATTTGTTCCACTCAGAAATTGGCATAGAAGTGTTTAGTCTATCGAACTTTAACCGAAAAATACCCATAGTCGCACCTTTGAGCCTTTGTACAGGGTCGAAGCTAATAATTTGAGAAAACATAAATTGGCCAAAGTCGAAACCTTGCAGAGTTTGTTCCACTCAGAAATTATCATAGAAGTGTTTAGTCTATCGACCTTTAACCGAAAAAAACCCATAGTCGCACCTTGGAGCCTTTGTACAGGGTCGAGGCTAATAATTCGAGAAAACATAAATTTGCCAAAGTCGAAACCTTGCAGAATTTGTTCCACTCAGAAATTGGCATAGAAGTGTTTAGTCTATCGATCTTTAACCGTAAAATACCCATAGTAAAACCTTTGAGCCTTTGTACAGGGTCGAGGCTAATAATTCGAGAAACATAAATTGGCCAAAGTCGAACACTTGCAGAATTTGTTCCACTCAGAAATTAGCATAGGAGTACTCAGTCTATCGATCTTTAACCGAATAATACCCATAGTCGCACCTTTGAGCCTTTGTACAGGGTCGAGGCTAATAATTCGAGAAACAAAAATTTGACAAAGTCGAAACCTTGCAGAATTTGTTCCACTCAGAAATTGGCATAGAAGTGTTTAGTTTAACGATCTTTAACTGAAAAATACCCATATCGCACCTTTGAGCCTTTGTACAGGGTCGAGGCTAATAATTCGAAAAATATAAATTGGAAAAAGTCAAACACTTGCAGAACTTGTTCCACTCAGAAATTGGCATAGAAGTGTTTAGTCTATCGATCTTTAACCGAAAAATACCCATAGTCGAACCTTTGAGCCTTTGTACAGGGTCGAGGCTAATAATTCGAGAAACATAAATTGGCCAAAGTCGAAACCTTGCAGAATTTGTTCCCCTCAGAAATTGGCATAGAAGTGTTTAGTTTAACGATCTTTAACTGAAAAATACCCATATCGCACCTTTGAGCCTTTGTACAGGGTCGAGGCTAATAATTCGAAAAATATAAATTGGAAAAAGTCAAACACTTGCAGAACTTGTTCCACTCAGAAATTAGCATAGGAGTATTCAGCCTATCGACCTTTAACTGAAAAATACCCATAGTCGCACCTTTGAGCCTTTGTACAGGGTCGAGGCTAATAATTCGAGAAAACATAAATTGGCCAAAGTCGAAACCTTGCAGAATTTGTTCCACTCAGAAATTGGCATAGAAGTGTTTAGTCTAACGATCTTTAACTGAAAAATACCCATAGTCGCACCTTTGAGCCTTTGTACAGGGTCGAGGCTAATAATTCGAGAAAACATAAATTTGCCAAAGTCGAAACCTTGCAGAATTTGTTCCACTCAGAAATTGGCATAGAAGTGTTTAGTCTATCGATCTTTAACCGAAAAATACCCATAGTCGAACCTTTGAGCCTTTGTACAGGGTCGAGGCTAATAATTCGAGAAACATAAATTGGCCAAAGTCGAACACTTGCAGAATTTGTTCCACTCAGAAATTAGCATAGGAGTACTCAGTCTATCGATCTTTAACCGAAAATACCCATAGTCGCACCTTTGAACCTTTGTACAGGGTCGAGGCTAATAATTCGAGGAACATAAATTGGCCAAAGTCGAACACTTGCAGAATTTGTTCCACATCGAAATTGGCATAGAAGTGTTTAGTCTATCGAACTTTAACCGAAAAATACCCATAGTCGCACCTTTGAGCCTTTGTACAGGGTCGAAGCTAATAATTCGAGAAAACATAAATTGGCCAAAGTCGAAACCTTGCAGAATTTGTTCAACTCAGAAATTAGCTTAGGAGTACTCAGTCTATCGATCTTTACCCGAAAAATACCCATAGTCGAACCTTTGAGCCTTTGTACAGGGTCGAGGCTAATAATTCGAGAAACATAAATTGGCCAAAGTCGAACACTTGCAGAATTTGTTCCACTCAGAAATTAGCATAGGAGTACTCAGTCTATCGATCTTTACCCGAAAAATACCCATAGTCGAACCTTTGAGCCTTTGTACAGGGTCGAGGCTAATAATTCGAGAAACATAAATTGGCCAAAGTCGAACACTTGCAGAATTTGTTCCACATCGAAATTGGCATAGAAGTGTTTAGTCTATCGAACTTTAACCGAAAAATACCCATAGTCGCACCTTTGAACCTTTGTACAGGGTCGAGGCTAATAATTCGAGAAACATAAATTGGCCAAAGTCGAACACTTGCAGAATTTGTTCCACTCAGAAATTAGCATAGGAGTACTCAGCCTATCGATCTTTAACCGAATAATACCCATAGTCGCACCTTTGAGCCTTTGTACAGGGTCGAGGCTAATAATTCGAGAAACATAAATTTGCCAAAGTCGAAACCTTGCAGAATTTGTTCCACTCAGAAATTGGCATAGAAGTGTTTAGTCTAACGATCTTTAACTGAAAAATACCCATAGTCGCACCTTTGAGCCTTTGTACAGGGTCGAGGCTAATAATTCGAGAAAACATAAATTTGCCAAAGTCGATACCTTGCAGAATTTGTTCCACTCAGAAATTGGCATAGAAGTGTTTAGTCCATCGAACTTTAACCGAAAAATATCCATAGTCGCACCTTTGAACCTTTGTACAGGGTCGAGGCTAATAATTCGAGAAACATAAATTGGCCAAAGTCGAACACTTGCAGAATTTGTTCCACATCGAAATTGACATAGAAGTGTTTAGTCTATCGAACTTTAACCGAAAAATACCCATAGTCGCACCTTTGAGCCTTTGTACAGGGTCGAAGCTAATAATTCGAGAAAACATAAATTGGCCAAAGTCGAAACCTTGCAGAATTTGTTCCACTCAGAAATTGGCATAGAAGTGTTTAGTTTAACGATCTTTAACTGAAAAATACCCATATCGCACCTTTGAGCCTTTGTACAGGGTCGAGGCTAATAATTCGAAAAATATAAATTGGAAAAAGTCGAACACTTGCAGAACTTGTTCCACTCAGAAATTAGCATAGGAGTATTCAGTCTATCGACCTTTAACTGAAAAATACCCATAGTCGCACCTTTGAGCCTTTGTACAGGGTCGAGGCTAATAATTCGAGAAAACATAAATTGGCCAAAGTCGAAACCTTGCAGAATTTGTTCCACTCAGAAATTGGCATAGAAGTGTTTAGTCTAACGTTCTTTAACTGAAAAATACCCATAGTCGCACCTTTGAGCCTTTGTACAGGGTCGAGGCTAATAATTCGAGAAAACATAAATTTGCCAAAGTCGAAACCTTGCAGAATTTGTTCCACTCAGAAATTGGCATAGAAGTGTTTAGTCTATCGATCTTTAACCGAAAAATACCCAGTCGAACCTTTGAGCCTTTGTACAGGGTCGAGGCTAATAATTCGAGAAACATAAATTGGCCAAAGTCGAACACTTGCAGAATTTGTTCCACTCAGAAATTAGCATAGGAGTACTCAGTCTATCGATCTTTAACCGAAAAATACCCATAGTCGCACCTTTGAGCCTTTGTACAGGGTCGAAGCTAATAATTCGAGAAAACATAAATTGGCCAAAGTCGAAACCTTGCAGAATTTGTTCCACTCAGAAATTGGCATAGAAGTGTTTAGTTTAACGATCTTTAACTGAAAAATACCCATATCGCACCTTTGAGCCTTTGTACAGGGTCGAGGCTAATAATTCGAAAAATATAAATTGGAAAAAGTCGAACACTTGCAGAACTTGTTCCACTCAGAAATTGGCATAGAAGTGTTTAGTCTAACGACCTTTAACTGAAAAATACCCATAGTCGCACCTTTGAGCCTTTGTACAGGGTCGAGGCTAATAATTCGAGAAAACATAAATTGGCCAAAGTCGAAACCTTGCAGAATTTGTTCCACTCAGAAATTGGCATAGAAGTGTTTAGTCTAACGATCTTTAACTGAAAAATACCCATAGTCGCACCTTTGAGCCTTTGTACAGGGTCGAGGCTAATAATTCAAGAAGACATAAATTTGCCAAAGTAGAAACCTTGCAGAATTTGTTCCACTCAGAAATTAGCTTAGGAGTACTCAGTCTATCGATCTTTACCCGAAAAATACCCATAGTCGAACCTTTGAGCCTTTGTACAGGGTCGAGGCTAATAATTCGAGAAACATAAATTGGCCAAAGTCGAACACTTGCAGAATTTGTTCCACTCAGAAATTAGCATAGGAGTACTCAGTCTATCGATCTTTAACCGAAAAATACCCATAGTCGCACCTTTGAGCCTTTGTACAGGGTCGAAGCTAATAATTCGAGAAAACATAAATTGGCCAAAGTCGAAACCTTGCAGAATTTGTTCCACTCAGAAATTGGCATAGAAGTGTTTAGTTTAACGATCTTTAACTGAAAAATACCCATATCGCACCTTTGAGCCTTTGTACAGGGTCGAGGCTAATAATTCGAAAAATATAAATTGGAAAAAGTCGAACACTTGCAGAACTTGTTCCACTCAGAAATTGGCATAGAAGTGTTTAGTCTAACGACCTTTAACTGAAAAATACCCATAGTCGCACCTTTGAGCCTTTGTACAGGGTCGAGGCTAATAATTCGAGAAAACATAAATTGGCCAAAGTCGAAACCTTGCAGAATTTGTTCCACTCAGAAATTGGCATAGAAGTGTTTAGTCTAACGATCTTTAACTGAAAAATACCCATAGTCGCACCTTTGAGCCTTTGTACAGGGTCGAGGCTAATAATTCAAGAAGACATAAATTTGCCAAAGTAGAAACCTTGCAGAATTTGTTCCACTCAGAAATTAGCTTAGGAGTACTCAGTCTATCGATCTTTACCCGAAAAATACCCATAGTCGAACCTTTGAGCCTTTGTACAGGGTCGAGGCTAATAATTCGAGAAACATAAATTGGCCAAAGTCGAACACTTGCAGAATTTGTTCCACTCAGAAATTAGCTTAGGAGTACTCAGTCTATCGATCTTTACCCGAAAAATACCCATAGTCGAACCTTTGAGCCTTTGTACAGGGTCGAGGCTAATAATTCGAGAAACATAAATTTGACAAAGTCGAAACCTTGCAGAATTTGTTCCACTCAGAAATTGGCATAGAAGTGTTTAGTCTATCGATCTTTAACCGAAAAATACCCATAGTCGAACCTTTGAGCCTTTGTACAGGGTCGAGGCTAATAATTCGAGAAACATAAATTGGCCAAAGTCGAACACTTGCAGAATTTGTTCCACATCGAAATTGGCATAGAAGTGTTTAGTCTATCGAACTTTAACCGAAAAATACCCATAGTCGCACCTTTGAACCTTTGTACAGGGTCGAGGCTAATAATTCGAGAAACATAAATTGGCCAAAGTCGAACACTTGCAGAATTTGTTCCACTCAGAAATTCGCATAGGAGTACTCAGTCTATCGATCTTTAACCGAATAATACCCATAGTCGCACCTTTGAGCCTTTGTACAGGGTCGAGGCTAATAATTCGAGAAACATAAATTTGACAAAGTCGAAACCTTGCAGAATTTGTTCCACTCAGAAATTGGCATAGAAGTGTTTAGTCTATCGATCTTTAACCGAAAAATACCCATAGTCGAACCTTTGAGCCTTTGTACAGGGTCGAGGCTAATAATTCGAGAAACATAAATTGGCCAAAGTCGAACACTTGCAGAATTTGTTCCACATCGAAATTGGCATAGAAGTGTTTAGTCTATCGAACTTTAACCGAAAAATACCCATAGTCGCACCTTTGAAGCTTTGTACAGGGTCGAGGCTAATAATTCGAGAAACATAAATTGGCCAAAGTCGAACACTTGCAGAATTTGTTCCACTCAGAAATTAGCATAGGAGTACTCAGTCTATCGATCTTTAACCGAATAATACCCATAGTCGCACCTTTGAGCCTTTGTACAGGGTCGAGGCTAATAATTCGAGAAACATAAATTTGACAAAGTCGAAACCTTGCAGAATTTGTTCCACTCAGAAATTGGCATAGAAGTGTTTAGTCTATCGATCTTTAACCGAAAAATACCCATAGTCGAACCTTTGAGCCTTTGTACAGGGTCGAGGCTAATAATTCGAGAAACATAAATTGGCCAAAGTCGAACACTTGCAGAATTTGTTCCACATCGAAATTGGCATAGAAGTGTTTAGTCTATCGAACTTTAACCGAAAAATACCCATAGTCGCACCTTTGAACCTTTGTACAGGGTCGAGGCTAATAATTCGAGAAACATAAATTGGCCAAAGTCGAACACTTGCAGAATTTGTTCCACTCAGAAATTAGGATAGGAGTACTCAGTCTGTCGATCTTTAACCGAATAATACCCATAGTCGCACCTTTGAGCCTTTGTACAGGGTCGAGGCTAATAATTCGAGAAACATAAATTTGGCAAAGTCGAAACCTTGCAGAATTTGTTCCACTCAGAAATTGGCATAGAAGTGTTTAGTCTATCGATCTTTAACCGAATAATACCCATAGTCGCACCTTTGAGCCTTTGTACAGGGTCGAGGCTAATAATTCGAGAAACATAAATTTGACAAAGTCGAAACCTTGCAGAATTTGTTCCACTCAGAAATTGGCATAGAAGTGTTTAGTCTATCGATCTTTAACCGAAAAATACCCATAGTCGAACCTTTGAGCCTTTGTACAGGGTCGAGGCTAATAATTCGAGAAACATAAATTGGCCAAAGTCGAAACCTTGCAGAATTTGTTCCACTCAGAAATTGGCATAGAAGTGTTTAGTCTATCGAACTTTAACCGAAAAATACCCATAGTCGCACCTTTGAGCCTTTGTACAGGGTCGAAGCTAATAATTCGAGAAAACATAAATTGGCCAAAGTCGAAACCTTGCAGAGTTTGTTCCACTCAGAAATTATCATAGAAGTGTTTAGTCTATCGACCTTTAACCGAAAAAAACCCATAGTCGCACCTTGGAGCCTTTGTACAGGGTCGAGGCTAATAATTCGAGAAAACATAAATTTGCCAAAGTCGAAACCTTGCAGAATTTGTTCCACTCAGAAATTGGCATAGAAGTGTTTAGTCTATCGATCTTTAACCGTAAAATACCCATAGTAAAACCTTTGAGCCTTTGTACAGGGTCGAGGCTAATAATTCGAGAAACATAAATTGGCCAAAGTCGAACACTTGCAGAATTTGTTCCACTCAGAAATTAGCATAGGAGTACTCAGTCTATCGATCTTTAACCGAATAATACCCATAGTCGCACCTTTGAGCCTTTGTACAGGGTCGAGGCTAATAATTCGAGAAACAAAAATTTGACAAAGTCGAAACCTTGCAGAATTTGTTCCACTCAGAAATTGGCATAGAAGTGTTTAGTTTAACGATCTTTAACTGAAAAATACCCATATCGCACCTTTGAGCCTTTGTACAGGGTCGAGGCTAATAATTCGAAAAATATAAATTGGAAAAAGTCAAACACTTGCAGAACTTGTTCCACTCAGAAATTGGCATAGAAGTGTTTAGTCTATCGATCTTTAACCGAAAAATACCCATAGTCGAACCTTTGAGCCTTTGTACAGGGTCGAGGCTAATAATTCGAGAAACATAAATTGGCCAAAGTCGAAACCTTGCAGAATTTGTTCCCCTCAGAAATTGGCATAGAAGTGTTTAGTTTAACGATCTTTAACTGAAAAATACCCATATCGCACCTTTGAGCCTTTGTACAGGGTCGAGGCTAATAATTCGAAAAATATAAATTGGAAAAAGTCAAACACTTGCAGAACTTGTTCCACTCAGAAATTAGCATAGGAGTATTCAGTCTATCGACCTTTAACTGAAAAATACCCATAGTCGCACCTTTGAGCCTTTGTACAGGGTCGAGGCTAATAATTCGAGAAAACATAAATTGGCCAAAGTCGAAACCTTGCAGAATTTGTTCCACTCAGAAATTGGCATAGAAGTGTTTAGTCTAACGATCTTTAACTGAAAAATACCCATAGTCGCACCTTTGAGCCTTTGTACAGGGTCGAGGCTAATAATTCGAGAAAACATAAATTTGCCAAAGTCGAAACCTTGCAGAATTTGTTCCACTTAGAAATTGGCATAGAAGTGTTTAGTCTATCGATCTTTAACCGAAAAATACCCATAGTCGAACCTTTGAGCCTTTGTACAGGGTCGAGGCTAATAATTCGAGAAACATAAATTGGCCAAAGTCGAACACTTGCAGAATTTGTTCCACTCAGAAATTAGCATAGGAGTACTCAGTCTATCGATCTTTAACCGAAAAATACCCATAGTCGCACCTTTGAACCTTTGTACAGGGTCGAGGCTAATAATTCGAGGAACATAAATTGGCCAAAGTCGAACACTTGCAGAATTTGTTCCACATCGAAATTGGCATAGAAGTGTTTAGTCTATCGAACTTTAACCGAAAAATACCCATAGTCGCACCTTTGAGCCTTTGTACAGGGTCGAAGCTAATAATTCGAGAAAACATAAATTGGCCAAAGTCGAAACCTTGCAGAATTTGTTCAACTCAGAAATTAGCTTAGGAGTACTCAGTCTATCGATCTTTACCCGAAAAATACCCATAGTCGAACCTTTGAGCCTTTGTACAGGGTCGAGGCTAATAATTCGAGAAACATAAATTGGCCAAAGTCGAACACTTGCAGAATTTGTTCCACATCGAAATTGGCATAGAAGTGTTTAGTCTATCGAACTTTAACCGAAAAATACCCATAGTCGCACCTTTGAACCTTTGTACAGGGTCGAGGCTAATAATTCGAGAAACATAAATTGGCCAAAGTCGAACACTTGCAGAATTTGTTCCACTCAGAAATTAGCATAGGAGTACTCAGCCTATCGATCTTTAACCGAATAATACCCATAGTCGCACCTTTGAGCCTTTGTACAGGGTCGAGGCTAATAATTCGAGAAACATAAATTGGCCAAAGTCGAACACTTGCAGAATTTGTTCCACTCAGAAATTAGCATAGGAGTACTCAGCCTATCGATCTTTAACCGAATAATACCCATAGTCGCACCTTTGAGCCTTTGTACAGGGTCGAGGCTAATAATTCGAGAAACATAAATTTGCCAAAGTCGAAACCTTGCAGAATTTGTTCCACTCAGAAATTGGCATAGAAGTGTTTAGTCTAACGATCTTTAACTGAAAAATACCCATAGTCGCACCTTTGAGCCTTTGTACAGGGTCGAGGCTAATAATTCGAGAAAACATAAATTTGCCAAAGTCGATACCTTGCAGAATTTGTTCCACTCAGAAATTGGCATAGAAGTGTTTAGTCCATCGAACTTTAACCGAAAAATATCCATAGTCGCACCTTTGAACCTTTGTACAGGGTCGAGGCTAATAATTCGAGAAACATAAATTGGCCAAAGTCGAACACTTGCAGAATTTGTTCCACATCGAAATTGACATAGAAGTGTTTAGTCTATCGAACTTTAACCGAAAAATACCCATAGTCGCACCTTTGAGCCTTTGTACAGGGTCGAAGCTAATAATTCGAGAAAACATAAATTGGCCAAAGTCGAAACCTTGCAGAATTTGTTCCACTCAGAAATTGGCATAGAAGTGTTTAGTTTAACGATCTTTAACTGAAAAATACCCATATCGCACCTTTGAGCCTTTGTACAGGGTCGAGGCTAATAATTCGAAAAATATAAATTGGAAAAAGTCGAACACTTGCAGAACTTGTTCCACTCAGAAATTAGCATAGGAGTATTCAGTCTATCGACCTTTAACTGAAAAATACCCATAGTCGCACCTTTGAGCCTTTGTACAGGGTCGAGGCTAATAATTCGAGAAAACATAAATTGGCCAAAGTCGAAACCTTGCAGAATTTGTTCCACTCAGAAATTGGCATAGAAGTGTTTAGTCTAACGATCTTTAACTGAAAAATACCCATAGTCGCACTTTTGAGCCTTTGTACAGGGTCGAGGCTAATAATTCGAGAAAACATAAATTTGCCAAAGTCGAAACCTTGCAGAATTTGTTCCACTCAGAAATTGGCATAGAAGTGTTTAGTCTATCGATCTTTAACCGAAAAATACCCAGTCGAACCTTTGAGCCTTTGTACAGGGTCGAGGCTAATAATTCGAGAAACATAAATTGGCCAAAGTCGAACACTTGCAGAATTTGTTCCACTCAGAAATTAGCATAGGAGTACTCAGTCTATCGATCTTTAACCGAAAAATACCCATAGTCGCACCTTTGAGCCTTTGTACAGGGTCGAAGCTAATAATTCGAGAAAACATAAATTGGCCAAAGTCGAAACCTTGCAGAATTTGTTCCACTCAGAAATTGGCATAGAAGTGTTTAGTTTAACGATCTTTAACTGAAAAATACCCATATCGCACCTTTGAGCCTTTGTACAGGGTCGAGGCTAATAATTCGAAAAATATAAATTGGAAAAAGTCGAACACTTGCAGAACTTGTTCCACTCAGAAATTGGCATAGAAGTGTTTAGTCTAACGACCTTTAACTGAAAAATACCCATAGTCGCACCTTTGAGCCTTTGTACAGGGTCGAGGCTAATAATTCGAGAAAACATAAATTGGCCAAAGTCGAAACCTTGCAGAATTTGTTCCACTCAGAAATTGGCATAGAAGTGTTTAGTCTAACGATCTTTAACTGAAAAATACCCATAGTCGCACCTTTGAGCCTTTGTACAGGGTCGAGGCTAATAATTCAAGAAGACATAAATTTGCCAAAGTAGAAACCTTGCAGAATTTGTTCCACTCAGAAATTAGCTTAGGAGTACTCAGTCTATCGATCTTTACCCGAAAAATACCCATAGTCGAACCTTTGAGCCTTTGTACAGGGTCGAGGCTAATAATTCGAGAAACATAAATTGGCCAAAGTCGAACACTTGCAGAATTTGTTCCACTCAGAAATTAGCATAGGAGTACTCAGTCTATCGATCTTTACCCGAAAAATACCCATAGTCGAACCTTTGAGCCTTTGTACAGGGTCGAGGCTAATAATTCGAGAAACATAAATTGGCCAAAGTCGAACACTTGCAGAATTTGTTCCACATCGAAATTGGCATAGAAGTGTTTAGTCTATCGAACTTTAACCGAAAAATACCCATAGTCGCACCTTTGAACCTTTGTACAGGGTCGAGGCTAATAATTCGAGAAACATAAATTGGCCAAAGTCGAACACTTGCAGAATTTGTTCCACTCAGAAATTAGCATAGGAGTACTCAGTCTATCGATCTTTAACCGAATAATACCCATAGTCGCACCTTTGAGCCTTTGTACAGGGTCGAGGCTAATAATTCGAGAAACATAAATTTGACAAAGTCGAAACCTTGCAGAATTTGTTCCACTCAGAAATTGGCATAGAAGTGTTTAGTCTATCGATCTTTAACCGAAAAATACCCATAGTCGAACCTTTGAGCCTTTGTACAGGGTCGAGGCTAATAATTCGAGAAACATAAATTGGCCAAAGTCGAACACTTGCAGAATTTGTTCCACATCGAAATTGGCATAGAAGTGTTTAGTCTATCGAACTTTAACCGAAAAATACCCATAGTCGCACCTTTGAACCTTTGTACAGGGTCGAGGCTAATAATTCGAGAAACATAAATTGGCCAAAGTCGAACACTTGCAGAATTTGTTCCACTCAGAAATTAGCATAGGAGTACTCAGTCTATCGATCTTTAACCGAATAATACCCATAGTCGCACCTTTGAGCCTTTGTACAGGGTCGAGGCTAATAATTCGAGAAACATAAATTTGGCAAAGTCGAAACCTTGCAGAATTTGTTCCACTCAGAAATTGGCATAGAAGTGTTTAGTCTATCGATCTTTAACCGAATAATACCCATAGTCGCACCTTTGAGCCTTTGTACAGTGTCGAGGCTAATAATTCGAGAAACATAAATTTGACAAAGTCGAAACCTTGCAGAATTTGTTCCACTCAGAAATTGGCATAGAAGTGTTTAGTCTATCGATCTTTAACCGAAAAATACCCATAGTCGAACCTTTGAGCCTTTGTACAGGGTCGAGGCTAATAATTCGAGAAACATAAATTGGCCAAAGTCGAAACCTTGCAGAATTTGTTCCACTCAGAAATTGGCATAGAAGTGTTTAGTCTATCGAACTTTAACCGAAAAATACCCATAGTCGCACCTTTGAGCCTTTGTACAGGGTCGAAGCTAATAATTCGAGAAAACATAAATTGGCCAAAGTCGAAACCTTGCAGAGTTTGT
>CAXDRF010000033.1:0-206000 GCA_963991005.1 Barypeithes pellucidus | reverse complement strand
ATTTGGTATTTTTGACATGTTTTAAGGTTTTGTGAAACATTTTTGTGAAATGGTGTCTAAATAACCCTGTGCAAGGTATGTATGAACTATTAGGCCAAAAATATTAAATGGTTTGTAATTATTTGACATAATATCATAATTTTATTGGGGTGTATGTTGCATAATAATTATGCTCATTGCCAATCAAGTGTGGAGATACGATTTTTGTAGGGTAGAGCCAAAAAAGTCATGTTTGAAAAAAGTTTTTATAGCAAATTTTTATGTAACATAGGTCCGTACCAGAGCGTACCGTTATTTTTTAATAATGTTATTCTGGAATATTTTTTGCTTCATATTAATGCCTGTATCGATTTATATAATATAGTAGCTTCGCCCGGCGTCCGACATTCACTAATTTTTCCGAGAAAATCTACGCCATACGCTATTCTGGGAGATTTTTTGTTTAATATACATATATCGATTTATATAATATAGCAGCCCCATTCGGCTTTGCGCGATGCCCGACTCGCACTTGAACATTTTCGGAATGAAAACTACCCTATGTGCGATGCCGAGGTATTAAATCTATCCACCAAATTTCATCTAATCCAACGTTTAGATATAAATATATTATTTGCGCACCCTGTTTCCGCAAAAAATCATTTACAGGATTATTCAGCATTTAAAAATCCGATCATGTTCTGCTATTTGTAAAATGCCACACTTTGACGCGGCAATTCTAGTCCCAGGACGAGAGTGGTGCCATATTGTGATTAAGCTCCATTTATTAAACACCTGGTCGAAAAATTGTTTTCGGACCTCCTACGACTTGGCGGTTGTAGATAAGAAAAAAGTAGTAATAAACTTTCTTGTGCGAAACTTAATGATCTATAACATTTGTAAAAAACTTGTTCCATATTAGTTTTCGTTCAGAGTTATAGACCAGAAAATTATTTTTAACCCCATTTGGAGGGTTCTTTAACTCTTGTGCAAGGGATAGACTTAAAATAGTACTCAAATGTTCTTTCACATTATAAAGTCTACCTTCCTTCTAAAATGCAGTTTTCTAACTAAAATTATATTAAATATTCAGATTTAAATTATCTACAACTTTTGACTGAAACTTTTTTTTCTAGTGTGTTTTGTTTCAAAGCTACGGGTAAAAATCTATTTAAAAGTAATTTTCCATCCCTTATGCAATAATAATGAAGTTCATGGATGCAGCTTTCTAACTAAAATTTATTGGACTATAAGGTTTACTTTATGCAACGCGATTAAGGGTAACAATAAAATATCGGCCCTTTAGGGCCGATTTTTTAATATTACCTTAAGTTAGACCTTAGCTAAGGCAGCTTAAACCTTAAAAAACTATGTTTTAAATTAATTTGACGGTCAATTAACTGATGCCTTAACGTCCATCTAAAGGAATAGACCTTTAAGAACGTGGTTATCTCTGACCCCCAAATTATTTTAAAACGTAGTTTTTTAAGGTTTACATTGACGTTAAGGCTACCTTAGCTAAGGTCTAACTTAAGGTAACATTTCATAATCACCTAAAGGCATAGACATAAGTCGATTGACAGCATATTAAAGTTCTCTTTAACTTTTGTCTAAAGGTCTTAAGGACTTTGTAATCTCCACTTAATTTGATCCTCACATTAATTTAAAACATAGTTTTTCAGGGTTTGTCATAACGTTAAGGCTACCTTAGCTAAGGTCTAACTTAAGATAACATTCAAATATCGACCCTTAGGGCTGATATTTCGAAGTCACCTTAAGGTACAGAATGACATAAGTCATCCTTAACACAAGTTTAACAGTATATTAAAGTTCTTTTTAACTCTCATCTAAAGGAATAGATCTTCCACTTAACGCGTCAATTGACGCCCAAATTAATTTAAAATATTTTTTTTTTTTTAGGTTTAGCTTAACATTAAGGATACCTTAGCTAACGTCTAACAAATATTGGCTTTTAGGGATTTAACTCTAAATTCACTGAAATATAAACGTTTTGAGAAAACAAAAAAAGTTTTAAATTTTCAGGAAGAACCCAACCGCGGAACCAACACAGTGTATTTATTTATTTTCCACTTGTTTGAACACGCCTATGGTAACACGCCCTCAAGTATGGTTTTTATACATTCTTCGCCCCTCGCTCTTCATACTACGGAAACGTTCAGAAACCATTGGGCAAACAATACATACCTTATCTAACTTTAGTAAGGCCAATTCATTCATAAAGTTGTTCGGTGATTTGGGGGCGTAGTATACCCAGTTTCTTTGCAAATGCGACCACAAAGCGGAATCCAGGCCTGCAGCGCCACGATTATCACCAGGAATTTGACCAGTATCGAACCTAAAAATAAATTGAGGTAAAACACCCAATTATTGACATTCAACCAATAATTGACATGTTTCATAACTTAAGCGTAATTTAAGAAATTTTTATATGTGAACTAAAAATGAAATGCCCCAACCCTTTGGGACTGCAATCTGGCAACCTCGTCCATGTTCACATTTTTTTAACAATATGGCGGAATGACTGGTAAAGCTGTTTTTGAAGCTTAGTTCATTAAGTACTACCTATTTGATTCCTAAGATGGCGTTTTAAATAATATACTATACTACCAATGTTCACCCCTTTTCTTGGGTTACTAGCCTTATAGTGGGGTCGATTTGGCTTCAAAAAAGGCCATATCTCTTTAAAACTGAATTTTTCCCTATATTATAGTTTAGAGTCCCCTCTATCGTTTGGAGGCACTTTTGGCCCAGCAGGTGGTGTTAGGGGGGGGGGGGGGGGGGATTAACACGTGAAGTATGGGAAATGAGTTTTTTGGGAATAACTTCCTTAATTAATGTCGCTAGATAACTAACGAGGCTCTGTCGACCGAGTGATTACCGGTATAAGTAATCCCCTCTTGTCAGTCAACAGCTTCGGGTGGAAGAATTGGCAAGTGGTAGGGCAACTCATTGTCCTGGGGTCGAGAAATTAACCCCAAAGGCGGATGAACTATAACAATTAGTCAACGGCATTGGGATGCAGAAGGCATCATGGGTAACCACTGCATTAAAGGCTTCCTAAGCAACCCTAGTATTCATTCACATGGCAATGTTCAAACTAAATAAAGATTCCGGAGTAAGCACCCCAATCGGATCTCCGGGGGGAGCAAGTGCGAACAATGATGTGAAGTCACAAAAATTCTGTCAACAACGTACAAAACTGGGTACCTGGAATGTGAGAACCATGGCCCAAACAGGTAAAATACAAAACGCCATCAAAGAAATGGAACGGTTAAAGATCAGAATTTTGGGAATAAGTGAAATGAGATGGCCGAATGCAAATTACTGTGATATTGAAGAACATAGAATATACTACTCAGGATGCTCCACCAAACATGAATATGGAGTGGGTATCATACTGCACAAATCAGTTGCACAAAATGTCTCAAACTTTGTGCCCATCAATGAAAGAATAATGCTGATCCAAATAAAAGCAATTCCAGCGAATGTCAACATCATACAGGTGTATGCACCCACAAGTGAACATGAAGAAGAGGATATAAACGATTTTTATACTGAATTGACTAACCTAATCAAAGAAATCCCTAAAAAAGAATTACTTATAATAATGGGCGATTTTAATGCAAAAGTGGGAAGAGGAAGATCAGGAAACCATATTGGACCCCATGGCCTGGGAGAAAGAAATACCAGTGGAGAAAAACTTTGTACTTTTGCGGAAGAGAATTATCTGGTTATAGTGAACACATTTTTCGAACTGCCTCGGCGAAGATTGTATACCTGGAAAGCCCCAAAAGATGGAAAAGATGGTACAGTCATGCGAAACCAAATCGACTACATAATGGTGAATCAAAGATATAAAAATAGCTGTAAGGTGGCCAAAACATATCCGGGGGCAGATATAGACTCTGATCACAATTTGTTGGTAGCCGAATTTAGGGTACAATGGAAGAAACTGAAAATGAAACAAAATGCAACTAGTTATGATAGAAGAAAAATCAATGAACCAGAGGTGAGAAATCAAGTCATGGACATGCTAAGTAACGCTTTACGTGATGTAAAAAAATAGCTCAGAAGTTGAAGAAAAAATAAATAAAATAGTCGAGGTCACGAAAACAGTAAAGAAAGAAATACTAACAGCAAATGTAGACAAGAAGAAACCCTGGATGACAGAGGAGATCCTGAGATTGATGGAGGAAAGAAGAAAGAACAAAATAAATAATGACATGAGCAGATATAGGTCCATCAACAACCAGATCAGGAGTAAAATCAGAGAAGCAAAAGAACAAGAAATCAAAAACAAATGCATAGAGATTGAAATATCACAAGCAAAGCACGACACATTTGGGGTATATAAGAAGGTCAAGGAAATAACAGGAAAATTCAAAAAGAAATCAATAGGAAAAATGGAAAATGACCAAGGAGAAATAATTGTAGACATCGAACAAATAAAATTAACATGGTCAAATTATGTAAAAGAACTGTTCTCAGACATAAGAGCAGAACAACAAATACCGAACGACATAACAGGACCGGACATCCTTTTAGATGAAGTTGAGGCAGCAATACTGTCACTCAAAGATGGAAAAGCTGCTGGTCCAGATGAAGTACAGTCAGAGATCATTAAATGCGTCGATGAGGATTTCAAGAAAGAATTGACTGTCATTTTCAATGAAATATACAACAGCGGAAAAATACCCAAAGAATGGTTGAGATCGGAGTTTATAGTTCTGCCAAAAAAGCAGGGAGCCAAAAGATGCAGTGATTACAGAACAATAAGCCTCATGAGTCACTTGTTGAAAATATTTTTAAAGATCATGCATCGGAGGCTGTACAAACCCTGTGAAGAACAAGTATCACCAACACAGTTTGGTTTTATGAGGGGTCTTGGAACGAGAGATGCGTTGTTCAGTGTACAGGTGCTTTTCCAACGTTGCAGAGCTATGAATTGTAATGTATATGCCTGTTTCATTGATTATCAAAAGGCATTTGATAAAGTTCAACACAACAAAATGATGGAAGTCCTGCAAGATATTGGAGTCGATGGCAAAGACTTACGCATAATCAAGAACTTATACTGGAATCAGTCAGCTTCTGTTAGAATCAACAATGAGAAAACAGACGAAGTGAAAATTTTGCGAGGAGTACGGCAAGGATGTATACTGTCACCTCTTATATTCAATATGTACTCAGAGGCAATCTTCCAAGAAGCCCTAGAATACACGGAAGCAGGAGTACTATTAAATGGCGAACGAATGAACAATTTTAGATATGCTGATGACACCGTTATTTTTGCCGACACGGCAGAGGGACTACAGCTTTTAATGAACAGGGTAGTTGAAAGTAGTAAGAAATATGGCTTAGAAGTAAACACCAGTAAAACAAAAGTCATGATAATTAGCAAAGAAAGAATTGGAGGAATGCAGTTTACCATCAACGAAAAAGTGGTAGAACGAGTGTCAACTTACACATATCTTGGCACAGTACTAAATGAACAGTGGGACCATTCCCAAGAAATAAAGTCAAGAATTGAGAAAGCAAGAGCAGCTTTCATTCAAATGTCCAAATTGTTCAAAACACATAATCTGAACTTAAAATTAAAACTCAGACTGCTCCGATGCTACATATTTTCCATCTTGTTATATGGAGTAGAGTCTTGGACCTTGACTGAGGCAACAACAAAGAGACTAGAAGCATTCGAGTTGTGGACATATAGAAGAATCCTCAAAATATCATGGAAGGACAAAGTACCAAACACCAAAGTACTCCAAAGACTTAATAAAGAAAAAGAAATAATGTTCACAGTAAAGCGTAGAAAATTGGAATATCTAGGTCATATCATGAGGAACGAAACCAAATATGAGTTACAGAAATGCATTCTGCAAGGGAAAGTTCAGGGTAAGAGAAGCATCGGCAGAAGACGAATATCCTGGCTAAAGAACTTGAGAACCTGGTTTGAGGCATCCACCACAGGACTATTTAGAGCTGCGGCAAATAAAGTTATCATTGCTAGAATGATTGCCAACATTCGGTAACGGATAGGCACTGGAAGAAGAAGAAGAATTAATGTCGGACGGCAAAAAATCAAAAGAACGAAATTGAAGGGCTCGAAAATGCGCACAGGATTTTGACTTTTTGAAATCGGTCCAGCGGTTGCCGAGATATCGCGATTAACCGGAGTCTCGATTTTTAGCCGCGGCGAGAACGCCCGAGAACCGCAGCCTGAAAAAGCGAGCGAGATCTGACCTGTCTGCACAGAAATATGTTTAAACGAAAATTTCCCGCTCAGCACTACACACGGACGCGCAAAGTGTCGAAGTATTGGTGAGAGTGAACGGCGGTGAGAGGGAGAACCAGGCTCCGCCCCCGGCATCTCGATGTTCGGCGGCTACGATGTCAATGCGTTTTTATAAACATATCACGTGCCCGTGAATGCCCTGATGCAGGTAGCGGTTGCTGGGTAGAAAATATGGAAAGAGAATTGATTGCCCTTGAAAATGAGCTCGGCCCTAAGTCCGTAACCCTTTCCCTCACCCCGCTACGGGGCTAAAACTTTGAGACTCCCCCCTCCCTCCATAATCATCCGATTGCAATCAGGCCGGGCTCAAATTGAAGATAAAAAAAACGCGTTAGTTGGCAATTTGTTTTTTTCCCCACTCCCTTCCTTCCCATAGAAAACACGCTTTTTATAAAAAAAAATTTAAAAAAATTTTGGTTTTTTCGCCATAACTTGTTTATTTATGGCCAAAAAATAAAAAAAAAACAAATGAAAATTGAAGTACTGACTACAACAAAGAACGCCACGTTGGCTGTGCGATATCGGCCAATTAATAAAAATAGTCGGGCAGGTTGAATTTTTTTCTTCATTTCCCCTCCCCCTCCCGTCCTAATTGACTTAGGGACTTGAAAATTGGACACAGTCATCTGGACCCGACCATCTACCAAAGAAGTTCCTAAGTCGACTTCTTCCCTGTAAAAAAGGCAACGCGGTTCTCGGGCGTTCTCGCCGCGGCTAAAAATCGAGACTCCGGTTAATCGCGATATCTCGGCAACCGCTGGACCGATTTCAAAAAGTCAAAGTCCAGATTGTGCTCATTTTCGAGCCCTTCATTTTCGTTCTACTGATTTTTTTGCCGTCCGACATTAATTAAGGAAGTTATTCCTTAAAAACTCATTTTCCCATACTTCACGTGTTAATTTCCCCCCCTCCAACACCACCTGCTGGGCCGAAAGTGCTTCCAAACGATAGATGAGACTCCAAACTATAATATACGGAAAAAAATTCAGTTTTAAAGAGTTCAAATTTTATGCCAGATCGACCCCACTATTAGTATTCTAGTCCTATATTACGAATACATTTTAAAAAAACAGCAATAAATTTTGTTAATTATTGGGGTGTAAAATTTTGTGTGACAAACTTTTTTTCAAATATTGGCGTTTTTTCAACATTCGACGATTTTAATGCCTTCTATGATTGGGATAACGTTGTTAAATTCTTTATAAAGTAAGAAACTTTCTCAGGATGATCAATTTGATAAGAAATGTTTCTAAAAGCTGTCAATCATGGGGTGTTTTACATTAATCAGGAATAAAGGGATCTAGTCAACAACCCGCAATTATTTAAGAAAATAGCGAGAGATGTGCCGGCAATCTCCTGGGGGTAAACGTTCGGGATTGTCCGTTGGTGCCAGAGCTGTGAGTAACTCAATAAAAAAGATACTTTTAGTATCTAGTTACTTAAAGTAACTAGATACTTTGTAACTAAGATACTTTTTTAATTAAAAAGTATCTTGTATCTAGTTACTTTTTAGGAGTAACTATGCACTTCAAAAGTAACTAGTTACTTTAAAAGTAACTAAGACACTTTAAAAGTAACTAAGATACTTTTAAAGTAACTAAGATACTTTAAAAGTAACTAATATACTTTAAAAGTAACTAGTTACTTTAAAAGTAACTAAGATACTACTTTAAAAGTAACTAAGATACTTTAGAAGTAACTAAGATACTTTAGAAGTAACTAAGATACTTTTAAAGTACCTAAGATACTTTAAGAGGTTAGTTGAACCCTTTGGTTGAACAAAAAATGCACACGTGCCGTCTATATATTTTTTACGAAGAATGGTCGGCCGGGCGGCGAGCTGCGAAGATCAAAGCTGTTCGAACGCGAAATTTCTTGGAATTTCTACTTATTCTGCTATTATAACTAGTCGAGTTTGTTCGGGTTTGTTCGTTGTCTATTGAATAGTAATAGTGCGTTTGCAGGTATTATAGAACTTCGGTTTATGTGAATTATTTTTTCTATAAGGTAAGTTATTATATTTATAACTATGGTTATAAAGGACAACGTATACATAACATATTATTTATTAGGACGATAAGTAGGCGTAAGAGATAATTTTAATAAAAAGTGGTTGTTAAGAAAATCAATCAAAAATATTTATTATAACGTATGATTTTAGGAACTAACATATGGAACTAATCAAACTTGTCCACAATTTAGTGATTCTGCTAGAATTAAGCAGCACCCAGCACTTTATTCGTTCAATATTTATATTAATATTTTTCAGATGAATACCGAAAAAGATATTATTTCAATGTCAGATACCGAAACTATTCCTGATCAATATGGGCCATCTCTGGGGATGAAAATGACCCCGACTACGTACCTGTCCATTTCTCTCTTCCAAATATAACTTTAATGTTATTGAGCTATCGAGCCTTAACATGAATATATTTTTTTAAATCTTAGTATAAAGTTGTGCTGTCTCTTTATCTTTATTACTCGATGTGTACTTTTTCATGTAACTTAATTATAGACAAGTTTTCACTACCTGGTAACTTTCTGTAGCTTTCGGAATATCTAGTTACTTCAAAAGTATCTTAGTTACAATCAAAGTAACTAGTCACTTTTAAAGTATATTAGTTACAATCAAAGTAACTAGTTACTTTTAAAGTATATTAGTTACAATCAAAGTAGCTAGTTACTTTAGTTACAATAACTAGTTACTTTAACCAAGTAACTAAGATACTTTTGTTAAAAAGTAACTATTCATTTTAAGTATCTAGATACATTTATGTAAAAGTATCTATAAAGTAACTAGTTACTTTTCTGAAGTATCTTTCACAACTCTGGTTGGTGCCAAATTAATCTGTGTCAAACTGACTGAAAACATTGATAGAGTTATAAACTCCTTAGGGACATTTGGTCAGAAAATCAGTCATAAATGCTGAACCAAATGAAATATCAAAAAATCCCCAAGAATGTTTTTTGTTCAAAAAATGAGGCCTTAACATAATAAGTCCCAATTATTTGAAAAGAGAAAGAACTTATTTTTGCGATCTGTTTAAAGTAACTTCTTATTTTAACCTACCCTGTATAATATTCTAATTCGATCCAATTACTTTTAGTTTCATTTTATGAGAACTTACACTTTTGTAAATATTTCCTGCAAATTTGATTTAATCATTTTAAACAATAAAGTTATCCAGAAAAGAATTATGCGGCAACTTTTTGGCCTAACGGGTATATTAAAATGTCTCCTCTTCTTCTTGCTGCTGCACTACACGTAGCACCAACTATGCACAGAGGAATGAAAGATCTGATTTTAATTATATTCCATTTCATGGTGATTTATGAATTTTTTTACTAAATTATACCAGAAAATACACTTACTTTTTGACTTCATGTGGCATCTTCACTGCCAAAGCTTTGGTTAAACTGGGTTTTGCGGATACATCGATAAGTGTAACCGTTTTTCCCTCCACAACATGTCTAGCATTAAGTAAAGTATTTATACCTAAAACAACGATTTTCGAAAATTGAATCTTCCCAATCAATATTTAGAAAAACTACTTACATATACTATGCATAGTAGACCAATATTTGCTCACACTTTCCAGGGAATCGAAATAAAAAATGACGCAGTTGTAGTGCTTGTCAGTCACACAGGCTCGGAAGTCGTAGTTTCAAACAGGCTGGCTTTTCGGTTTAAATAGATGAACCCTTGGTCCTTTTCCTTGTACCTCGAAGGACCGAATTGGAGCACGCCACAGTAGGCCAAACGCACTAGGAGAAAGTGGATATCGTGGATGCATTTTCGTCTGTACATGACCAAATGTCGAATTTGAGAGGGAAGGTTTTTAATCAGGTACAATCTGAAAAACGACATACATATGTATAGGGTGTCCCGAATAAAAATGTACTCTACTGGACTGGGATCTAGTTAACCGTAGGAGATACGGAAATGATCAAATTAAACAAAGGTTGCGCATTAGTGAATTCTACAAAGTCATGTTTTGAAATTTTATAAATTCCCAATATTTCCGAAGATTATAGTTTTGTTTTCTTGCCCGTCTTTTCAAATTATAGGTAGTTTGTTCTTGGGTTTCGGTCACTTTGAAATGAAATTCCAATATTTCGTTAACGTTTCGGTTTATTGTATTAAACCATCGTCAGAACTATTTGATAATAGAAAAAACGGCGTATAAATAAAATAGAAAGAAGCAATATTTAGAATGAGAAAACAAATGAAATTTAGAGATGCAGTTGCTATGAAACCTCCATGTTGTAATTTGTTTGTTGATTATTGTGTGAGAAAATGTTCCATTTTTGAGTTTATCGTAAGTTAAGTAACAATGCCAATACACAATTTATTCTTAAACGCAGAAATGCGGGATATGTTGTGTGTATACACGCAGGAAAATCTTAATGGACGAGGTGCCCAGAGACGATATTCGGAACTCTATCCAACAACCTGATTTATGGATCTTCAAAAATATTTACGACCGATTAGGCAACAGGTACCTCTCGTCCTAAACGGAATTCAAAATAACTCACACAGCTATCTTACAATAATTAACAAACAAATAACAACATGGAGGTTTCATAGCAACTGCATCTCTAAATTTAATATAAGAAAAAAATGTTGTTTGCAAATTAATAGTAATTAAGCAGGGTGCACTAAACAATTCAAATACATATATCTCCGAAACGGTAACTCTGGGCGACCTGAACTTAGTATACCTTTTTTACATAATAAATATGAGAAAATTATTATTTTCATTAAAAATTTAAATACACTAAGGCACAAAAAAGTTATGACCTAATAAATGTGCGAAAATTAAATTTTCACAAAAAAAAAACCATAATTGCCAAATTTTGTAAAAAAACGTTGGTATTTCTCTAAAGTTATTAGAGAAAAACAAAAATGAAGTTTCAACTTTAACACACTGTATCTCAGTTAATATCAATTTTCGGATATAGGTAAGTATAATTAAATCCTAATATTTTTACGTAAGGAGGCTGTGGATTTTCCATGTACCATTAATTAGCGGATACCCTGTAGAGGGGAATGTAGAATTTATTTTCACATATCTCTTCAAATAGACTCAGAAAACAAAATGAACGAAATCGTAAACACGGTTTTGCCCAAATATTTTACCTAATGATTTCAAAAACTTGTAAATAAGTAAAATACTTAAATCCTGAACTATTATTATTATTATTACACTATGAACATGAGAAATAAAATCTAACAAAGTTTATAATCTCTTACCAAACCTGAAAAATTTAAATATTTAAAAGACAATTTTCGAACTTTATCTTTTATAAAAAGTATTTACACGGTTTTGTTACCATCTTGTTAATGATTTGTTGGGGAAAATAGGTGAAATTAATAACAAACCTTTTAATAGGATGTTGCAGAATCTCCTGAAGCTCAGTCGAAAGGAAATTAATACAATACAACCGAGCAATTAAAGTCAACGGGATCCTTAAAATTACGTCACATATAAGCGTCCAACCATTATCCCAACCCTGGTGGCGGGGTAAAGGGGGTATGAACATTTTCCAAGATATTTCCTTGCAGTAAACGGGAGGTAATTGTTGGAGATCTTCATCGGTGAGATCGATCTACATGGGAAATAAAATATCATATCATTTAAAAACTGACTGCCAGAATCAAAATATCATTTTGTTCTTTATCCTCTTATCTACAGAACCCATTTTACGAAAAAATGGAACCTTATTAAGATCGGAAGTTATTAAATAGTTTCGAGAGCGAGTCACACAACGCGCCAGGAAAGAAGCGCGCGACGAACCGCAACGAGGCAAAACTACGGTTTCGAACAACGGAATGGTCGCAAATATTAATGATTCACACCGTACCGAGCTCGATTGTAGACGCTTTGACCAGTCGCGCGAGTCGACTCTTCGCGCGCTGTATGACTTGCCCTCGAAAATATTTAATAACTTCCGATCTAATAGACCCGACAAACCCGATTAAAATTATAAAGTTGTATCGAGACACATGTGTTACGAAACTTTTGCGACACATTTTCGAATCCAGTTACTAGAAACACTTAAAGACGTGTTTGTTTCGAAATATTTACAAACCATAGTGTCGATACATTAACGACACGCGAAGATAAATATGTTTCGAAACATTTTTAGTTAAAATTATAAAGTTTTGGTAAGCCACAAGATTGCAATGAATTTCCCATAAGAGATTTTTTATAGCATCGGTGTACGTTTATTAGCGATAAATAAGCAACTTCTTGATATTATTTATATTTTAGGTGTTATTATTGACCCATTTTCAACCACAGATTGAGGTAAGTGTTTTAGGTAGATTTTTAATCACCATCTGAACAAGTTTGAGATTATGTTATTGTTTAGCGAGATTTAAATTACTATTTTTCTGTAAAAAACACCATATAGCTTGAAATATTTTTTATTATAGATTCGAAATCTGGAAAAATGGTTACAATCGGGTACGAAACACAATTATTTTTGCAGACTTTCAATCTATAATAAAAAAATATTCCAAGCTATACGTTGGGTATACTCTATGTTGTATGCAAACAATAATAACATAACCTCAAACAAGATGGTGATTAAAAATCTTCAATAAATAATTACGTCAATCTGTTTCTGAAAATTAATCAATAATAACATCTAATATAAAAATAATATCAGAAAATTGCATATTTATCCATTATAAACGTGTACCTATGCTTTAAAAAAAATCTCTTATGGGATTCTAGTTTGTTTGGAAAGGTTTTTCCTCTCGTGACGTCAGACTTAGGCTGTCCATACCCAACCTTTGTTTTCTGTGCATATAAGAAAAGTTTTCCTTCTGTGACATTCACCCCTAATAAACCTTTTATTTTTCTGTGCATCATACGAAACATTATAGAAGCCAGACCAGAAATTGTGAGTTGAGTCCATTTAGGACCAGAATAATTTATTGCTTTCTAGTGGCAATTTTGTGAAATGAATTTTTATTTTGTTAAAATGAGTTTTAATGAAATTCCTGCATCTTTTGAAAGCCAAAAGTTGTTATAAGTTCCATTGTCCTAGCTAAGTCGATTTATAAAAGAAATAAATAAAATTTTGAAAATATTTTAATTTTAATTTTTTTGACAATGTATATTTTTTTTCTGTAAATGCAAATAAATCGAGGGACGTTAAAAATATAAAGCCAAATTACTAAACTGCACGATAAAATTTACCGTGACAATGATTTTTTTGGTTCTTATGTGCAATAACTGGGTATATGAAATAAAATAACTTATAGGAAATATACTTACAACGAACTCATCATGGCGAAATTATTGTTTCATATTGTTTTTCATTTATTTTACAACAGTGAAGGTATCCTAATTGTTTTGCGCATGATTTAACATAGCCCCGCCCCTTTATACTGTCATTTTTGAATAAACAGAAGAGGAACAAACCCAACCACTGGGAATTACGTGTAAATGTCCCATTTTTGTTGCCAACAGTTTCCAATTTTGATCGGAAACAGAAACGATAGTTACGATACATTGAGCATAATGTGTCTAAAATGCTACTTGGGAAGAGGACGGTATTTTTTCAAATTAATTTAAGGTGAAGGGCGAGCATGTTAAAAATTTTGTTATTATTTTTCATAGGTTCACAACACCATCGTTTTTAATACACTAAAAAAATACCAACATTGATCCGATCAGTACAACTAGAGATATTAAATTTCAAGTATGAGAGAAAATTGGAGAAAAAAAATCATGTGTGGGAAATCCTGAAATACATGTGAACTAAATTCGTTGAAAGATATCGGGAAATACCACTTAAACTGATAAACATGTAAATCATCCCCCAAAGTTTCTGATTTGATTTGATTTCTCCACAAACCCTACCTTATAAGTTTTAAAAAGTTGCAAGACCTCCTTCTTCGGTATCGGTTTAGTATCCTTATCCAAAACGTAGACCAAATAAAACAGTATTTCGTGTAATAAAGACATTCGAGCAAATCTCGGCCTGTATCCATAGAGCTTGCCTGCCTTCCTACTTGACGTGGCTTTCAGGAAAATGTGGTTTGGAGGGCGCAACTCGTCGATCTCTTGTATACTTTGTGAAACGTCGTCCTCGCGAAAAGGTGATCTAGAAAGTGAAATAAATCAATTTTATAACTCAATGTTTTTCACATTTTTTCGGTCTCTCTTGTTCTCTCCGGTAGAGAAAGACCGCCGTTGTATTTCGGTTCTCAAGCGGTATTAAAAATATTTCCTTACACTTCATTCATTTTATTCACTTCATTCACTTTGGGCTTCTTTACAACAGGCTCGGCCACTTCCACATCCTTCCGATTACCACAGAAAAACCTGAACTTGATCTGATCGATGCCGTTTCTGATCACCTGATGGTTATGATCGACCTCCGGGTGACAAATATAACTTTGACTTTTCTTCACCGTCTTGTTGCTCACGATACACTGATATAGCTTGATGTATCCTTCAATTACTAGCCTATTGATTATTCTGTGTAGTGATTTTCTATCCATTTTCTTATCGTAACCTAAAATAGAGAAATTAAGCTACTGAAACATACTGGTATCCATTGACTTGAAACAAACTTCTTCGATCTATATTCTGTCTTGGTTAGGAAACACAAACAATCGACGGACGTGACTCGAAAGTCTATATTTTTATCCAGTTTACGGAAGACTTTTTAGTTCCCGAGATCCTTGAATAGGGCGCTCAGCGTGAATGACCCTGTATAATAGTGTATAACATCAATTTGCATTACAGCTCTTGTTAATAGGAGACGCGAAAACATCAAACTTGTCAATATTGACGTGTACTAACTGTGATGACAGCGCAGAAACTTAATGGTACAACTTTGTAATTTCATACCCGAAAACGCTTCGTTAACTGGTAAAAAACGGATAAAATGCATTCCAAACTATTATTTACCTTCCTCAAATTCCTTTTTAGTAATTTCCCTCAACAATTTAGGCACTTCTTCAAAAACCTTGTCGGTTCCCACAATTTTCAAGAGATGTTGTATTCTCGACAGAACCCGTTCTGTGAAGGGTGTATTTGGGGGACACACATAGTTTGTTATATCGCCTGTAAAACACAGAAAAAATATTTAATATTACATGTGTTTAATACAGGGTGTCCTAAGAATACACTTAACTAGGGAATCCAATCCCGCACCCAAACATTAATCCCGCAAACCTGAGGGATTGAGCCCATCGATCCCGCGAATCCACGGGATTTGCGGGATAGAAAACAATGAAGTGCGGTATTTTTGGTCGACGCGTCGGGTATTGCCCGCTATGCTGGGCTATTGAAAATACGTTAAACACAACAGTTTTCTTGCGTACTTGCGAAAATAAGGGCGTTATTCTACTAGTATCTAGTGACATTTATCAAGTGGTTGAATATAACACATGGAATTTAAACACAAATGAGTGTCAGTGTAGTTTACAAAGATAATAAAGGTTCAAGTTTAGTTTGGAATTATTTTTTAAAGTCTGAAGATGGTCTTACAGCTAAATGTAAGTTATGCCCTAGCATTATCAAAATCTCTGCTTGTTCCACCAAAGGTCTTCACACCCACTTACAAACAACGCATAATATGAATTTGAAAGTTCAGAGCAGCAGCGGTATTGTTGATATTGATAAAATAACACAGGAAATGAAAGCTAGTACCAGCAGTTGGAGTAGTTCGTTTAGTTCTATTGCTAAGCGCTCAGATGTTAATGGTTCTTCTGTGCTACCTAAGAAAATGAAAATTATAGATTCTTTTTCATCTGAGAAAAAACTTTCGATGGAGGAAAGAGTGTCTCGAATGGTAGCTAAAGATGGTATACCCTTTGGAAAGTTTATCATATCGACCGATATGCGTCAACTATTCGAATCAGGGCCACAAATTGCGTAAAATTTATTCCGCCAATAAATGTCGAAGCTGAACGTGCGTTTTCAGCCGCAGGATATATGTGCAATAAAATAAGATCAAATCTAAAAGATGAAACATTAAACATGTTATCTTTTCTCCGAAAATACTTTCAAAATCAATGTAACATGTAACCGTTAATCTAGTCGTACTGTTGTATTGTACATATATGCAATAAATATTTTCCTGCTACCCTACTCTGTTTCTAGTTATAAAACAACTTTTTATTAACATACAGCATCCACATCGAGTCCCGCAAATCCCGCACGTTTAATCCCGCAATGTCAATCCCGCGAAATCACTGCGGGATCCAGCATTTGCGGGATTGGATTCCCTACCTATATTTCCCAAGATATTTGGGTAAAACTGAATTTTACGCTTTCGTTCTTTTCGTTTTCTGATTCTATTGGCAAAGATATGTCAAAATATATTTGACATTCCCATTGCCACCTTTTCTCCTCTATAATAAGATAATTTAATTAAATTTCAATTCGACGTTTCGTTCTTTCGCAACCATCATCAACTTTGTTTTCTTAAATAGTAGTAACAATTTATTTTATGCTCTATTATGACCTTTACTTTATATTCTGAATTCCACGATATATCACAACTATTATTTATTAGACGTTTGGTATTAAAATCACTTATCTTTAGTGGTATCAACAAATCACAGGTAGTCACAGTTCCTTAGCAGCAATAAAAAGCTTAAACAAATCACTTTTTAGTACGTATTTCACTTCACATTCCATGGAGTTGACTTGTAGCACCATTAGAAATACATTTATTACATTTGCCATAATCGGCCTTATTGTGTTGTACCAGCACTAATTGTGTTAAAATCATAAAGGCCATTTTCGCATATCACCGTTAGAATAACATGAGTGATACGGAACTTCGTGCCTTATTGCTTTTTGGTGGATTGTCTCAAATCACATCTCATCTAGACCTATTATTTAAAATGTGATTCCGTGAAGTTGTCAGGTCGTTACTTGGTACTTGACTGTGACTTCTGAACTTGAAACCGTGAAATGAAAATGAGTAGTAATACTCGAAAGACTAGCGAGCTCTAGAAACATGCTAAGTAATAAGAAAACTCAAATGATTAACGATTCTATTCTTAAATGATAATATACAATACGCACAAAATGATTAAGAAACCATGCGTATTTGCATGAACAAAGTATGTTGTAAAGTACACCGTGTTTAGTTCATCATAGTCTTTAAAAGGTACAATTCTACTTTAATCTAGGTAGAAATAACGTTTTCTTTTGTTTGTTATCAATGTTGTGTAATATTTTTTACAGATTTTAGTTTTCTTTTGTTAAAGTTCTTTTTGTAGTATACATAATAAATAATTTAAATCCATCGACCATCACCCACTAATTATTTGACGAGGCGTGCAATATTCTCTTACGTATGACAGTGATAAAAATATATAAACCGTGATCACGTCACGCTTTAATTTCACTGATATCAAAAAAAAAAATCACGTTTCACAACGTGATTGAAAAATCACGATATCGCTCACCACTACTTATCAACATATTGTATATTTTTATATTTTTACATTCTACAATCAATTCTAGACATTTTTCATAAATCACGTTCTGACCTATCTTCAACCGTTTACCAAATAGTAATACTTTAATGCTGGCATGCACCATAGATATAAAAGAAAAGGTTAGAACAAATTTCAACAAACTCAGAAAAGTACTTTGCACTAGGGATTTAAAGTTGAGCTTGAGGGTTCGACTGACGAGGTGCTATATTTTCTCCACTCGGCTTGATGGTATAGAGGCGTGGACCTTGAATGCGGCAACTATCAAAAGACTTGAATCATTCGAATTATGGGTATACAGAAGAATGCTAAAGATCTCATGTCACGAACAACGAAGTTACTAGAAGAATGGACAAAGAAAGTGAAATCATAGAGACTGTTAAAACCAGAAAACTGCAATATCTGGGACATGTGACACGAGGTGAGAGATACAACATGCTGCAGTTGATTATGCAGGAAAAGATCAACCTGAGAGAATGGTGCGGATGCACATCAAATGAACTGTTCAGAGCGGCCGCCTCCAAAATCAGAATAGTCATGATGATTGCCAACCTTCGTCGCGGAGATGACACGTGAAGAAGATGCACCATTGGTATTTTTCTCAACATAGCAACATTCTGAACTCAAGTCACAATCTTGAAAGGTTTGCTATGTAAGTTTGAGACGTCAAAAAATATCAGTGAATGTTAATCAAATTTGCAAAATTGCAAATTGCAAAATAAGGGCATGATTTATGAAAAATATCTAAATGTTCCATTTAAAAAATTGAACTTGATACTTACAAGTATATAGGGTGTTCCTTAATGACGTGCTAATATTTCAGGGTGTGATTCCTTAGGTTATTTTATAAAGAAAAGTTCATATATGAACATATGTCCGCAAGTTCCTCAAGGGTCCATATTGTCTCCCACTCTCTTCTTACTCTACATTAACGACCTTCTAGTGAAAACGGAAAACCCGATAGTTAGTTTTGCTGATGATAGCACACTTTTATCATCTTTCTCTTTGAATGCACAAACATCGGCTGCCGACGCACATCTTCGCAGACAGCATGAAGTATCACGCCTCAACAAAGACCTGGAAGAAATTCTGGCTTGGGGTGACAGTAACCAAGTCGAATTTAACGCTAAAAAAACCCAGGCAGCAGTTTTCTCTAAAAAGGTTAACATTACAGAACCGGATATAGTCATGGACGGACACGCAATCCCGCTGGCTTCATCTATTAGTTTGCTGGGCGTCAATCTGGGAGGAAATATGTCTTGGCATAACCACGTTGTGGCAATCGCCAAGATAGCTTCTCAGAAGCTTGGTGTACTCTTCCGAACCAGAAAGTTGTACACACCTCAACAACTTTTGACACTATACAAAGCTCAGATTCGATCATCACTAGAGTACTGCTCTCATGTCTGGAGCTCTGCACCCAAACATACTCTTCGGCTACTGGATTGCCCTCTTAATTCCGCCCAGAGCGGCAAATATCAGAAATACACGACGAACCGCTGCCGCCCATCCATATGTGGTTAAACTTAGTACTCCTCGAACTTCATTATTTAAGAACTCTTTCATCTGGAGGACTTCATCATTGTGGAACGATCTTCCCGAGGTCGTTTTTCCCAACGAATATAACCTCCAACGATTCAAGGCCAACGTGAATCGCTTTTTGCGCACACGCACCACTCCCAGAGTGCCCTAAAGGATTTTTCCTATAGTGCTTGTGTTTGATCATAAAAAAAAAAAAAAAAAACGGCTTAAATTTTTTGCTACAGGGTGTTGAATTTTAATTTTTTAAATGGTTATTTTTTAATATCTCCGACAGTACTTTACATATTATTTTCTTTTTTGGTATGTGTTAATAGGATATAGAACCACAATTTTTAGTTAGAAAAAGTATTTAATTATTTCACCAATGGCGTCCCTGCAAACATGGCCTCTGATATTTTTTACAAAAAAGATGGTACGCCGCTGACTTTTTCCATGTGGATATCTTTTCTGATTAGCCTGGTCAATTCTACATGAAAACGGCCTCTTGAGTTTTTCTCGTCAGACGCACCGTTCTTGACTAAAACCACTAAATTCATATTAAAACTCATTATTATTAATATTGATAAAATAATTAATGGTAAATTTTGTTTTATAAAATTTGGTGGAAATGGTCAAAATGCATTACCGCCATTTCCGCATTCGTTAAATTCACCATATTCGAATATAAACAGCGAAAAAATAAAATAAACTCGATGAAACACTAAAAATCGAAGAAATAACAGTTTTGAGATGGTTTTGAACACCAACAACTTACTTTATGTCAACAAGTATTGCTTGGAAAATGATGTTTGTAAAAACGTCATTTATTCCAGGATAACTAGATGGATGTACATATGTGTTCAAAAATTATTCGTCAATACTGCTAAATGAAGCAATTTGAATTTAATTGTTTTAGTCAAGAACGGTGCGTCTGACCAGAAAAACTCAAGAGACCGTCGTCATGTAGAATTGACCAGGATAATCAGAAAAATATCCACATGGAAAAATATCAGTGGCGTACCATCTTTTTTGTAAAAAATATCAGAGGACATGCTTGCAGGGACGCCACTGGTGGAACATTTGAATAACTTTTCTATCTAAAATTTGTGGTTCTATACCCGATTAACACATACCAAAATTGAAAATAATATCTACAGTATTTTCGGAGATATTACAAAATAACAATTTAAAAAAAAATTCAACACCCTGTAGCAAAAAATTTAAGCCGTTGCGGACATATGTTCATATGAACTTTTCTTTATAAAATGACCTAAGGAATCACACCCTGATTAGCACGTCATTAAGGAACGCCCTGTATTTATGATCCACCATGCACAATATCTTTTTCCTAAAAAAATGCATTTAAAAAAAATAAGTTTGACGGGTCAGAGCGATTCCTGATTAAGCGGGCGGTGGTCCATATAAAAGGCTGATCCGTTTCTTTATCATAACCCTGTATAGTTGGATTCAGAATATAAAGTGGAGGTCAGAAAGCATAAAATATTAAAAACAACAAATTTGATGATGCCCTACAGTCAACAAGATCTCTGTAGAAGAGACTGTACCTCCTATTATACACACTTACCCATTTTATAAGCTTCTGGCATAGTTGACAAGTATAATTCAGCCACAACTTCACCGGAATCATCTTCATCTCTCGAAACGAACACGGGTTTGGGTCCCATATAATTTGCCAGGTCTATTCTTTTAGTGTTTAACAAACTTTGCGAGCCACTCGTCGACGCTGGCGCCTGCGCATCGATATTACTCTGTGCGTGTCGTTCCCGTTTCACAACACGCTTGAATTTATCGAAACTAGGATCCAACAGTTCAATAACTTCTTGGTTATTTATCGTTACATCGCCGAAGTGCGCTTGCAGCAAACAGGCTTTGGTTAAATAATCAGGTTTAAAAGTATCGATAAAAAAATCCGAGATGTTAATATTGAATTCTAGAAAATGGTCTTCTATTTCATCAGATAAAACGACGGGTCTTCGAGCGATTGCTTTACAATCTCCAATTTTTTGAAAAGTCAAATTAATTTTGAAAGGCTTAAACACTTCCTTGAGTTCGGTTAGGAACAACGGGGTTCTTTCAATATTTGCTCGAGCCAGTTTGGAAATGAAATAGTCGCAGGCGACTTTTGGCACCGTAAAGGTGACGGGTAACAGACAAGGTTTTTCTAGGTCCGAGAGTTTCAGCTCTTGGTCTGCTTCGAATTGTTCCCGAGTATACACCCTAGAAAATGGAAGGTAATATACAGGGTGTCCGGATAAGGATGCGGTATACAAGGATCTCGTTAATCATAAAACATATAGAAATGATCAAAGTTCTTCAAATTTAATAAATTCTTAATATTTCCGAAGATATTTGGGTAAAACTGAATTTTTATCATTTCGTTCCCTTTGTTTTCTGATTGTATTTGAATAGATATGTGAAAATACATTTTACATGCTCACTGCCACTTTTTTCCTCTATATATATATATATATATATATATATATACATTTTGAATCCGACGTGTCATTTTTTCGCAACCATCATCAACTTTGTTTTTTTAAATAGTAGTAACACACCTTGGATTCTCCAAAATGTAAAATACATGATATCACTTAGAAATAAAGCTCTTGCAAAATATAAAAATAATCGAACGGTACAAAACTGGGAGTCTTATCGTCAATTGCGTAATTATGTTACGGGAGCAATTAATAGGGAAAAGAAGGCATATCTTGAGAACAAAATTAGGTTGAACGGACCAAGGGAAAAATGGAGGATATTGAGGGATATGGATGTGTATGGCAAGAGGGTTGGTACGGTGCCGCCAGGGTTGGGGAGCACTGATGAGATTAATGACTATTTTGTTAATGTTCCACAGGTAGATCCGGTTCTGGATCTTTTAAATTTTTATTTAACCAATAAAAGAGAAAACGTAAATAACTTTGAAGTTGTATTGGCTACACTGGAAGAAATAAAACAGGCTATACTATCAATAAAATCGAAAGCTGTGGGTGATGATCGCATAGGAATTCGTATGATATTGCACTGCTATCCTGTTATAATCCCAGTGATTGCTCATTTGGTAAATTACAGTATCGAGACGCTGACATTTCCAGACACATGAAAAATATCTCATGTTATGCCTTTACCCAAAGTTCATGAACCTGTGGATTTGAAGGATCTACGCCCCGTAAGTATCTTGCTAGTTCTGTATAAAATAATAGAAAAGGTACTGAACACAAAACAACAATAAAAACAAAAATATTTTCAAAAGGTGCTTATTTGCGAATGTAGGATTGAAAATTGAATTAAATTATCTTATTCGAATTTTTTTTAAATTTGAAAAGCATGATGTTGCAGAACGCACTAACGCGCAACTTTTGTCTAATTTGATCGTGTATGTATGTCCTACGGTTATCGAGATCCCTGTAGAGAGCTTTCTTATCCAGGAAACCCTGTATAATAAAAGTAATCTATAATAAATATAAATCATTCTAGTTCAAGAACCTGTAACCTTCTGGTGGATTTATTAGTTAAATTAAAATTAAATTTGAGAAAACAATATGCTTTTGGGTCGTTTGAGTTTTTATGAAGGACAACTTTTTTCCATAAACCCACAAATAAAAAAAGTTTTCCTCTTCGGGGGTCAATCCATGGACACACTGTATATAGTATATTTTATTAGAAATGTCAAACATACCTCTCTTTCCCCAAACTTTCAATTTTTTGTTTCTGTCTCTCTTTTAGTCTTTCAATGACGCTACTTGACCCAGTCTCAGCTGCTGATGTAGCTTCATTAATTTTGGGGTTGCTATTGTCCACGAGGCATGTAGCAACATATCTGAAATTAATATTCGATTAAGGCCTTTTTATCTTCTTAGCAAATTGGCTAATCAATTAAATGACAATAACAGCATTACAAGCAGAGATAACAGGAAAAAGTAGATTATCCTGGTGATACCAACAAAATAAAAATCGAATCTCAGGACGGGTCTTGCGTTTAAGTTAGCAACCGTATTGAGAGCTGCGATTAATCACAGGTTGGCGGCAGGCACTATTTTATGAGAAGGTTTAGCTAAATATGCTTAACTTTTTTCTAATCTAAACTAGATTCGTAAAGTTAAAGGATTAGAAAACGGCATGATAAAATTGGGTTAAAAAAATATAATGTAATAATAATAATTATAATTTAAAATATGAATAATTTTCAAATTTTTGTCACCGATATTCCCGAAAATTGCTTCATACAATCTAAATATCAATGAATCAACCAAAAAAACTTTATTATTAAGGGCAAAATCTTCACGAAAGTAAATATTGATCAGCTGATAACTCTAGTCTCTTTTTAACCTACTAAGAAGCGGCATATTTTAAATGAGAAGTAATTAAATGGTTTGCCGTTATTGAAATTGGTTCGCAGCAAAAAATAGCCATTAAATCATTTGATCAGCATAAAAAGATGTTGCTTGCAATAAATAAAATTCGGGCTGCAACACTTGTTCTGCAAAAAATGCTACAAAACTGCCAACAATTTAACCGATATCAGTTCGCTTGTAATATCATGTGTTCGCTTAATTAACAGTCGAGCTGCGAAATGATTACTTGGTCAGCAAGATTTTACAATTGGTCAGTTGAAAAAAAAAACATGTCTAGAAGCAGTTTACTTCAGAGGTTTGCATATTAAAAGAATGGTTATCAATATAAATCATTGGATTGCGTTTCTTTTGAATAATCGGCAAAGTTCGTTATTGTGGGCGGAGCGAAAGCAGTCGCGTGATGCGAGTAGCTAATTGCGTGCGTGTGTTTTCATTCGGTGTAGCAGTCAAGACCCAAAAGGTAGCGGGGGCGGGTTTTCACTTGTTTTCCCAGGGCACTGTCAATTTATGTAACTTTCTTTCTTGATTGATTTCTTGTGTTTTCTTTTGCCGAATACAGAAGGAAATCGGCTACAAAAGGTGTAGCGAGGGCGGGTTTTCACTTGTTTTCCCAGGGCACTGTCACTATTTCACGTTTTATTGCTTTTTTTCTTGATGTTCAAGATTAAATATTTTGCTTACCCGCTGATTGCTTACCAATATCTGATTAAAAGTGGATCGCTCCTAGCAGCTTATATATTTAATTTGCGTACCGAAATAATTTAGAGCCCTCTAGTATGACATTAATTACTGAGCGATTCAGAAATGTTTGCTGTCCACCGATTGCATTTTTCTGTTCGCAAAAATAAGAATATTTTGCTAACCAGTTAAATGATACCCTTTTTAAATTGAATTGTTGCAACTTAGATGGCTCTGTTTGTTAATTTGGGATCCTCATCGTAACACGTTACAAAACCTACTAATCAGTGGCGCCCCGTTAGGCGCGCCTGTCAACTTATTAATTAATTAAGGATGTTTATATATTTTTTACTTTTACCGTTTCCAAATCTTCCCTGTAGCGATATCTCCAAGATTATTAGCTGCTTACGACTTGTCTTACGCTCAAGTTTCTGACCTGATCTAAGTTGTTTGTTCGTACGCGTCATTCGGAATTTTTTTGAGAACTTTAAATCAGCCATTTTACATAAATGATGATCAACAGTAAACAAAGCAATTTATGAAACGATAACCTGTTTGAAAATGATGAAATGTCAAATGTTGCTCAACTTAGATATCTCAGTCGAAAATCCGGATGTCTTAGCAGGGGCAACGGGGGAGGTCAGATCCTGACCTAGTTGTGACAAATCGTACGTGCAACAAAGCTTTCTTGAAGTTAAGTCAGAATTTGTGCGGTTCGTAAGCAGGTACTATTATAATACATCAGAATTTAAATCTCCCATACCTTGTTGACGATATGCAACCCAACATACAACAACTAATTTAACATTGAATTTAAATATCCGCTTCAAAGATCACCAGCAAATTTGTTCCTGCTGGAATCTGACGTGATATAGACGGGAAATTTGGCAGATAAGTCAGTGTTTAGCTTAGGTCGTTAGCGTTTCACTTTGTTTTTGATTTTTAAAGAGATATAAGACGGTTTTCCCCGTTAAGGTCCTTTATCAAATATCTGAGGATAAGAATACGTATAGAAACCGACAAATACTTACTGGTTAGTTTTCTGCCTCCCCATTTCAACTTTCTTGCACTGTATAAGATTTCTAGTCACAAGTTTTTTCAACACCGTCCTGATAGTCCCAAAATCGACGTCAAAAGCATTATTGATGTCCAATGTAGTTCTCCCTTCCATTCCTTCAGCGTGGATCTTCAGATATACCTCCCTGATAAAATCCATGTTTAATATTCGACCTTTGCCAATTTTAGTGTCGTCTCCATCTGAAAAGTACAAAATAAGAGATTAAAGGCAAAATCTCGTTAAAGAAAAGGTAATTTTATTTAGCGGCGGTTCAAACATAATAATACGTATTTTCCAAAATATAGGCTGCTGGAAAAATATACTCAGTCAAAATAATCGATCTATGCAATATTTAGACGGATTTTGCTCGTGAATAATTGTCTTATTTTAAGTTCTTTTTGGTATTGTAGGTACATTTATCGAAAATCTCCCATATGTGTGAGATTTTAAGAAAGTTAAGTATTTATCTATATCCTTGATAACACAAGTCGACATAATTTTTGTACCATCGATGAGAATGCTTATTTTGCGTTTAATTTAAGAAGTTATTAAAACAATTTTTCCCAGAAATGGCCTAGCATGTCTCATTTTCAAGTACCTGCTTCTCTTTTATATAATTCGATCTTTGAATTTTTACCTGCCTTAGGAGTATTGTACGAACCTTTAAGAGTTTTATTGTTTTCTGCAGTTTAGTTGGTTTCTGTCTCGTTTACAGATACAGTCAAGTGTTTAAGTCGATTTTGATATAAAATGGCAAGTTCGAGTCGTCGATGTTGCAGAAATCCAGCCGATAAGTTTTGTTATATATGTGGACGATTTATTATAAAGCTAGATCTATATCTGAGAAAGCCCAAAAAAGCCTATTTATTTATATTTTAAGTGCCAAATTGGGGATCAAGATAAAAGTTGGGCTCCTCATATTTGTTGTGTGCACAGGGCCAACACTCCATTCATAAATCTGTTGGAAAGTGAGGTTGTGATTGTTTGAAATGTTATTGAAAATCAGTAATGGGTGGAAGAGTGACAAAACATGTTGGTCTCGCTAATGGCAACAATGTTGAAGTCTGGTTAAATCAAAGATCTTACAAGGTTAAATCCAATAACGTTTAAAGGTTATGGAGCGGTCTTCATCGTTTCGGAGCGGAGCTAGTCTGGGCAAAAAGCCCAACAAGGGCGTATAATTTACTTTGAGATTCTTTACGTTTAACTATATTATCTATTCAAAAAGTGTAGTTTCGAATATTGGATATTTATAAAAAAGATAGAAATATTGATCCAGTTTTTATATACAGGGTATCCAAGGATGGATTTAACTATTTATGCTTAGCATCAATATTTTTGGTGTATTCATTACTGGATGATACTCTCCAGATATAAAAGTGTATATTTCTAGCCAGATTGTCATATTTATCACTAAGACATCTTGCAAAATCCCTATTAAAAATTTGTAAATTTGACAATTACAACTGGTTTAAGGTTAATCCGCAATTGCTCTTAAAATAAGTTTATTTCTAATAATTTTACTATAAACTGTGAAAAGGATGATTCTTTAAAATAATATTATTATACTTAAAGGTATCAAATAAATCGTGAAATAATCCAACTGCACTCTGGTCATCTATCTTTAGTTTATTACCTGCTCACATGCATTGGGTGTGGCCAATTAGCAAGGAGGGAGAAACGGAATGGGTGATGCAAACTCAAAATCAAATTTCTAAATATATTTACTAACCTGTGAAATTTTAATTTAACACCATTGCATCTTCTAGTGAAGTATTTTATCGCACAAGACTCAACCATCTTGTAAATGCAAGATTTATATTAAGAAATAAACCAGCTCGACTGCTTTTTGCCCGGACTAGCACCACGGACCGGTCCATAACCTTTTAAACGTCAATGGTTAGTCAGAAATCATGTCAATACAATCATATTAAAACATAACCATACTTACCGAAGAAAAGATAAATCCTTGCTTAAATGATCCACTCTTTTACAAACTATACATGAATGCACCATCATTGTTTATAATAAAGACGATTTTTCACCAATACTCACAAAAAAAAAATAAAAACAACCAAGTATATAAACACTCCCTTAAAAGCGGTTAGCAGCGAGTAGCAACAGTGTATTCTTTACTATAATCCGATCCATTGATAAAGTTTGATCGTTTGCCGTCGAGCGTAGTATCTTTTAACTTGATGTTGTCAGAGTGCAGTCGGTTTATTTCAAACTTTTATGTATAATAATAATAATATTTTTTTTCTAAATCTCTCAAGGCCTATTCACAATTTATATTAAAATTATTGGGAAATAAATTTATTTTAAAAGCAATTGCGGATTAACCTTAAACCAGTTGCAATTGTCAAATTAACAAATCTTTAATTGGGATTTTGCAGATACCTTAGCGATAAATAGGACAATCTGGCTATGCTGCAAGCATAACAGCAAGGTGGGGAGTGCACGTTTACAATCCTTACGTCGACTACACATGTAAACAATTCTATCTGGAGTTGGTAAGATCTTTGGTTGTGAGATGTCACGTAAATTTAGTGCAGTGGATGTATCGCAAGAAAAATTCTATGCTGTTTGCTGCTCCTATGGTGTGGAGAGAACCTACTGACCATGTAAGTGATTGCTATTTTTGCATAACAAAATAGAGTATCCAAATTTGCCTTCTGGGCTAAGGCAAGTTCCTCATTGAAAGGAACCGGTACCGATAGCGCCTTTAAACCTGGACGTCGTGTTTCCCGGTGACTCTAATTCTTCATCCGAATCTCACTAATTAACTTGGTACGTGACCTAGGATTGTCGAAACAAAAATTGGAACTTCTTGGTTCCAGACTTCAACAGTGGAACTTGTTAGATAAAAAAGCAAGTGTTTCATTTTACCGAAAACGGAATGTAACATTATCAAGTTTTTTAAAATGGAAGGGTCGCTATGTGTCTGCCACTCTAGCGAGTGGCGTTTTATCATAGATTCGTCGAAATACAGCCTAAAAGCAGTCCTGCTTCATAATAGAAATAAAAAACCATCCATTCCTTTAGCCCATTCAGTGACAATGATAAAAACGTATGACAACTTAGCAACCATATTAAATCGTGTTCAATATGAGCAGTATCAGTGGGATATCTGTGGAGATTTAAAAGTGATAGGTATATTGCTAGGACTTCAAGGGGGTTTTAAAAAGTATTGCTGTTTTTTGTGTCTGTAGGATAGTAGGGCAACAAAAGAACACTACAGTAAAAAGGATTGGCCTCATAGAACCTCCTTTGAACCTGGTACTTCAAACATTAAATATGCCCCCCTTGTTAACCCAAAAAAAGATGCTGGTACGCCTCCCATATTAAGCTTGGACTAATGAAAAACTTTGTCAAAGCCATGGACAAAGAAGGTAGTGGTTTCCAGTACCTAATAGAAATATTTCCTCACCTAAGTGATGCAAAATTAAAAGAAGGCATATTTATTGGACTGGATAAGGAAGCTCCTAAATCTCCGTTTTCAAGAACAATTAAATGAAAAGGAATTGGCAGCTTGGACGTGTTTTGTACGTGTAGTGAAAGGATTTCTGGGCAACAAGAAAGATGAAGACTGTAAAGACTCATAGATGAACTGTTGAAAACCTATGAATTGCTAGGGTGTCGAATGTCTCTAAAAATACATTTTTTTGCACTCCCATTTGAATTTTTCCCGGAAAATTTGGGTGCAGTAAGCGATGAACAAGGAGAGCGGTTTCACCAGGACATCAGGACGATGGAAACAAGATACCAGGGACGCTGGAACCCATCTATGTTGGGCGACTACTGTTGGTTTTTAAAAAGGCATGATGCTACAGAACACAAAAGGAAAAAGTGAACGTTTTTGTCGCTGTATCATATCTTGTGCAATATCCTCAGTAATGTTTTTGCATAGATGCCCCATATTTTATATGTTTATATTAAATAAATATATTAGATTATAAAAATATGTCGTCTCTTTTTCTCCACCACCCACCCCTTATAACAAAAAAACTGTACGTGTTACAGTAATTAGCTTACCATTTTCGGATTTAGGACTCTAAAATACTTCAGACAAACCTATTTTCATCAATGTTACTTTACAAAAATTTAAATTTGTCGACTTGCGTAATTAAATAACAAAATAAAAGTTTAACATCTCCATCACTCTACAGAGTGTTTTAAAGTCAGAGTCAAAAAATCCTTTTGTTTCAAACTGTATATTATGGACATATTCTTAACTTTCTTAAAATCTCACACATGTGTGTGATTTTCGATAACTTTACCTACAATATAAAAATAATAAAAATCGGACTTAAAATAAGACAATTATTACCGATCAAAATCCGTCTAAATATTGCGAGGTTGATTATTTTGACTGTGAGTGTATGTTACTCACCGTTTCCATCTTCATCATCGGAAGAGTCTGGATGCGGACTGTCAGACCAGCTGGCTACAATATTGACGCATGGATCTTTCAGCTGCATTAATTGAACTGTCCGTTCTTTAGCCAAACCCTTGGTCATGTACTGTCTATATGTGGCGTTAGGGTATAATTCTTTGTAAGGTATAAACTAAAAATAAAATAAAAATACGGGTCATACTTACGTTTCAGCATATATTTGAATAAATTTAGTCAATAATTGATAGTAAACACTCGAAAAACCGATGCAGTAAGGTGTGAATTTAGATAACAAGACACAAATTTTGAACGATTTTCTCTTTATAATTCAAAAAGGGGGATATATTTACCTTAAGTCACGATTTTCATCGTGTTGTAAAACTGGCTTTTTCCAATTAAAGAAAATTAATGGGGATTTTACGTTAGATTACCTTTTAAATAATTTAACAAATAAATAGGAACGAAGAAACATAATCTTTCCACATGCAAAATCAGACCGACTTGATATTGTAATATGCATCATCACCAAAAAATATTACGTTTTTTTTTTCGCGGCAGGAGGCAGCGGAGAAGTTAGTCGATGTTTTGGGTTCTTCGGGCGCGCGGCGGCCGCCGACTTGAGGTTCACAGAGGCGTACTCAAACGAGGGTTCGTTTTATATTTTTTTTTTAAATAAGAAGGGGGGTCCGTATTTCGGCTACAGGTTTTAGAGTGTTCGTCACCGAAAATTCCGAGAATAGTCGTCCGGTCCGCGGATCTTTCCCTCAGTAAAATTTAATTTCAACTACTCGTGTTTCCGGCGAGTTTAAAAAATACTGGTCTGCCATTAATCACTCGTAGGTTCCGTGCGAGTATAAATAACGCTGGAATCTCTTCAAACACTCGTATGTTTCAGTGCGAGTATAAAGAACTTTGGAATATCTTTAAACACTCGTGATTTGGTGCGAGTATAAATAAAAACCTAAATATCTTCGAACACTCGTGTATTTTGGGGCAAGTATAAATAAAACCTAAAATTGATCTGCGAAAACTCGTAGCCGTCCGTACGAGTACAAATAATGCTGCGATATCTTCGAACACTCATCTCTCGTGCGAGTATAAATAAGTCTGAACTTGAAAGACAGCTGAAGTGAGAGGAAAATTATTCTATAAAGACTTTGCGCCCAAAGCCTAGAATAATTTTCGAAATCAACACCCGATTGCGACGTTAAAAAACATTCCTAGTCCGGAATAAGTAATGGTTACTGAAAATATTCTACAAGAAGTGACGGTTACTAAAATTATTATTAGTCCTAAATCAATGAAAGATCTTAAGTTAGTATTAATAAGCCTTTACCGCGGTTCAAAAAGTTTTGGACATTATAGGGCAGTTGAAATCTCTTTAGTTGCGAAAAAATATTAGCTTAGGGTAGTTTTCTATTGTACAAAATGTAAATATCAAAGTTAAAGTGAGAGTACGTGATAGAAGATGAGTGACAGGTTGGTCGATTTCCAGTTGGGTTGAGAACCCCTTACTAGTGTAGGTTAATTTTCATTGTACATAAAAATGTAAATAATTAACTACAAGTACTTCGGGTCGCGTTACTCAACTGACGAATCGTTTTAAAATATCTCGATTTTTTTCTGACTAAATCAGTAATTTTTTATCATATCCAGTTTTACACTAAAAAGATATGGCAACAAAACAACTGTTTTAGAGTTTTTAAATTTAGAATGTGGGCGTGTTTTCCTCCGTCCCAAGGAAATAAACTTATATTATCTGCTCTAAAACACTATTTGTCAACTTATCCCAAAACCATCAGTTTGGTCAGGACGCAAGGACTCTGCCGAGGGAGCGAGACAAGGTGCGATAAATTAATGAAGCAGACAAGGACGCGGTGCGCTGTTCCCTGACGTTGAACAATTGAATATTATTAGACACTTGGCAAAATTTATACAGGGTGGTGCATCGTTGAGTTGAACATAGGAAATTAAATGTAATTTATGGTGGCCGAATATTGACTCCCCTGTACATTTTATAAGAAAACTGCATTATAACTTCTTGAAGTGGACGACATGGTAAACACACGTGCAGAGTTTTGGAGAGCCAATCCTAAGCTAATTCAATTAAAGGTGATGGCAAAACCACGAAACTCTCATAGTTCAGGTAATACAGTAAACATCAGCAAATAGTTTCTATAACGCTATTGCCAAAAATTGACAAAGCTGAACTTAATGAAAATATTGTCACCGACACTAATTTTCTTTTTGTCAATGTCAAAATCACATTATAAATACTTTGTCACATAGTAGGTATACTGGAGGAACCATCATATATACCAGGGTGTTATGGAAATGACTTATTATATTTAAATGGGTGACTCCTTGGGAGTCTACATACTTTTTTTTTTAAATCCAATATCTAAATACTAAGGTAAAAACCCTTTTTACCCACATACTGTCGCGCCGTCCCATCTGGATTCACTCAGCAACAATGTAGGTAACTAGAGACAAGACAAAATTTATGCTCATAAAAAGTAGGTTTAATGATATTTCAACAAAGACTCATGATGGAATTTATGTAAATAATGTACAGATACAAGACAGTAGAACAATACAAATTATTTGGGCGTCATGGTGGACGAGAATTTAACGTTTTCTCAACATGCCGAATACATAACTAAAAAAGTGTCAAAAAAAAATCCTTCTCGGAAGAATGAGTTCTTATTTAACCCACTGGATGAAACAAATAATTTATAAAGCAATAATACGGCCGCATTTCAATTATTGCACCTCAATTTTATTTTTATTTAATAATAATGAAAAGGATACACTACAGCGGAAGCAAAATCAAGCTATGCGATATATTTTGGAATGTCATAGACTTACTAGTGTTAAAGTAATGCTAGAAATAACAGGGATGTTACGTGTTAGACAGGTCATATTTCTAAACACGATGATTTTTGTATATAAAATAAAACATAGTTTATATCCTGAACATTTATTAAGAAGCACCAAATTTATATCAGATGTACACGATTATCAAACAAGATCCAGAGAGGACTTCTATGTAGCTACAGTTCCAAATCGTTACGTCAAAATGATGTTTTCCACAAATTTGAAAATATTTGTAAGGAAATGCAAACATTATTCTAAGGAAAATGGGTATGGGGGAAATTCCAGTTAAATTTTTGTGTGATATGTAGTTTTTTGTGTGATATGTAGTTTTTTGTATGTATATTATTAATAAATTTTTTTGTAAGATTGTTAGCAATTGCTATTAACAATAAATTATTATTATTAGTAATTTAATTTGCTGGTGTTGGCTATATTACCTGAAATGTGGGTTTCGTTATTTTGTCATCATGTTTAATTAAATACCTTAAGATTGGCTCATGAGATTACCATGCCGGCCTCTTCAACAAGTTATAATGCAGTTTTAGTATAAAATGTACAGGGGAGCCAATATTCAGCCACCTCAAAAATGACATTGGATTTGCTATGTCGAACTCAACGGTGCACCACCCTGTATTGGAGAACTAGTACAGTACAACCTCGATAGTCCGGACTAATTAAAACCGCGGTCATCAGGATTAGTACAAAATCCGGATTATTGAAGCGAGACAGTTTTTTTTATTGAAAAACGAAACATTTAATACAAAACAATTAGAAAATGGTACATAAACAAAAATTATTTAAAACAGAAGCATACTTATTAAATTTTATATTATTTTCTGAAGTAATTTGTAATTTTTGTTTGCTTGAATTACTAAGTACTATCAAATCCTGATCATAAAGTAAATAATGCAGTTGAAATGTTTGGCCGGATTATTGAAGAATCCGGTGTGACGAAGGTTCCGATTATCGAGGTTGCACTGTATAGAGTTTTAGAGTTTATATCTTAAAAAATGTGTTTTAAAGCTGTAATTGTGTATTTATAAAAATAAGATTTATTATTTCTTTTATTCATGCCTCCCCTGATGAGCAGTCACTGCTTATTCAAAAAGCTATTATAAAAATATAATTAATATAGACTTCTGATGAAAAGAGGTATAGAATTTCACTCAAAAATTCGTTATTAATATATTATTTAAAATTTATTTATTGTATGTATCGATTTACAGAGGCAACTATACAGGGTGTTATGGAAATGGCGTATTATATTTAAACCGGAAAATCCTGAGATGAAAATAAATTGAAGAAAAATACCCATAAATGGCGCTTACAACTAATAACTGGATTATATTACCTTATGTCAAATCAGACGAACACATGTGGGGCACTGGCGTAATATGTAAACAATCAACACTGAGGTGTGCAGGGTCAAAAGACGTCTGCTCATTTCGGCCGGTGTTGTCATATCTACACGCCAAACTCTTTAGAAAAAAAATTATAATTTTAACAATATTTTATTCATTATCATTTATGAACAAATATGACTCCAGAAAACCGACGGCGAAAGATGTTTGCAAAACAAATAATGGTAATATCACACGCAAATTTCCAATTCGTTATGAGCACAGGAAAGTAAATAGGTCAAACGTCATTGACCTTTTAAATAATAATTATCGTTCAAACCCTTCAAAAAAAATGCAATTTTACTTATTTAAATACAATTGTTAGTTTCATAATTTTACACAAACCACACAGAATCCAAGTTTTAGGAAAAAACCTCTCACATAACCTCAAAAAATAGCAGCTATTCACATTGAAGAATACACGCGAACGCCGTTTTTATTTTGGTTCTTTTTTTCTCGTGTAGCTTTATTTATTTAACTAATTTAAAACACACACATTTTAAATACACACAATGGAATCCTTCAATTTAAAAATAACATTAAACAGCTAACTTAGGAACGAACGAAATAGATACCTTCAAAACTCGGAATAGAGATGGGCAATATTTGACAGTTTGATATTTTATGAGATTCTTCTCTATTACTTACCTATTTACCGCGAGATCTCTTGCAAGGCGTTTAATTGATATGGCGGTAATGGAATTTCGACCAAATTGAATAAAATGATAGTGGTAGCTGATAATACTGCGGCTGTACTTTTTCTTTTGAGAAGCTTAAAAAATTAAATTAGCCAGCTCTACTCCAAATGACAAGACCGACGAAGATTTTATTTTCTTTCTCACGCGGCGATCTCTCCATCTCTTTCACACAATCCACTCGGCGCCGGGCCGACGTAGGTCTATGGGTACAAGCGTGCGACTTGCAAATTATGTGTAATTTTATGAATAAATTCTATCTACCTATCTAAATGTCAGTAATAGAAGAGCAGAGTTAGGGTGCGGTCGCTTCTGTTGATAATCATTTACACTCTTGGCTATCCGCTTTGTTTTCAGAAGATACGCGTATAATAGTTGTAATGATTTTCAGGCTACGCGTCCAAACTTTGTATATTATTTGACATTGTTTTTATAGACGAACCTAAGTTGCTCAGTTAAAACGAGTAGTTTGTTTTGGACGTTGACTTGACAGAAAAATGGAATGTCGCAGACGAATAAGTCAAATTTCGTCGCGTGGCGTGTAATAAAATCTAATGATCTGATCTGAGTGTATTTTTAAAAAACTTGTGTCTGGAGGTATAAAGATAAATACAAGTAGGTAGATAAATAATAATTATAAGAGAGGTGTGGGTTTATGGGGCTGGACCCCACATTTAAAACGGTCGATTTGAAAAAAAAAAATATGTAGCATTTCTCTAGGACACCCAAGGAGTCACCCATTTAAATATAATACGTCATTTCCATAACACCCTGTAGATACGTTTTGGTACTCATTGGCATTTGTTTGTCATAGGACTTGTGCACAATTAACTTTTTAAACAGAAACTATAAAATCTGAAATTTGTGTCAACAAAAACGTTACAGATAGAATATAATAGTTACTTACGATTTGTGTATTGATAAACCTCAAAAATTCTTGGTTTTTAAAGAATTTTGGATGGATTGGACCACCAAACATGGATTTAACCTCGGCATAAGGTGCTCTACATTCAGGACTTTTCTTTAAGTAGTTGATAATCGTTTCAGTAAGAATCATATACTTTGACTTTTTCTTACCGTAAAACCTCCTAAAAAATTCATCGCTATAAACTGAAACAAACATTTAAAAAATTACATTTATTATTGCATTAGGTTATCTTACCTTAACTGCATTAATCTTCCTATTTTATTTTGATCCATAGTCGATCTGACACAGAAAAACTGCCTTAATACTAAATTTTCCTTTGCAAATCTTTTACAATAATGATAGACAGACTTGGAATCCATACCGAACGCTAAAAATAAAACATGGTGTTGGTCTTGTTCTTTTCATAATAAAAAAAAAGTCAATTTACTAATAAAATTGTTCAATTAATGCATAAGCCAAACTACTACTGACATTGTTGGATTACTTGTGTACAAGTGTACATAGCCAGAGCAACGCCCTCGCACCGCAATATTATACATAGGAAAATTTTGAAAATTAGTTAGTTTTCCAAAATTGACATCTATCAACATTTTGACCCTACGAGTGCGGTGCCAAGCCCGTTATAATCAAAAATGTAAATCTTTGGGGCCCGATATCTTTGGTAAAAGGGACATTAGAAAAAATGATTATATGGACTACTATTTTGACCTTCCCTGTACGCCGACGAAATATTGCCCTATATTTTCCATATACCGTATAGAAAAATATGAAAATGTTAAATAAGTTAATTTGTACTGTTCATTAATAATCATTCACAAAATATACCATAATAAATCCTTTTCTTGCTTTTTAGTATACTTACTAATCCCTAAAGCTGCTGGCCCTTGTGTTATTTCACCCAGTTCTCTCGATCTGCCTATCCGTTCCAATAAGCAATACTCTGTGTTGGTATACTCATAATTGGGATCGGTAAGTTCATCCAATAAGCAACTTGTCCTTAATGACTGATTCGCTCCCATAACCAGTTTGTTTTTGTATGTAGAGTATGCTTCATCCAAAGTCATGTTCCGGACATGTTCGCTGATATCTACCCGGGTGGACTGGGTAGCACAAGAACCCCATAATAATGGGTTGCTTTTTGGAAGGTATTCAACCTGTTAAAACGGGAAATTGAGGATACTCATCATAAATAAAGTCTAAGCAAGTTTTGTGAAATATAATGAATGTTTATTACCGAAATAACAGCTTTACAAATTTGGAAGTTCTTGTCTTTAGGTAGGGTAATACTACCCGGTAATACCAGGTACCCTGTACCAATTTGAGCTGAAAGTGTGTCTTGTTTGTTACAAAATAGTTAATTTTATTTTAAGTATACCTACTAATATTCCCATCAGATATAAAAAGATATATCAAAATTATTAGTAAATATGTGATATTTATTAGATACCTAAAAAAAGTGTGGTAAAATCTCTTTTACTTTCACTTACCGTTGGTTATCTTACCTTGTAAATATCCGGTCCGGTCTGATACACCTCCATAAACGTGTTTGTCTCCTTATTAACAAATGCATCCCTATTTAAAATAACCAAATCCCCTCTCGCCTCAGGTAATTCGTAGAACACAATATTCTCATTGGAACAAATAATATGCCAGATGAATTCCTGGATATAGTCTATACAAGTGGAAAATCTTAAAACAGCGCTCAGTCTTTTCCAGAATGCCTCTATTGTTATCCCGTCAAGGCCTTCCAGTGCTATTTCGTCAAATATGTGAAATATAAAGTTGAAATTTGTAAACTGATCATATCTAGAAGTAAAAAATGATCATTAGTGAGTTGAATTCAAGTAATAAGTGTTCTGGCTTGTTCTGTGAACTGCCAATAATTATTTTTTTGTAACAGCGTACAGAAAGGATTACTTTTATATGCGCTATTGAGGAAAGTAGGCACTTTCTAAAACATAATTTTTGGGGTGTATGAAACCTACATAATTTTCTCACTTGTTCATTACTAACCTTGCCATTAGTTCATCATCAGCAAACAAATCATCATCTTGTCTTAGAAGTTTCAGGTATTGTTTATTTGAAGATTTATTCCTTCTAACCTCGATTTCCAAATGTTGAAACTGCAATTTAGTTTCATTCCGAGTATCTTCAGGATACCTTTTATCATCGACGCTTGGGTCCTTCGTTTTCAGCTTCTTAGAAGGTGGTTCCTGTTCTTTTAAATGATGCAGTTTTCGTTTACTTTTTCTTGGTTTAAGACGCTCGTCGTGTTCTGTGGCGCATCTTTGAATATACTTGCCTGGGGCTTTAACCGATTTCTTTATAACTCTGTTTTGAAGACCAGAGTCTTTTGGTTCCAAAAATTTTCCCATTTTAACAACTTAATATTTGATTTAAACAAAGTTAAGATTTACAAGACATCTTTGCCTTGCATCAATTTTTTTATGGTTAAAAATGACTAAATATTCGCATGTCGGAATTTTACGTAATATATACCACAGAGAAATTATAGGTCGATCATTGTCGCTCAAAATGTGTTTGACGAAAAACTATAAAACTGTATTATTTAAACTCTGTGTGCGCGCTTAATGCGGAATTTTATTGTTAATTAATTAGCGTGTCCCTATGAAGCAATATCTGAACCAACCTCATTCGGGGAATCGCAGCGTTTTATTTTGGTGAAAATAAAATACTAAAATTGGCCTTGAGCGTTTGCTCTGGCTCTCGCGCTGGTTTCGCAAAAATCTCCTGGATGCCCCAGTTTCTTATCCTTATTCCCCCTTGATAATTATTCAGAGTATTACTCGGATCAGCGAGGATTTAAAGATTGTGTTCAGATCCCATACATCAAACTAATTTAAAAAAACAACAAAAGTACCTACATAAATAAATTTAATATCAAATAATTGTTTCTAAAATAAACTATTACCAACATTAGTACCAACATATGGGTCCGTGGTTCACCTGTATTATAATAAAATTTCCACTCGGTGTTAGATATCTCACAAATCATTGATGCTATTAGCAAAATAATAATGACTTTTCTTGTAGAGCATTGTGTTCTCTACCATTTTCCTGTTGACCCTGTATAAATAAAAACTATCATATCTATTACTTCTTAGCCATTACATTTAGGCGTTCCTTAATTCTAGCACATTGAAAATGCTGTGTTCCTTTGTCATTGAAGTCCATAATCCTAGGTTGCAATCTTGTCTCTTTTTGTTCTATAATGCTCAGCTTGTCTTTCTTCAGGATACTTTGAGCATCTACTTTACCACATACTTGATTTAGTTGTTTATCACTCTTAAGATCTTGTTTTAGTCGTTCTTTCTTCTTGGTGCCGTTAGCATCCTTCAGACATACTTCCTTATTCTTATTTTGTTCTAGAACTTGTAATAGAGGCTTGTTTTTCTGCACGGTACTTTCAGAGTCTACTATATACTAGCGTCTTGATTTAATAGTTCTTGTTGAGTCACTAAATTGCCAATGGAACTGAGCAGTTTACTGTTCTGACTATGTGATAAGGATTTTTTCTTGAAATATACACTAGTCGACCTTTGGTCAATCAATCCTAATTTATAATCCTTCAAAACATTCAAACTATACACCACTAAATCGCATAGGGGCATTACCTTTAACAGTCTTTCCCATTCTTCTCTTATGTCTAAATTTAAATTGGGATCCAATTTCCCATCTTTCTCTTGGCGCAATATAAGCTTCAATCTTAAATTGCTCTTATACTTTTGCATTTTCCTTGTAATATCCTGCAAGTTTCCTTTCAAAGCGTTCCTATTATGCTTCTTCAGCTCCTCGAGGGTTATATAGTCACGTACCTTAAGAACTTTTAAAATAAATTGTTTGTTCCAATCTTTAAATTTTCCGTCCTGAAGTATACGGCTTTCATTTCGTTTGAACAAAAGTACTTTAATCTCTTGCAGATATTTGAGGGTGGTTTTTTCTGAAACAAATTATGGGGTTTGTTCTTCAGTTACATGTGTCTCTCTTATGAGAGCATCATCATACTTAGAATCTACACAAGAGAACAAATTAAATAATTCAAACCACAATTAGCATTGAAAAACATGATGCTACTTATGTGACTAACAATAAACGCAAGACGATGCAACTGGTGGGAGATAGAAATTGACATTAGACTAGAAAATTTATTACACAGGCAGAGGCCGACATTTCAATCGATTTATTATGATTTATGGAATCACGACCACCGTCGCCGACCGGGTTTTTGAAAATCTCAAAGTAGCAGATAAAGTAATTCACCTATTTCCTCAACTAATTCTGAAGGAGTCTTATCATCAGTGTTAGAGACTGGTATATCATCTGTTTCCAAAGTTTCAATAAATCTGCACCAAACTATTTTTCTTGCATCCATTACACATTTTGATGGCCGGCCATGCAGTTGTTCTTTATGGCGAGAAGTGTTAGCTAAAAAAAAGTTAATTAAGAAGAGTTCTATCATTGTAAATTAACAAACTTATACCGTTTTTTGGAGGTCCTGCTATAGTCATTATGAAAGTGTAAATTAACCTTCGATATAATAAAACCAGAAACACAAATGATCACTTCTAAGTGAAGTCAAATTATTCTAACGTTTCTTCAAATTTGAATTAACGAACAGTCGACCGTTTGACGTTTACAACATAACCAAATTCTTTTTTTTTTACCAATGTACTTATATGTTATATAATATGTAGCAAGTACGATTTTTTTTTTTGGATAGCCGATGAGAATCTGCACACAGACACCTTACAGACGCGGCTGCTAGGTAGTGTCGGGTTTCTGTAACTTGTGGGCATAGACATTGTGGGGATTATCAAATTACCAAACAACCAAACCATCAATATCTTCTTTTCTGAGGGAAAAGAACCGCCTCTGAAAAGGAGGACGGGCCGATCGACTAATCTCACCGTGTGAGTCAGGCTAGAAACCTTTGCCTCCTTTTCACTAGAGTGTGTTATTTTTGCATCATGTATGAGTGATTAGATTTAGCTTTTAAGCTATACATTTATGTTGGGTGCCAGTTCTTGAATCTTTCCCAATCGAACTTAATCGAATGAGCAAAATTTAAGAGCTCCTGACGTATAGGGTAGAGGTCTTATTGGTTTGTTGTGTGTTATTTTAGTTATGCTAGATAAAGCATTAGTGTTTTTGGGTCAGAATTGTTTTAGGATCAATCACGAATGCGATTAATCCAGTCTTTAGGTAGTGTGTATGTTGTGTTTGGCTATGCGTGTATGTGAGATAAAAGAATCTTACTGTTGTTGGCTATGTTAGCCTTAGTGTGGTATTTAGCGATAGTTTTGTCGAGAAACTCGGAAATTGTTTCTATTTCGAGATCTCTGTGTGTGTCGTTTCTAGTGTATCGTGGAGTGTTTACTATGATTTTTACTACCTTGTTTTGCATCTCTTGGACCGGCTGCAGGTCCCACTTGCTCATATAGTGCACCATGCTGATGCTCCATACTTTTCTTTGCTCCATACCGAGTTGTTGATTGGCTCTCTTTATGTTGTGGCTTGTATAAATTCATAACAAGTAATGAGAAGATTGTATTCTGGGAAAAAAAATCAAGAACGTTTTGTCAGACGAAAGAGTGTCCTCAGATCACTGAGAAAGGAGAAAATAGATTTTCTACGTTTGTAACACATCTTTCTATGGACACAGAGGAATGATAAGCCGATACTGCCGTTGGCTTAGTTGGCTCGATATCGGTGAGTACCACAAGCCACAATCCTTCAAAGAAGTGGAGGCTCTTGACAGTCTTGACAGGTAATATTTCACCTATTTTTGCCTATGCTGTATGCCGATCTGTATGCCTGTATGTAGTCAACGCTTTTGCAATTTGTCGTAATTTTTTGGTATAAAACGGCTCTGTTGTGCTAAAAAGTGTAAAAACGATACCATTGCTGCAGTCTAAAGAGGTTTACAATAATCATAAAATAAGTAAAAAGTGTTACTGTACTTGTTTATTTACGTTTTGATGCTGATGTTTTGATAGAAGCTTGATACCTACTCCATACCGATGTTTGGAAAACCTGCATTTGGGGCTGCTGCCCCCAGCACATCTTTTGGTAAGTTTTAATTATATTATTAACAAGAAATCTAGGTATATAATTTAATGGTAATATAGATATAATATTAGGCATGTACGCATTTCTAAATATTGTAAACATACCCTGAAATTCAATAAAAACTATGACTTTTTACCCAGACTGTAAGGTTTACCGTGGGGTGTGCATTATTGCTTAGAAGCTATGTGGTAAATTTGATCGATCAAATATGCTGGTATAACTACATACAGCTTTTTCTAAAAGTCTTAACTCAATTTATACTTCTAATAGTTGTAGGTAAAATATTATACAATCTTGGAGCCAAATGATTAAAAGATTTTAGATTTAAAGTTTTATGATTAACATTAAGTGTCTATTTACATTTTTTCTTGTTTGATGAATATGATCTATTTCTTTTTTTTCCGTTTTTACACTATGTATAAATACAAGTTTATAAGATATACAATTTTTGTACATTGAAAATTTTCTCATTATACAATGTAGTTTACCTTTTTTCTGAATTACCTTCAGAATGTAGTTCTGTACGAACTGCAATGGCTTTAATATATCCATATAGGTCCCTCCCCATACCACAATACCATAATGCAGCATAGATTCCACCAAGGATTTGTAGATAAAAATAGCTAATTTGGTATTCAAAATTTCCCTAAGGATATAGAATTTATACACCAACTTGCGAACCTTTTATACTACATTGTTGATGTGATGTGTCCATTTAAGGTTTTGATCTCAGTTTTGATCTACAATTACTGCAACATATTTTGTTTGACTACATGATCGTATCACATCTCTATAATTAATATTTGTCATTTTTGGGGAAAGAGCTACATATGCGTTTTTTGAAGATTTAGGGAGAGTTTAAAATGCTCAAGCCATTTTTCAATTAGAATTTAAAAAACAGCCTGTTTATTTCAGATCATGTTACATGATTGACACTAATTACAAACGCAAAATGAAATTACATTACAGAAAAAAGAATAATCCTAAAATTAAGATATTTAAAAAATCATTCATACTGTTTTGTCATCATTCATATTGTTTTTCATTGGTTATTCTATTTATTCTCTTGGTCAGTTTGCTGTATAGTTCAAGCACGTACTTTGGGTGATTTTTCCGTAAGGGTTAGCCTGTGTATTATTGATGTTAAAGCACTCGTAAATGTACAATATTTCCAATTTTTTAGAAACAGACCCACATGTCAGATTGAATTCTAATCTTTTAATTATTTTAACTAATTGCTTCTGAATCACAAATATACTTTTTAAAAGACAAATTACTTGTCTTTTTTTGCAATTGCGTATAATGAATTTCCATCAAGTAGAAGCAAGCACCTTTCAAAAAATATGCTTTTTGCTAGATAGGAGTTTTTAGATTTTATTTTAAACTATGTAGTATTGTACATATTTCTAATTTATCCTACTTGTCATGCCACTACTATACCTTTCCTGTACAGGTTTTGGCCAGCCCGCAGCCGCGGCCAATCCATTCGGCCAGAATCAATCCCTCTTTGGGAAACCCGCTACGGGATTTGGAAGTCCCTCGACGTCAACCTTCGGGCAACCTGCTGCGACTGGGTTGTTTACCAGCCAGCCTCAACAAGCAAATCTTTTTCAGACAAACACCAGTACGTTTGGAGTAGCACCTACTACACAGAGTGGCTTTGGTGGTAAGAAAATCCTTTCACATACCACTGCAATAAAAAAATACCTCTATATGATTAGTAGTAGACCAAAGCGATCCTTTATGGACGGGACCAGCTAAATATCGCAAATTTTTATTTCAACCTAATATGCATACAGTGTGTCTACATAAGTTGGCGCCACATGGGAAACTTTTTTATTATTAATTTTACGAAAAAAAGTTATTCTTTATTAAAAGTTTTGCATGGTCCAAAACGTAAAATGTAACTATCAGATGTTAAATTTTTTCAGTCGTATATGAGGTTTGTCAAAAACTAGAAATTTGGCTCGAGAGTAAAGTACTTTTATTTGTGACAACTGTAATCATGAAAAGTTATTTGGTATGAAAAACTATGTTCTAATATGCAATTACATCCTTTTACACTGAAAATTAAAAAAAAAATTTTTAAAGTAGAGATTACCCTTTGAGGTAGATTACATTGTAGTTGGATCTGATTACATTGTTTTTTATTTAATGGTGTTATTGTTCAAATTTTTATAAATAATTTTTGTTTTGAGAGAATTTACTTATTATTTTCGGAACGAAACACAAAGTTATCAAGTTTTTAATAAATAAAAAAATCAATGTTTTTCAAACCCAACAACTTTTCATAATTACAGTTTTTGATACTGTCACAAATAAAACTACTTTACTCTTGAGCCAAATTTATATTATTTGACAAACCTCGTATACGACTGCAAAAATTTAACATCTGACGGTTGCATTTTAGGTTTTGGACCTTGCTGAGCTTTTTATAAAGAATAAGTTTTTTTTTGTAACATTAATAATAAAAAAAGTTTTACATATGGCGCCAACTGAAGTAGACACACTGTATATAGCCGTTTAGATAAAACAATGACGCACCTGCTAAAATATTAATTGTTCAAGAGATACAGAAACGAATGTCAAGTTTTTATTATTTGGTTTAAATAACGTGAAGAAAATATTTTGGTATTGAAATTATTGGTCGGGTGGCGAGTGATTTATACACTTTCGTCGTTGTTTACCATATAAAGGAATTAATTTAGAAACGAATCACAATGTTAACTAATAATGTCATAATTTGCAGTTGCGTCATTGTTTTGTCGGACCAGCGATATGTATTTTGGTAAAATATCATTACTATTTTGAAGGACAAGGGTTTCAGCTTGTTTGAAATATTGGTACACCCTGTATTTTAATTTATCATTACGTGTAGAATTGCGTTCTTTATATAATTGTTTCTTGTACATTGTACATTAGTCAAGAAATTTACTTGCGAGTTATATTTATTATATTAAACCGGGTTTTAAAATACCCTGTATAAAAAAATGTCTAAAGATTTTATGAAATAAAAATAACCTTTCCTATATTTTCTCAAATTTTTAAATCTTTAACGGCATTTTTTACAAAGTAAGGCAAGATTACATTTTTTTTATAAAGCTTCAATGACTTTTATCTTGGACACGGTTGGAGATGGGTATGTCAAATTGTTAACAAAAGTTACTTGGATTTTTACATAGATTCGAAAAATGCCAAAATATACAGGGCATCTTTATTTCAAACAAACATCTTTCTTAGTGCCAGAGATATTTTAATGTGAAATGACCCTGACACAACATGTTACCTAACATTTCGTAATGTTGCGCAATATTATATCTTTTATTTATAAATAGATTGTGAGTCATCCTTGTTGTTGTGTTGCAGTTATCTAGGTATTTCGTATGTGGTTACCACATGTTGCACAACGTTGTGTTGTTTTTTCGCCGGTACTTTCAACCAGAGCTGGGCAAATACTTTTTAAAAGTATTTAAATACTAAATACTTAATTAAATTCCAAAGTATTTAAATATTAAATACTTTTTGAAGTAATGAAGTATTTAAATCTTAATTACAAAAAGTATTTAAATACTTTTTAGGTTTAAATACTGTATTTAAATACTTTCTAAGTATTTAAATACTTTCTAAGTATTTAATTACTTTTAAGTATTTATAAATACTTTCCGAGTATTTAATTACTTTTTTTTTTAAAATATTTATAAATACTTTTAAGAATGAAACACAAAATTTAAATACTTTGTAAACAATTACAGTCGAACCTCTATAACTCGAACCTCTCTTTAACTCGGACTTTTTAGTGGTTTTTGTACATTTTCCAAGATTTCTATGTACATATTTTAATGGTACATAGACATAATGTATGTTGTCCCTTCAAGTTCGAGTTATAGAGGTTCGATTGTAATTACTATAGTAGTATTTTTGTCTCCTCTAAGTAGGCAGTTGAATAGGTAGGTACCTCAATCCTCAAAATATTGTAGAATCAAATAAGATTTAACAGCAATAAAAAGTGTGTTTTGTAATATTTTATTGGTATTGACAGTAAATTTTAATTAAAAAACCACGACAACTCAACATAAACTTAAGGGTACAGGAATAAAACAGGAATTGTCCATATTTATCGAAATCGAGATTACTAGCGCAACCTGTTGGCACATGTTGTTACTTTCCATGGTCAAAATATTAGCCGAATAAAACTAGGAACGTCTGTAGAAATTAGAGTCAAAGTTTTACTGTACTGATAAAACTAGGGATGTCCATACTAAAAAATGCATTTTATCTCAAAACTCTGATTTTCTGACAATCCTTATTTCATCCCTGTATTCTTCAACTGATAACATAACAAAAGACTTTCTACCTAAACCTAATTACTCAAAATTTGTAATGCAAGAATAATAATTTATAATGTAATGTTTTAAATGTTCGATGCGTTAGCTTTCATAAGAACAAGATTTTCGAAATTATCGTCTGATAAAGCATGTCGTCGTGGCGTATTAATGAATGTTGCAAATGAAAACGTTCTTTCAACTGGGACAGATGAGGGAAGAGTAGTGTTATATTTCAAAAATAATTTGTTGATAATGGGATATTTTCTCAGCATTTCTATGTCTGTTTGTGAGTCTTGCATATATTGTGAATGCTTTCAAAGTGGGGACGATTTGCTTCCGTGAGAGAAAATGCAATGTAGTTAGTCTTTTGTACATTAAGTACATTCTTTTGCCTGATTTCTCCAGTTTTTTTTTCGGTTTCATCGTATATGGGGGGTAATTACAACCAATGGCCCCCCTCCTCTTATACGCGCCTGCATGACCTATTTTCGAGATTCCTACGCCATTGATCAGGATGAACAGCTATGATTTTCGGTCCAGAATCATTTGATTTCTGACCATCAAAGCTACCATTTCGTTCCTTCCACTTGTGTCGGCATCGTACGGAAACTATCTTTCGCTTCCTGACACGCGTGACAAGTGCAAACTTAGAATTTTCCACTTGAACCATATTTAAATAGAAAACAGTACTTGAATAGTAAAAAGTATTTAAACACCCCAAAAAAGTATTTAAATACTCCAAAAAATATTTAAATACTAAAAAAATATTTAAATACTCAAAAAGTATTTAAATACTAAAAAGTATTTAAATACTCCAAAAAGTATTTAAATACTAAAAGGAAAATAAAAAAGTATTTAAATACTAAATACTTTTGCAAAGTATTTGTGAAATAAATACAAATACCTATTATAAAAAGTATGTAAATACTCAGTATTTAAATACAAAAAAGTATTTAAATAAAAAAAAGTATTTGTGAGTACAAATACTGCCCAGCTCTGCTTTCAACCCTGTATTTCTCGAACAGATATTTCGAAAAACTTGTGTTACATAATCGGTTTAGTTTGATGTTTACTATCTCCAGTCGCTCTAGCCTATGGCCCATCAGTTATGGGACAATCTGTATATACATTTTTTTGTATTTTCAGGTTCAACTGGCCTTTTTGGTCAACAGCCCACGGCCGGCGGGTTGTTTAATTCGACCGCCACATTTGGGCAACAAAATAAACCGGCGGCATTCGGGTTTGGGAGCACCCAAGCGACTCCGAGTTTATTTGGACCACAGCAGGTGAGTCAAGTAAGTTGTATCCGATTTATTTTGATTTTTATTTAGATATTTACATAGTAATCATCTGCTGACCGAATATGTCGTATAGTTCACCTTCCGAAATTCGATAAAATTCTATTGTTTGCAAACATCTTTAATTATGTTTTCTATAATTTTATCAATACTCCTATCAAGTGCAGAAAAGGTGCACGATAATCAAGGTCACTGACGTCACTAAAACGTCACGGAGTATTCTAGGAAATTAAGTAAGGTACTCGATATTTGTACCATAATATTATTGTTTAATTTATCGACGAAAATTTTAGTAAATAAACAAGAATGTATAAGTTTTTTAAAAAAATACTACTATACTAAAAATACACACATCAGAAAATATACAAGAGGCAAATATTCTTCAGAGGCAAGTAGGGGAGGACGGGGATTCTTGGGCAGGTGGGTGGGAGGCCTGGGCATTTAAGATTTAAACCCCGCGCGCAACTGTGATGGCGCCACTACAATAAATTGTAGGAAGACGACCAGTTGACTCACCTACCTAGCGTCCGAGTGTACTGACAGGCTACGGCAAATAGTCACAACAACTCGCTAATCGCTTTAATTTATGCACGTGTAAACTAAGAATTTTATCAGTAAATATTTTCTTTCTACTACCTATGTTTTAAGTAAAGATGATTTATTTTTATTTACTCATACACAATCGTACTATATGCTTGCTATAATGTAAGTTTTGAGTGTTAAAATTATTTGTTTGGTGTAGTATTTTGGAAATAGATTTCATCGGTGTATGGTGGGATGCTTGGACACCAAACAGTGTGATAGCATTGGGCATGCCCATCCCTCCCTCAAACGCGCATCCAGGGGGGTCATGACCCCCCCCCCCCCCCAACCATTAATTTAACACGAAAAATACCATATATACCGGTTTGACTAACGCGACAGGGTTTTACTTTTCGGAACTTTTCCATGCATGACCCTCCCCAAGACAACCCCCCCCCCACCGAAGTTCTGGATCCGCCCTTGCCCTCCCTACATATAAGTTCTTATGTCACAGACAGACCTATGCCAATTGAGGAAGTTCAAAATAAAGAAGCAACCACACCTAAGACTTTAGTTGTCTTTTCAAATACAGATCACAACAGTACTATTGTGCAACAACTTTACGAAACTGGTAGCAACGAAATTAATACACCTTCTACGTCTTTATCTGTCCGATCACAGAAAATGCCAACTAGTGCACTAGCACTACAAATTGGTGAAACTGGTATTAATTACAACAAAAATGCAGGTTTAACACCTGTTAATCAACCCATCTTAACCCCCGAAACTGTAAGACCATATCCTAAAGCACAATACCGTAATTGTAAAAAGAAGAAAGCGAAATCAAGGATCATGGCGGATACGCCAGAAAAAATTTTAATAGAAGAGCAAGCAGCCGAGAGGCAGCGTAAATTAACAGGGGCTATATTAAACCATGCGCAAAACAATAATTAGGATACATTCACTGTTGTTAAATAAAAGAAATACAATATGAAACAATAGTTTCGCCATGATGAATTCGTTATAAGTATATTTCCTATAAGTTATTTTATTTCATATGCCTAGTTGAGGCTTGGTCACTTTTGAAAATATGTTTAAATAGTAGAATTTCTGAAAAACTCAAAAACATATTTTTTAATATGCATTTAAAAAAAAAACACACACAATTTAGCGGTGAAACAATTCTTAGGTAGATTGGGCTGAATATATTTTATAGGCAATTTACTGAAAAAGTGCACGACGATCCCCATCCTCCCCTATTGGTCTTGTGCTTAACGGCAACTTATACTATACTATAGAATATTAATAACATTAGTCTTTATTTCAAATTGGTTACATTGCAAACAAAATGAAATTACGTCACATTAAGAAACAACAAACTTATTGCTATAATACCATAGTTTATGAGTTACCACAAAATTCATACTATAAGGTTCTAAATCTGTTAATATAATTTTTCAGTTCTTTTTTAAATATTTTGTTTGTATCAATTCGTTTCAAAATTTCTGGCAATTCATTAAGTAATTTAAGGCGCATAAAATGTGGAAATTTCTCCGTTAATGTTAGTCTATGTATGGGATACCTAACAGCCGATTCTACTGAACTCATGCTTAGAATCATTGTTAAAATAATCTTTGTGTTTAAAAACGAACATTAAGCATTTAAATATTTAGACAGCGTACACAGCCATAACACCCATTTCTTTAAGGACACTTCTTCACAGCTTTTCAACTAATTGGCATATTTGAGTATTGATTACATTATTCTAAGGATCTTTGATTCTAAGTGTTCACATACCATATGCTATGTATGTGATGTCTTATAATAATTAACTATACCTTAAGAAATTCGGCATAGAGATATTTATAATGAACCTACAGTATTTACTAATTTAACCCATTAAAAACAATTTTTTGCTTAAGATACAGATACAACTAATATAGTCGTTCTGAGTACAGAATAATCATAAATAGCTTTCATTATCTAACAGTACAGGAACATGATACAAGAAGCACAAGATTAGATATCTAGCAATTCCAATTTGACCTGGCGCTCGCAGTGAGTTATTTTTAAATCCCTTATGGAGATTCACGTTGTTGTTATCATTTTAAATTCTCTTTTAAAGGTATTAAAAGGTTTTATGCACTTGATAGTAGGCGAGATAAAAAAATAATATCATGGTATTTAGGTATATTTATTTCATAGGAAGTCATAAAAATATAACACAGATTACAGCTAAAATAGCACTAAAATAAGAAAAAAATGCCGGTAAACTTTTAGAACATCCATTGAAAACGTATGGGAACTGGTCGACGACTGCAGAAGCTACTCGCCGACACTTGACTTCGCTAAGCCGTGGCTTTTTACTCCTTGCGTGTTTATCGTATCATGCAGAATTACAGATTTTTTTTTTAATAATTTTTTTTAGCCTCAGGCAAGCAGCATTTTTAACCCATCGGGAACCACTGGACTTTTCGGCGGATCCACTGCGTTCGATGGCACTCAGCAGGCTGGCAGCGTCATCAAGTTTAACCCACTCACGGGTACCGATACGATGATGAAAAACGGTGCGGCGCAAAATATCAGTACCAAGCATCACAGTATCACCTGTATGAAGGAGTATGAGAACAAGTCGTTTGAGGAACTTAGGTTCGAGGATTATCAAGCTAATAGAAAAGGTAAATCTAAGATAAGTCTTAAATAGGTATATAGGGTATTTCGGGAGGGAACGGAAATATTTTAATGAGTGATGTGAAATTTCCGAAAGATTGGACCCATGCGAATTTTTCGGAATTACATATTAGGAAAATTCAGAAATATAAGGAAATTTTTCGAAAATAGAAAATTTTCGAAAACCGCATATTTTTCTTAGTTAAATTTTTAAAAATCTAGAATACTCTACAGTCTACAATACTTAGGCCTATTTAAATGAACACATGTCTAAAAATCATGCACGCCCATGAAAAATACGGCTTTGATTGATGTATTACTTCGCGTCTTTCTAAAACTGACTCTACATGGATTCACGAAAAAGACGGTTTTGATTGATTTATTACTTCGCGTCTTTTAAAAACATACTATACATGGATTCACGAAAATATGGTTTTGATTGATTTATTACTTCGCGTCTTTTAAAAACATACTATACATGGATTCACGAAAATATGGTTTTGATTGATTTAATACTTCGCGTCTTTTAAAAACATACTATACATGGATTCACGAAAAAGATGGTTTTGATTGATTTATTACTTCGCGTCTTTTAAAAACATACTATACATGGATTCACGAAAATATGGTTTTGATTGATTTATTACTTCGCGTCTTTTAAAAACATACTATACATGGATTCACGAAAATATGGTTTTGATTGATTTATTACTTCGCGTCTTTTAAAAACATACTATACATGGATTCACAAAGAATACGGTTTTGATTGATTTAATACTTCGCGTCTTTTAAAAACATACTATACATGGATTCACGAAAAAGATGGTTTTGATTGATTTATTACTTCGCGTCTTTTAAAAACATACTATACATGGATTCACGAAAATATGGTTTTGATTGATTTAATACTTCGCGTCTTTTAAAAACATACTATACATGGATTCACGAAAAAGATGGTTTTTATTGATTTATTACTTCGCGTCTTTTAAAAACATACTATACATGGATTCACGAAAATATGGTTTTGATTGATTTAATACTTCGCGTCTTTTAAAAACATACTATACATGGATTCACGAAAAAGATGGTTTTGATTGATTTATTACTTCGCGTCTTTTAAAAACATACTATACATGGATTCACGAAAATATGGTTTTGATTGATTTATTACTTCGCGTCTTTTAAAAACATACTATACATGGATTCACGAAAATATGGTTTTGATTGATTTAATACTTCGCGTCTTTTAAAAACATACTATACATGGATTCACGAAAAAGATGGTTTTGATTGATTTATTACTTCGCGTCTTTTAAAAACATACTATACATGGATTCACGAAAATATGGTTTTGATTGATTTATTACTTCGCGTCTTTTAAAAACATACTATACATGGATTCACGAAAATATGGTTTTGATTGATTTATTACTTCGCGTCTTTTAAAAACATACTATACATGGATTCACAAAGAATACGGTTTTGATTGATTTAATACTTCGCGTCTTTTAAAAACATACTATACATGGATTCACGAAAAAGATGGTTTTGATTGATTTATTACTTCGCGTCTTTTAAAAACAGACTATACATGGATTCACAAAGAATACGGTTTTGATTGATTTATTACTTCGCGTCTTTTAAAAACATACTATACATGGATTCACAAAGAATACGGTTTTGATTGATTTAATACTTCGCGTCTTTTAAAAACATACTATACATGGATTCACGAAAAAGATGGTTTTGATTGATTTATTACTTCGCGTCTTTTAAAAACATACTATACATGGATTCACGAAAATATGGTTTTGATTGATTTATTACTTCGCGTCTTTTAAAAACATACTATACATGGATTCACGAAAATATGGTTTTGATTGATTTATTACTTCGCGTCTTTTAAAAACATACTATACATGGATTCACGAAAAAGATGGTTTTTATTGATTTAATACTTCGCGTCTTTTAAAAACATACTATACATGGATTCACAAAGAATACGGTTTTGATTGATTTAATACTTCGCGTCTTTTAAAAACATACTATACATGGATTCACGAAAAAGATGGTTTTGATTGATTTATTACTTCGCGTCTTTTAAAAACATACTATACATGGATTCACGAAAATATGGTTTTGATTGATTTATTACTTCGCGTCTTTTAAAAACAGACTATACATGGATTCACAAAGAAGACGGTTTTGATTGAATTATTACTTCGCGTCTTTTAAAATAGACTATACATGGATTCATGAAAAAGATGGTCTTGATTGATTTATTACTTCGCGTCTTTTAAAAACAGACTATACATGGATTCACAAAGAAGACGGTTTTGATTGAATTATTACTTCGCGTCTTTTAAAATAGACTATACATGGATTCATGAAAAAGATGTTCTTGATTGATTTATTACTTCGCGTCTTTTAAAAACAGAATATACATGGATTCACGAAGAAGACGGTTTTGATTGATTTATTACTTCGCGTCTTTTAAAAACAGACTATATATGGATTCATGAAAAAGATGGTTTTGATTGATTTATTACTTCGCGTCTTTTAAAAACAGACTATACATGGATTCATGAAAAAGATGGTCTTGATTGATTTATTAAAAACATACTATACATGAATTATTTTCCGTTTTAGGTCCTCAACAATCTGCAGGGTTTGGCGGTTCAGCATTCGGTGCCCCAGCTGTGTCTACTGCATCCCTGTTTGGTCAGAACGATGCGAATAAGTCTGCTTTCGGCCAAGGGACCACCTTTGGACAAACTACCGGACCTTTTGGCGGTACCACAGGTAATATGTTATTTTACTCTCGGATTAAAAACTAAGATAAATTAACCTGTATTTGTATTGTGTGTAAATATGGGTCCTAAACGTTTCATTTCTTCATAGGTTTCGGCATGACGAATCAACCAAACACCACTGGCAGTCCCTTTGGAAAACCGACTGGTTACACTGCGCCGACCAGTTCGACCGGGTTCGGGTTTGGAACGGCTCCGCCGCAAAATGCCAATCCGTTCGGCGCGGCGACTGCTAACAAGCCATTCGGCGCCGCGACCGCGCAACCTTTGTTTGGAGCCGCTACCACTCAAGGGAATACCTCTGGTTTTGGCACTGGATTGTTTTCTGGTGGACAGGTAAGTTTTCAATGTGAAGAATTATGTTTTTTATATGAAATTTACTTAAAATTGTAAACATTATTAATTAATTTTTACAAATATAAATGATGCAAAAAGTTGGCCACATTTTTCATTTAAAAATTTAAAAAGGTTCTTTCGTCGATAAATTCCAATATGTGACCAACATTTTTGAATAGATTAGATTTTACTAATTTTGTTGTTAGGGAAAAAGAAATTTGGTTACTTTTGTGTTGTTTAGGTTTGTTTGGTAATGCTTTTACTCAATAGCAATATTGTAGGGTTAATCCCAAGTAGCATTTTTAGACACAAATTGGAAATTCTTTGCTGAGAAACGTTTCAAAGCATTTTCGATTAAAATTATAAAGTTGTATCGAGACACATGTGTTACGAGACTTTTGCGACACATTTTCGAATCCAGTTACTAGAAACACTTAAAGACGTGTTTGTTTCGAAATATTTTATAAACCATAGTGTTGATACATTAACGACACGCGAAGATAAATATTTTTCGAAACATTTTTAGTTAAAATTATAAAGTTTTGGTAAGACACAACACATTGATTTTCCCATAAGGGATTTTTTATAGCATCGGTGTATGTTTATTAGCGATAAATAAGCAACTTCTTGATATTATCTATATTTTAGGTGTTATTATTGATCCATTTTCAACCATAAATTGAGGTAAGTGTTTAAGATAGATTTTTAATCACCATCTGAACAAGTTTGAGTATGTGTTATTGTTTAGCGAGACTTAAATTGTTATTTTTCTGTAAAAAAGCTTACTGTACTGTAGTTATCAACATAAAGTATGCCTACCACCATATAGCTTAAAATATTATTTATTATAGATTCGAAACCTGCAAAAATGGTTACAATCGGGTACAAAACACAATTATTTTTGCAGATTTTCAATCTATAATAAAAAAATATTCCAAGCTATAGGGTGGGTATACTCTATGTTGATAAATACAGTGCAATAAGCTGTTTTAACAGAAAAATAACAATTTAAATCTCCCTATGCAAACAATAATAACATAACCTCAAACAAGATGGTGATTAAAAACCTTCAAAAACACTTACGTCAATCTGTATCTGAAAATGAATCAATAATAACATCTAATATAAAAATAATATCAGAAAATTGCTTATTTATCCCTTATAAACGCGTACCGATGCTTTAAAAATCTCTTATGGGATTCTAGTTTGTTTGGAATGGTTTTTCCTCTCGTGACGTCAAACTTAGGCTGTCCATACCCAACCTTTGTTTTCTGTGCAGACAAGAAAACCTTTTCTTTTGTGGCATTTACCTCCTAATAAACCTTTTATTTTTCTGTGCATCATACGAAACATTATAGAAGCCAAAGACTAGAAATTGTGCGTTGAGTCCGTTTTGGACCAGAATAATTTATTACTTTCTAGCGGCCATTTTGTGATATGAATTTTTATTTTGTTAAAACGAGTTTTAATGAAATTCCTGCATCTCTTGAAAAGCCAAAAGTTTTTAGATAAGTTCCATTTTCCTAGCTAAGTCGATTTATAAAAGAAATAAATAAAGTTTTGAAAATATTTTAATTTTAATTTTTTTGACAAAGTATATTTTTTTCTGTAAATGCAAATAAATCGAGGGCACGTTAAAAATATAAAGCCAAATTACTAAACTGCACGATAAAATTTACCGCGACAATGTTTTTTAATAACTTAATAAAATAACTTACAGGAAATATACTTATATAACGAATTCATCATGGCGAAATTATTGTTTCATATTAGTTTTCTTTTATTTTACAACAGTGAAGGTATCCTAATTGTTTTGCGCATGGTTTAACATAGCCCCGCCCCTTTATACTGTAATTTTTGAACAAACAGAAAACAGAAGTAACAGTTTAGAAATATTTTCGAACAATGTCGAAACATTTTCGATAAAAGTTCCGATTGTGCATCGAAACAGCGACAGTCACAGCTATTACCAACCACTTGGAAACACGTGTAAATGTCGCATTTAAAATGTATACGTTTCGAAAATATTTCCATTTTTGTTGCCAACAGTTTCCAATTTTGATCGAAAACAGAAACGATATAGTTACGATACATTGACCACAATGTTTCTAAAAATGCTACTTGGGATCGCTTAGAGCCACAACTTTTAAACACTTGTCCTAGTGTCGGTTTTTAATTATTTGCAAAACGGATTTTACTAACAATAACTTTATTTCTTTTTAGAATACAGGTACAGGATTATTCAGCAAGCCCGCACAGGCGACTACAGGTTTCGGAGCCGTAGGGCAAACGACGGGATTACTTTTTAATCCACCAGCAACGACGCAGTCCAGTTTGTTCACCAACACTTCAAAACCTTTGTTTGGGACAGGAACAACCGGTGCTGCACCAGGTAAGGTGCCTTAACATTTGACGATCAATAGTTTGGATTGTACAAAAACTTTTGAGCTAATTTAGCGAAATGAAATTGCGTAATTCCGGGCCGTTTCTAAATAAGTGAGAGCAATTTTTAAGTGTTTAGTCTTGCGCCAATTTAAAGCATGACAGTTCATAAACATAGATCCACTCTAATGGGTTTTTTATCTGTAGGAAGGGAGAAAAACCTTATAGTATATCAAAATGCTTTTTCTGGTTATCCACACTATAACCTCACGCATGATATAGAGGGTGTCCGCTAATTAATGTGACATGGAAAAACCACCTACTCCTTACGTAAGAATATTAGGATTTAATTATACTTACCTATATCCGAAAGTTAACTGAGATACAGGGTGTTAAAGTTAAAACTTCATTTTTTTTTCTGTAATAACTTTGACAGAAACCAACGGTTTTTTTATAAAAGTTGGCAATTATGGTTTTTTTAGGACAAGAAACTGATTTTTTGGTGAAATTTTATGTCTGCGGTATTTTTTGCACATTTATTAGGTCATAACTTTTTTGTGCCTCAGTGTATTTAAATTTTTAATGAAAATAATACTTTTCTCATATTTATTACGTAAAAAAAGTTCAGGTCGCCTAGAGTTACCGTTTCGGAGATATTTACATTTAAATTGTTTAGTGCGTTAGCTCAGGCAGGCAAATAATATTTTGTTACTTCTTACCAATTAACTTTTACATGATAATTATTGTTCTAGTAATGGTAATAGGGAATAATAAATACAACAATTGGATTGTTCTTTAACTTACTTTAATTAAACTAACTTTGACCCTAGAAAATATTGTGTCGAAAGAAACCAACAGCAATGAAAACACAAACTTACGATAAACTCAAAAATGAAACATTTTCTGTTCCATAGCAACTGAATCTCTCAATTTCATTTGTTTTCTCATGGGTTACTTTGAGAAAAAAATTTTGTTTGCAAATTAATAGTAATTGGGCAGGGTGCACTAATTAATTTAAATGCAAATATCTCCGAAGCGGTAACTCTGGGCGCCCTGAAGTTAGTATACCCCCTACATTGTACATTAAAATTTCACCAAAAAATCAGTTTCTCGTCCTAAAAAAACCATAATTGCCAAATTTTGTAAAAACCCGTTGGTTTCTGTCAAAGTTATTAGAGAAAACCAAAAATGAAGTTTAACTTTAACACCCTATATCTCAGTTAATATCAACTTTCGGATATTGCTAAGTATAATTAAATCCTAATATTTTTATGTAAGGAGTCTTTTCCATGTCCCTTTAATTAGCGGACACCCTGTATGGGATATTTATTTTAATAAATACACACATACCTGAGCAAATACCACTAAAATATGAAATAATTCCGGTAAACTTTCATAACACTTGTGGAAATCATGTGGAAACAGCACAAGCGGGCACATAATGACGTCATTAAGCCATGCGTCTTCCTGTGCGATATTGTTCCTTGTTTTTATTGTATCATGTTGCCTAGCTGTATAGAATCTCGCATTGTTTTGAAAACGATCATTGTCTCCCAATGCTTATTAAAACCCTACCGCGCACAGTGCGGTTGCTAAATACTTTTATACGTTGTTAGCTTTTGGAGGACTCAATACCCAACCTACCCAGCGCACGCTTTTTGGTAGTACCTTTGGAAAACCCACGGTGCCGACATTCGGAACAAACCAGAACCCTGGGTTCGGGACATCCTTAGGAGGTAAGGACGGTTCAATTTGTGTTTTGCTTAGCTACCGCCATCTAGATGTCTTAATAATTTTGCATATAGTTCATCAGTTCGTTTTATTCTCCTTGATACTCCAGAACGTTAAATTACTATACACGGTGTTGAAAAAAGGTCTATACCCCGAAATAACTCCGGTGCATCGCATTGCAGCGGAAAATGCCTGGGGAAAAAGCTGTTTGGTTTTGAAGGAGGAATAGTTTGCAATTTAATCCACCCCCCACCCCTCAATCACTGGGCGCGTGTGGGGGTAAGTTAATATTTTCAAATGGAACCCCATATTTTTTATTGGCGTATCGTGTTCTCCGACCAAAAATAAACATCTTTTGTCCGAAAATTTTTTTTGATTCGGGCTCATCCTTCACCAATAATCACCACGAGAAAGACAAAATCAGAACCGTGCGAAAATTAAGTTTTATCCCGGAAATACTCTTTTCTCTGTCTTGTACTAAAAAATGCCCGTGGAAAAAGTTGTTTGTATCCACGGGCATTTTTAGTACAAGACGGAGAGAAAGAGTATTTCTGTTCTGATTCTAGTTCTAATTTTGTCTTTCTCATTGTGATTATTGGTGAAGGATGGGCCCGAATAAAAAATTTTTTCGGACAAAAGATGTTTATTTTTGGTCGGAGAACACGATACGCCAATAAAAAATATGGGGTTTCATTTTAAAATCTTAACTTACCCCCACCCGCGCCCGGGGGGCGAGTGGTTTAAATTGCAAACTATTCCTCCTTCAAACCCAAACAACTTTTTCCCCAGACATTTGCCGCTGCAATGCGATGCACCGGAGTTATTCCGGGGTACCGACCTTTTTTCAACACCGTATATATTTCATTTGAGAATGAATTTTATAGTGCTATCTATTACTTATGGTCTAGGAACAAACCAAAGTTCGCCGTTTGGAACGAGCAATCAACCGAAACCTGGCGGGCTGTTCGGCAACACTGGCACGACTGGATTATTTTCTAATACTTCAGCGCCTTTCCAGAGCAATGCATTCGGTCTGGGACAACCGCAACAGCAACAGCTATCGTAAGTACAACGATTTTTATACAGGGTATCTTTTAATGGATTGTAATTTTTAGTGATCGGCCGATACGGATTTTTTTTGGCCGATATCGATATTTTAGTTGCCATTTTTTGTGACTGATATGTTGATATAAGTAAAAATTGTTAATTGTAATTGCCACATTGTAAAGCATCGTTAAGTCAAATACAGGTATAGACGCGGACGCGATGTGAACAAATTTCGGTAAATTCCCTACCGACTCAGTCCACCGGGAGTGATTACTCGTTTTACTGTTCAGTTCTTGAATCGAATTAGTATTAGTTAGAGATGGGATAAACCGTCAATCGCTTATCGCGGTACATACCGTCGCGCTACTCAAAAATACCGCTATGAACCCGAAAGCGTAGCGCCATCTATCGCCTCATGTAAGAATCTAGTCTAAATATGACCGCCCTATCAAAAGTGATTATTGAAGTCCAACGGTAGGAGAACAAGGCTTAATTCTGTATAAGACCGCAAAATATGGTTCTCTTTAAAATGTTATTTTTATTTAAGTTTCGTTTAGTTTTTTTATATGTAAGTTAAATAAATTTTATCATCGTATTTATCGTTGTCAGTCAAGAGCAGTGGCGCAGTGGGAGAAACTAGCGATAATAGTAAAACAAAAAAAATCTATATTTTTTAAAACAAAGTAACATAATAAGAATTACTAAAGAAGTTATTCCCAGCGCCGCTAGATATTTATATCGAATCGGCCGATCACTAGTGGTTTTATTTTAAAAAATTGAATGTTAAAACTCTTGAAAAGTGAAGCTGTGATTGTGTGAAATGTTATTGAAAATCAGTAATGGGTGGAAGAGAGAACTGCATGTTTGTTTGCTGAATGGCAACAATGTTGATCAAATGGTTAACTGTTAAAACATAACCATACTTACTATACTATACTTACTGATGAAAAGATAAATCTTTATTTAAATGATCCACTCTTTTACAAACTACACATGAATGCACCATGATTGTTTATAATAAAGACGATTTTTCACCAGTGATCACAAAAAAAACTCAAAACAACCAAAATATATAAATATTCCGTTAGAAAACAGCACCAGCGCTGTAATTTTTACGAGATTTTTAGTCATTTAGTAAAATTATTGGGAAATAAATTTATTTTAAGAGCAATTGCGGATTAACCTTAAACCAATTGCAATTGTCACATTAACAAATTTTTAATTAGAATTTTGCAAGATATCTTTGCCACAATCTGGCTATCCTGCATTAATGACCGAAAGAAGTGGGAAAGGCTGTTTGTATTCGTTGCGTAGGCTAGAAATGTACATTTTTCTGGAGTTTTACAAGATCTTTGGATGTTTATTAAAAATGTATGGTATTTGAAGTATTTGTAGGTGGAAACAATAAGAAATAATATTTTCTGTTTTGACAGGTCTTGTATTGATATATTTAATTCCTGTTAAATTCTTCAAAATCAAGTATTCACTGCGCGCCCGTCTTAATTTTCGGTATTCGGTACTCTTTCTTGTTCTTGCGCTTGTTTTCCTATAAAAATCTTATAGAAAACTGTCTGCACAATATGATATAAAAGGGAGTCCAATTCCTGAGCTGCTTCATTCAGAATGATGATACAGATTTAAAAAAAAAATTTAAAATTAAATCATCGATTAAAGTAAAAAATCACTTGATTAAATCGTTGATTTAAATCTGGTGACCCCTGATTTTAGTTAATAAGTAAATATGTACATTAATAATTCCATTTCTAGGATGATGGCTCAACCGGAACAGCATCATAACAACCTCGCCTTCCTTACCACCGATCCCTTCGGCGATGCGCCCCATCTAGCCGGATTGGAACCGAAATTAAAAATCAACTTAGCGACGGTGTCGGCGACCGATCCAAAGGAACTGAAATCGTTGCTGGACGCGTCGAAAAAGGTCGATATGTCGCATAATTCCAAGTTGAAAGTAACCCCGTTAAAAACCGCAAGGGTAAGTATTAACAAAAGTAACACGATAAATGAAAGGTTGTTCGAATGGTTACTAGATAAATCAGTGCAAACGTTTCGGTTTCGTCCGCACCATCAACAGGTTAGGTTAGTAATATTAAATATATATTTTTTTTATGATCAAACACCTGCACTAGAGGAAAGATCTTTTAAGGCAGTCTGGGAGTGGTGCGTGTTCGAATAGCGATTCACGTTGTATTTTATATTCTTTGGGTACGGCCTCGGGAAGGTCGTTCCACCAGGATGACCACCAATGGCAAAACAGCACTTTGACAGTTTCCATGGTTACGACTGTTACGTCACTGCCATCAGTTTTGGTCGAGAGTGTTGAGGTGTATACAACTTTGTACGAAAGTACCTTGGCGTTTGCCACAACGTGGTTATGCCACATATATATAACCATTATACTGCCAAAACGAACGTTCCAAAATACAAAAAGTGTCCCCGCTATGGGAGGTAGCGTGGTACTATTGAGTTTGCGCAGTAAGGTGGAATTCTTCTCGATCGCGTCAGAGCCTGCCCGACATTATTTGTTTGTTGTTATTCGTCGCCATCTTTGGTTCTGGATGCTTTTTAAAATTATAGAATAAAAAGTGGTTCGTCCACATTGTTGTCGGTATATTAGTGCTTATAAACTGTCATTACCTAACAACAATTTTCGTAAAGTAGTTATTAATTAATTGTTAAGATACAGCCCCTTAAAGGGGGTACATAAAATGTGTTTAACAATTTTTTTCACAAGCACTAAAAAAGTTACAATATTGAAATTAACCTGACATTTTCTACTACCAAAAAGACACTTAGCCAGTAATTTATTTGGTTTACCCCATGGTTGTAAGGCGTGGAAAACGCAACCCCTAAAATTTATTTCCAATGTAAGTTTTTGTCTTATTATTTGTTTACCATCTAACAATTTATTTCCGATAGCCTGTTTCATTCGAAACAAAAAATGTCTCTTGAATTTTTTGCCCAAAATAAACCAGTTCGCAGCAAAAAATTATTTTACGAACAAGATACATATCGCCATAAAACGAAAATACGAAACTAATTTATCCAGTAGGCCGCTATTAGCGATAGTGACAATTAAATTGATCTGAAGGTAGACATATTGAACATTTACTATGATTTCTAGATGTTGTATGTTTTGTTATTAATAAATTAGTTTTGTTTATTTAAGGGGCTGTATCTTAACAAGGGATGCTCCAATGAAGTTTCTTTATATGAAAGATCCTATCTTTTTTTCGATGAGGAATCACCCCCTTAAATGTTTTACACTTATTTAGTTACACCCTGTATACAAAAATATTTTGCTTATCACATTATCCGATCTTCGGAACCGAATTTCACTAAAAAGCTTGTAAAAAAAGAAGAGAGTGTCACTCATATAGAATATAATATATATGTGGTCACTACCTAACCTTAAAATTAATGTATTTTTAATTTGGTGCATTCGTTGCTGATAATAATTCCCAAAATAGTCAATATAGTCATTCATTCTTAATTTTTGGTTTAGAAAAAAGTGAGGTTAAGAAACATACGACGTCGGATGAAAGTTAAAATAAAGCTCATCGTGACGAAGGTTACAAATATTCGGGCGGAATTTGGCACCAAAAGTTTACACCAATCAGGGCACCGTTGGATCATCATATCGTTAGAATCCGGTCCTGTCGAGTGTTGACTTTCAAAAGGAAATTTCCGAACTGCGCAAACTCACTATTACCCCTTCGATGCCCATAGCGGGGACATAATTGTAGATGGTATTAGCAATATAATGGTTATATATATGTGGGTTATGTCCAGACATATTTTCTCCCAGATTGACCCCCAGCAAATTGATAGATGAAGCCAGTGGGATTGCGTGTCCTGCCATGACCGTGTCCTGTTCTGCAATGCTAACATTTTTAGAGACAACTGCTTCCTGATTTTTCTTGGCATTAAATTCGACTTGGTTACGGTCATCCCAAGACAAAATTTCTTCCAAGTCTTTGTTGAGGCGTGATACTCCTATAGGTATACCTATCCATAAAGGATATACACGTAAATACAAAGAAACACTACACCAGAAATAATTCCTCCAATGTGTTCGTTTATTTCCTACTTAAATTCTTTGATTCGACAGTTTCTCTTCTGGTTCCTCTATGATGATACTCGCCATTTACAGTTTCTAATTTCTCCCGTTTTTTTTCTCCAGGACAGTTTATTCGACACTATCCCAAAATCCTCGGAAAACAGCAAATCGCCGTTAACGGACTATCGGAAAACCAGCTGTCGCCGGCTAGTTCTTAAATCGAGAGGCAGTCAGGAGAACCAGCCAGGAATGAACTCCACCAATATCCTGGACGTTTTACTGGGCGAGGACAAGGAAAATAGAAATTTGGATGGAAGTGGAGGCGGGGGCAAGCCGAATCCGATGAGGTTGCATTTCGAAACTACCGTCCACGACAGTCTGCTGGTGAATCGGTCCATTGAGACACAGACGTTCAATATCGTGAATTCGACCAGTAAAGATCATCTCCCAGGTGAGTAAATATTGAGGACTAAACGTTAAATGTGGTGTTGAAATTATGTACAGGGTGTCCGATTTTCGAGACTTTTATAGGGTATCTCCGTAATTGTTAGTGCTATCAAAAAGTAATGTAGGTGTCATGTGCTCTTTGGTAAAATCAAAATTTGATAATTTTCGCGATACGGGGAAAAATCAAAAAATTGACAATTTCAAAATTACCCTATATTTTCTTAGTTAAAAGAGATACAGAAAAATGTTTTATACAGAAGTTTCTTTATATTGAGTTGAATAATCTGCCGTTTTCATAATAAGTATACGGGGTCAGGTAAAAAGTTATCGGACCTAACCTCATTTTTTTAAATGGAACACCCTGCATATTTGAATCTGAAAAGATCCTAGTTTAAATTATCCTTTGAAATATATAACACACCATGGATGATATTGATTTGCTAGGCGATTTATTAAAATTTATTACTTTAAACCACAGTAGACCATGAAACAAAAGCTAATATCCTAGAAACAACTATGATGATTATGAACATTTAACGTCAATTTCATTTTTACATGTTCATTTGCGAAAGTGACCTATCAACATTTTGAAATATTTGATATGATATCAGTTCATATTGAAAGATGGTAACCATTTAAGGACATATTCCGAACATTTGCGATGATTCCCGTTATTTTTTTACCTTAATCTGAATCTTTTATTTCGTTTCAAAGTAATAAAGTTTAAATAAATCGCCTAGGAAACCAATATCATCCATGGTGTGTTAATATTTGAAAGGAGAATTTAAAATTGTATCTTTTAGATTAAAATATAAAAAATGCGGTTAGTTGCGATAACTTTTTTACCTGACCCCGTATACTTATTCTGAAAACGGCAGATTATTGAACAATCAATATAAAGAAACTTCTATATAAAACATTTTTCTGTATCTCTTTTAACTAAGAAAATATAGGGTAATTTTGAAATGATCAATTTTTTGATTTTCCCCCGTATCTCTTAAGCGAGTGAAAATTTTCTAATTTTGATTTTACCATTTTAAGTTTGACCCAAAAAGAGCACATGACACCTACATTACTTTTTGATAGCACTAACAATTACGGAGATACCCTATAAAAGTCTCGAAAATCGGACACCCTGTACAGGGTGAGTCGACTATAGAGTAAAGTTCATTTTCTCCTTAAAAATTCGAAATACAAAAGTTGTAAGATCCATTAAGGTGCACATTCAAAGATTACATTGTAGTATACATGGTGGATTACAAACACGTGGCGAATACAACTTAGGTTTTTTCAAATGGAACACCCTATATTTACATCAATCTTTGGATTGTGCATAATATTCTCATATTTCTCATAGTTTTCCCAATATTTTAATTTTTTGAGAAAAATACTAGTTTTCAGCGTTGGATTTATTTTTGAATACCTACACTACCTTTGCAAATTATAGTTTCATATTTGGTATGGAGATTACATGGAGCTAAGGCTAATAAATTATGGAAACAAATTTACCTCAGTTTATACAGGGTGTTCAAAATAAATTTTCGAATTTTAGTAACTTTAAACTAAAAAAAAATTCGGTTTTTTAAATGGCACACCCTATATATTGTATTTTTCTCTGATAGAATGTGTGATTCTCTTTAACTTTTGTTATAAATACTTTTCGACATATTTTATTTTCCTCATTCATTCATTCATTGCTCATATACCCGTATACTTATTCTATGGCCTTTTTAATGCTCTGCCTGAGGCATTGAAAAATGCCTGTAGCTTGGTGGTTTTTAATAGGGACTTATTTGAATTCATGCGTAATACATACTAAGTAACTATTTTTGTTTATATTATTATTATTGTATATCTGTTATGTTTGTATTACTAGCAAAGTGCTAAATAACCACACATTATTATTATTATTATTATATAACGTCAGTGAGTAGACTTTCACCATTAATAAAAATGACATTAGATTAAATATTTTTTTAGATCATAGTATACGGGAATCGCCACCCCCTCCGTCGGACGACGAGGACGAAGTAATTAACCAAGGGGGAGGAGGAGATGCTGTTAAAAAACACCCGGCCAATATAACATGTACCCGGCCGGAGTACTATACCTTGCCGAGTTTGGATGATTTGGTACCAAATGAAAACGGTGACTGCATTGTTAGAGGATTTACTGTTGGTAAGTAAATTTTCTTGTGTGAAAATAATGTTACATGAATTGCAAACATTATTCATTATTCTAGGGAAAATGTATAGAGGGGAAATTCCAGTTAAATTCAATTTTTATGTGATATGTATACAGGGTGTTATGGAAATGACTTATTATATTTAAATGGGTGACTTCTAGGGTGTCCTAGAGAAAGTATACATACTTTTTTTTTAAATCGAATATCTAAATACTAAGGTAAAACCCTTTTTACCCACATACTGTCGCGCCGGTCCATCTGGATTCAGTTAGCAACAATGTGGGTCACTAGAGTATACTAACAGTGTTGTCAGATCACACCGCATGTTCCGCCCTAGCTTGGATACCTGTCGCGCGCGACTATCGTTGCCTCAGTATGTTTCGAGACTCGGCGTGGAATGACGCTGTCGAGGGTTCCACGTGCTTGATGTATAGGAATTTTAAGCGTTTTGTTAGTTTTAACATTATACCCGATTTTTTTTCTGTTGTGAAATAATTCATAATTCCACCTATTGTTGGTTCTGTTGCAAAACATACTTTTTGTGTTTTATTTTTTTTATGGAATTTAATTATAAAACGGATTATAAGATCGAAGGTAAGAGAGTATGTACCTTAAAATTGTAGTATTTTTTTTCTAAAAAGTTTGAAAAAGAAGTGATAACGCGGGTCAAAGGCGTCCTGTTATCAAAAACTGAACACATGCGTTTACAATTCTGTGTTGCAATATATGACAACACCGCCTCAATAAACTACTGATTGCGAACGTCCTCAGTAGCGGCCACGTAAATTTTCAGATTTCATATACAGTGTATATTTCGTATAATAATTCAAAGCGCCATTTAAGGTTAATTTTCTTCAATTTATTTTCATCTCAGGATTTGCCGGTTTAAATATAATAAGTCATTTCCGTAACACCCTGCATATTAATGATTTTTTTTGTAAGATTGTTAGCAATTGCTATTAACAATAAATTATTAGGAGGTAAAGAAACTCACAGTCTGCTCCGCTAGTTTAATAACAATTAATAAAACCAAAAACCATACATGTTTCGAAGGCTTAAGCGTTCATCTTCAGTGAAAAATACAACATCAAAGGGTACCTATGACATTGAGGTAACTGTAAATAAGAAAAAATAAGTTTAAATAAGTTAAGTTTAAGCAAAAATTATTGAAAGAAATGGAATTGTCTCAATGGAGTAGTATAATTATAGGGGAGTAAAAAGTATGGAAACTCTTTCTTACCTAACAAAGCAGGAAAAGAAAAACTTTTTTGATTATGTAAAAATAAACCTCCTTATAACTTCACTCCACTTTGAGATGGACTACTTCAAGAAAAATAAATTATTATTATTATTGCAAGCTATTATTTCCCAACATATTCATTCAAAACCTTGGTTGGTTTCTAAAAAGGTGATTTTTCATACTAAGAAACATGACAAGCTTTGAGACACTCTCACACCGACAACAGCGCAAATCATTAACATTTGTATTATTTTTTAGGTCGACGAGGCTATGGTAATGTATATTTTCCTGATGACATGGACGTAACAGGATTGAATATAGATGAACTGGTCCACTTCAGATATAGAGAAATAAATGTTTACCCTGACGATTCTGCAAAACCACCAGTAGGCCAGGTACTTCTAAAATTATTAATTTAATAATGAATTTATTCCTGTTTTCCAAATAACTGATTACATTCTACTTGCCCACTGTCCAAAAATTTTTGTAGCTAACTTTATTGGTATTCTTATTAACATTTATATAGAAAGGTCCTTTGTAAAGAAAACCTGTATACCTCATTTTTCTTGCGCATGGATATCCAACGCGGTATATCTGAGATAGCCCGAAATTCGTGTGCGTTTGTGTCCCAATATAAGTTGTTAGATTTTTACATTGATCCTTTTTTTTAACCTTCGATATTGAAATATTCATGTTACTCGCCCTCAAAAACCCACAATTTTCTTGTCTTTATCTCAAAAATAGCTTGAGCTATGAAAAAAAAATTGAAATAAACTAATACTTAAAACTTGCTTATTTATTAACGATCAACTTTTTCTAGACATGTTTAGCTCAATCCCAATATTTTCATGTATATAATCTGTAGTTACTCTATGGCGTATTCGTTACAGACCACCCTGTATCTGTCTGTTTCTGTTCTAACTATTCTAACAGCTGATCGTTTTGATATGTCTTGCTTAGGAACAACAAGCAATCGAGAGACGTGACTCAAAAATCTATATTTTTATCCAATTTACGGCAGATTTGCCACAGTCTTACCATATTGAGTAAATAATTACTATTTTTTCCACAAACAATACTTAAATTTAACACACAAACACTGAAAAACAACAAAGCAAAGAATTTTATTTAACAATAACGACAAATATGACAGTTGTTAATCCGGTAGTGTCGAACGAGAAAGCAGGTATGAAAGATGGCCGTTCTAATAAGGGCTTTATAAAAAGTACTATCGTGCCGATAAAAAACTAGAACAACAAAATCACAAAACTGGGAAAGGATATACATATCTCATAGACTATAAAAGGTGCTCGACAGCTGTAAAGGTAAATACACATAACTTTTAGGAAGTAACCTAGGTTACATAATTTAACGTTTTATATTTTTCGATACGAGGTGGCATCAAAATATCTTATTTCTTTTATAAACTTGAGCGGCAGTAAATATATTGGGCATTTTTATTAAGAAAAAGTCTAATACCTTATTTAAAATAGGTATATATGACGTCGCCTAAAAATGAAAACGAAACTAAATAATAAAAGAAATTTAATAGAAGGTTACAAAAACACAAACGCAAAATTTGTCGAGCAACAAAACATTTTTAATATTTAGTCATAGAACCATTTCTGTTTATTACTTCTTGAAGCCTTTGCGGCACACTTAAAACTAGGTTTCTGCATAATTCGCCTGTTACTTCATCCCAAGCTTCATTTATCCTGTAGCGTAATTCATCTCTGTTTCGTGGCCGAAAATCATGTTTATACATTGATTTCACTGCTGTATTATTTTCTAGGAGAAAATTTTGCACAATGCGTGCTGTGTGTATTGGAGCATTATAATGTTGAAATGTAAAATTTTGACCATATACAGCATTTATCGATGGTATCATCACTGCATTTAGGATATTAACGTATTCAGGTGCAGTTAGTCTTCCTTCCACGATTTGGCAAATTCCTGGACCTCTAGCGCTAATCCAACCGCAGACATTTATAGAGAAACGCCCGCTTTGGTTTGTTTTGTCATGTCATGTCATGTTATCATACCGCATGCCGGAACGCCTATACACTCGAATTCTTCCATTATTACACGATTGAAAAGTTTTCTCGTCAGAAAATATAACTGTTTCCCAGAAAATATTCCGATTTAAAAATTCTAACCTTGCCTTGGTTATTTCTTTCCATTAAAAATATTTTATTAGTAGCACAACGACTTCGTATATCGGAAATTCGAACCCTGTCTCTAGCAGTATTTGCAGAACCAGGAAAGTTCGTCTCTTCTTTCGCCTTTATTGCAGTTGCGAATGTATGATCCCTTAGATAATTAACTAGTCTTCTATCGTCATCTTCAGTAGAAATTCTAGGGGCACCTGAACCTGCTTTCCTAATAATAGTCCCATGCCTTGCTATTTTTTGCTTTGCCAACATCACGGTATTTTTGTTTACTCCCAGTTCGTCTGCAATATCCCTAATAAAAGCACCATCTCGCAACCGACTGTAGATTATAGCCTTTTGCTGGGGTGTTAATTGTGGCATATTTTTTAAAGAAAAATTTGCTTGACAAGCATAGAATAATATTTAGGTTTGTTAATAGAATGGACACTTCCATGTTAACAAACCTGTTAATATTGGTAAGCCATCTATCGGCGACGGCAGTTATATTACACCATTTCCATATTAGAAACCTGTAGTTCAAATTCAATTTAAGAAACTCTCGACGAGATGGCGCTGTTTTGAGGGTATTTTACTAGCGCCTTCACCAGCTTCTTGGAATAATATGCACCCTTGATTTTATTCAAAAATCAAGCAAATAGCTTATTTATGAACCCATTTTAAAAGCAAGAAAAAAAAGGAGAAATCAGGAAACAAAATCGAAATCTTGGATTTCCTAATTCACCTGTTAATTACAAATATATTATATATCTTGCTTTCAAAATATGGATAGAAATATGCTTTGCTTGATTTAAAAAAAAAAAGCATCTAATTGTTCATAAATGTGCCAATATTAATATATTTGTATGGCCGAGTCACAAACTGACCCCTCAGATTAAGTTAAAATATCTTTAAAGTTAAGTGGTATAAATAAATCAAAACCCTCCACAGTTCCTTCTTTTATATTGGATTGAATTTGTGGTTGAATATTAATTTCGTCAAACATTAAAATACAATGTTTATCGAGAACATTTGAAAAATTTTTGACTTCCGCTTGCAAAATGGTGAACACTTCGGTATGTAGTCCTGGGCGTATCGGGATTCTGTTCAGCAGTTTCATTACCGTTAACCAATAACCTTGTCCTCAAGGGTATATCGTCGTCCTTTCGGCTTCTCCTCGATATTGTCTAAATGAACCTAGCTTTAATTCTCTCCATGCTTGAGGGAACTTTCTGAAGCACTGCAGGACTGGTTAGTTTTTCAGTCATTCGAAGTTTTCTTCTTGTCAATACATCACCTTTCGTTAATCTTTCTGCCTGCCTCTTAAACTGGATATAGAGTTTTCGTGCCTTAAGACTTAAGTCTTTAATTTGGCCCACATTCACTTCTGCTAAGAGTGAAGAACGTTCTAAAAAAATATATATTCTAAAATGCAAATAACAAAAATGATTTCAGTCTGTTCTGTCTTCAACAATATTCTCATATTTTATTGTTATACGCTCTTTAATTTATATTAGCGACTTACATATACTTACTCTATAATCTATAATAATTTTTTTAGCATAAAAAGTTGCTTTTAGTATTAAACACAGAGCGGGATACCCACCGTATAAATTAAAATTATTTTATGCAATTTAACTTACTTTTGGGGGTTGTCATAATATGTACTTTCGAGGAAGTATCGATATGTTCACGTTCTTCAGTATCTAATGGAACAATATCCATTTCTATTGAGATCCCCTGCTTAGTAGTACAGGTATCCACCTCCTGTTTTGTATATTCAATTAACGTTTGATCCGGTAGAACAGGTAATACCTCTTCAGCACTAGCAGAAGAAGGTAGGAAGGTCACGTTAGCTATTGGATAATCAGTAATATTTTCGAAAATTGGATGTATAGAAGCTGAAACAGTCAGTTTACACCCTAAAATATAAAAAAATAACTATAGAACACGTACAATACACTAACAGTAACAAGAAAAAAGTGCGGAATGTTACATTTTAGCATGATACTAGCTGATGATAGAGCGTAACGTAGCACCAAGCACAACATAATGCTAGAACTATTCACACGCAAATTAGTGTGAAAATGTGAACTTTTTCGCAACCAAAACAGTCCCAAGGGAGAAATTAATAGTATTCTTCCAATTTATTAAAAATGTTATAATATAATTTCCAACTTACCTTTTAAATTAAAATAAAAGTACTCACCAAAGTTTTTGGTCAAAATGAAGTGAGTCAAGGCTCAGTGTACAACGATTTCAAATCGGATACAAATCTAAATTACACTAATATACACAAACACAAGTTAAAATGACTATGTGCGACTGTAAACCGTGGAATATTTTAGCAAAAAATACGAATTTAATGCGCGTCTCAAACTGACATAAGTAGCGACAGCGGTAAAATTCGAATGTCCGCCCGGATGGTGGATCAACAATGAAAAAAGTGATGCTCCACCTATTGACCAATAGTGAAGTGCAGTCAGGCGAAGATGACAAGATGATAATAGATTCCTGCTATAAAAAGACAAAAGAGCGATCGGAGCGCCAATGACGAAAACGGCAGAACTAATGTTGAGCAAATATACCGGTCAACAACCCCATTTGAAGTTCGCAGACCATGTTGACAAGTTAATGATAAAGTGACAATCTATGTTGACATGTAAAATTTGTAAATGACATTTTCCTGGTACCAGACTCGAAAGTAAAAAAATCCTAATAGTCAAGGAGAAAATAAGAAATTTTGCTGTCCTAGTTTTTTACCGGCACGATGGTACGTTCCGAACGCTCCAAGGCTATGTAATGTCGATGTCTAATTAACAGAAAACGACAAAGAAAAGTTATACTAAGTTGGTGTTTTACAATTTGCCTAAGAATGTGAATTAATTGTTTATTCTTCAAAGACTATGACTCAAAGATCCTTGATTCACATGCTTATTTATTTTCTAGGGTTTAAACAGGAAAGCCCAGGTTACTCTGGACAACGTGTACCCGAGACGAACCGGTTCCAACGTGATGATTAAGGACGTCGTCGAATTGATGCAAATGAATTTTGCCGAAAAGCTGAGAAAAGTCACGGAAAAAAAGAATGCCCGTTTTGTGGATTACAGACCAGAAACTGGCAGCTGGGTTTTTAAGGTAAAAAGTTATATCAAGATAAGGCAATGGTAAATTTTAACCTGAACATGGATAAGTATATTGCATACTTTTAAAATAAATTACCAAAAATTAACCAGAGATCTATGCATACAATAGATCAGCGGTCGCCTAGTTTGTTCCTTTAACATTATATCACGTGCTGTCACACCATACACGTCTGTTTTCACAAGTAGCACTATCGTTTTTCTGTTCTGTGAAATAATTTACTTTCATGTGCTTGTGATGCGATTAAAATATTGGGTGATATTACAACAACTCTTTGTGTTGCAAAACACTTTTCGCCATCATTTTTATGGAAATAATTGTTCAAGAAGGTATTATGGAATGAATAAGTGTTAAAATTATACTATTTTTTCTACAGTGTTTGACGTGTAAATATGACGGCATCGTCCAACATTCAGTGACGTCTTTTGACACTTGACCTATCATATTCGATTGTTTACATTAGTGTTGTGATCGCTCGAGCGAAAAACCGCTTGATTACTCGATTATTGAAATAACCGATATCGCTGGATTATTAAAAAACCGCTCGAGTTATCTATTCAGGCGAAAACCGTCGCTCGTCACTTATTATCTTTCACTAGATACCCGCGCTTGGCTTCACGCCGACGGAAATGTACCGCTGTAGTGTGATCGCGTTAAAAAACTGCTCGTATAATCGAACAGTTTTTCGCTCAATAGGAAATACTCTAGTTATATGTTCAGGCGAAAAACCGAAAAATATCGCCTGTCACTTCCGATCCGATCCGAAATATGCCGATTGGCGACATTCGAGTTTGACGCTGAGCATGTAACACGACAAACGTCTTTCTTAAAGGCACATAAACGAGAAGGTGCATATAAAAAAGTATGCCAAATCCCTTAGCGGAGTCATCGCGACATGGGTTTTGTAAAGGTTTTGTTTTAACTGGCTAGCCAGCGGCGTAGCTTAGGTCTCCGATAGTAAATATTAAAAAATTAAATTTTAAAATTTTTATTTACTATAAACTCGAGAAAACTTCAAAAATACCATAATAATAGAAATTGTTAATGAAAAATAACAAAACGAACAAAATGGTTAATAAAATATATAGAAAAATTCGTTGGTAATCTTATAGTAAACATTTTTAAATCTAAACAGGAACTTTTTATTATTAAACTCAAGAAGACTTCTTAAAAATAACATACATTATAGAAAATGTTAATGGAAAATAAGAAAACGAGCAAAATAGTTAACAAAACATAGGTATCGACAAATTTTTTGATAACCAAAAGTAAACATTAACATTAAATTTAAACAGGAACTTTTAGGTAACTATAAACATGAATTTAAAAAAACGATCACCTATTTTCTTATTTTGCCAGTCGCGTAACTAAGCCTAAATTTTTGAAGGGCACATAGTGGGCACCTGATAATTTAAAGTGGAAGAATTTGACGAGCCGTTTTAGATATATACTTATTTTATGCTCGTAGATTGAGAAAGATGTGAAGAAAAATAACTCTTGGTAATACTTTTTGTTTTAAAAAGCACAAGAATAAACCCGAACAATAAATACATATTTGGGTGATTTTTTGCAGTTTTTTTTTTTGTTTGGTATCAAGACACGTGTAAAAATTCTTTATTCATAAATAAATAAATTTCTGGAATTTTTTTGTTGGCTACTACAATTTTTTAGCTAAACCTGTGCCCACCCGTAGTTACGTACCTGCTAAATACCCTACCTGATCATGCCATGTAAACGGCTAGGCTGCCGGTCGAGCAGTCGGTGACGTAATCGCTTGGTGAATTGGAATTTTAAACCATTCGCTCGATTATTAAAATTGCTCGAGTATCAAGTACTCGATTATTAAAATCATCGATTTTTCCCAACACTAGTTTACATCTCTCGCCATGGCCTACAGCGTGGTTTTTCGAGTTCGACATAAGGCGACATCTCGCTTTTATGGTTATTTTTCTTCAATTTATTTTCATCTCTGGATTTGCCCGCTTAAATATAACACCCTGTATATAGATACCAAATATTAATTGTAATTTATGTTTGCCGTAACTATGTAGAGGTTTGTTTACTCGTAGATTTCTCGGCAATGACTAATTATAGAAATTCTGCGAAGGTTTTGTAGGCAAAATATGTCCAAAAAATCACAGTTGAGAAATAATAATTATAATATTATTGGCCAGTCAGTACCTTATGAGTAATTTCCTCAATAAATTGTTTGCCCCTTTAAATAAAGATTCAATAGGATTACACTTACTTAATTTATTTGTCGTTTTTAGGTTGATCATTTGTCTAAATACGGATTTAATGACAGCGACGAAGAAAATGATCAGAACGGTACAGCACTGCCTAAAAAACTAATACCGAAACCGGATGACAAGGTAGCAGCGCCTAAAGTCGCTAATCCTTTGGAAGTTACTAAAGAGAGCCTCGAGCAGCAAGACACGGATTACGACGTGGTCTCCGGGGAAGTCAGTGAAAGGTAGGTCTTATTTTCTCTGTAATACTGAAACAAAATAGTTATTTTTCAACATAATTTCTCTTACCTTCAATGCATTTTCGCCACCTTCATATACACTCGCCACTTTGCCCTTATTCAGGAGTATACAAACATATAACTCAATTCCAAAAGACATTCTTGATGCAAAGACGATGAAGAGACTTTGCCTTAACCTAAAATCTTATTTGCAATCAATTTAAATCTGTAATTTTTTAGAAGATTAATAATTAATGGTATTATCATGTATGATTGTGATAACTATGTAATATTTTTGTAAAAGTAGGCCCCGATACCGTTTTTGGTTCATGAATAAATAAATTTATTTATTTTTATTATTTATTATCTTTATTTTATAACTTTCTTGGAAGGGGAAATGAACCAATAAATAATAAAAATGTTGTCAAAACCTTTAAGGAAATATGTAATAATTCCTCGTTTCTAGATCACGCGAGACATCAGGATTTCGCCTAGACAAGGATATCCTTATCGACGACGAAGAACAAGAAGAAAATGACGTTCTTCATCACAGTATGTTCGTCGATGATGCCTCGGAAGAGGATTACCATCAAATTCCCGTTGAAATGCCCATGGATCAACATTATGGGTCGTATCCTAAAAGTTCAAATGCTAAAAATATACAGGTAGGTTGTTACCGGAGTATAGGCGAATTTAGTCTATAGGTTCGTTCCAACCACCCTAAAAATCGTACAATGTACGGTCACGCACATGCGTAGTAGTCGAAAGGCGTTCCAACCGACACAAAACGGTGTAGCTGGCGATGCCTTTGGTGTTCCAACCAAATTGTGATCGTTCGCAAACCAGTTCCTGAACGGTAAAAACGATACATGGCCAAGACCAGGAACCGCTTGTACTGACTTGCGCCCTAAGAATTTTAACCGTTGTTTTTGTATTCCTGGCATTCATGCAGTTCTTTTAGCCTTGTTTTGTAGGAGTTGTTGCTTAATATTTTGATTATTTAATTTATTCTTATTAAATTTGTATAATCCGGTTCCCAAACCTACAAGATATTCTTAACATTAAACGTTATTCTCTTTCATGATTATTAAATACAACAAAACGGAACGAAAAAAGATAATACTCAAGCTTAGACGAAGAAATCAAAACAACAAAAGTAGGGTTGTGATTTATGAATGTTATGATAATTAACTAATTACTAAACTTCTTTCCTAGAATCAGACAGGCGATCAGCTGAGATTTTTACACAGAATGGTCACAAAAACGTACCAACCTTGCCTCCCTTGTGCATCGGCAACAAACAGTGCAAAATTAACGCCTGCGCACAAAATCGATTCCAACAGTTTCGTGACGGTTCTAGAACCATACAAAAATAGGGTGTTGGAACAAACCTTATATATCGTTTGATTACAATATAAAATGTAATGTAGTTCAAAAAGCATAAAAGAAAATGTTACTACTGTTTAAAAAAGCAAAGTTGATGATGGTTGTGGAAAACCGTAACGTCGGATTGAAAATTCGGTTAAACTGTCTTATAAAGGAGAAGAAGTGGCAATGAGAATGTAATTTTTTTCATATATCTCTAGAATCAGGAACGAAATTGTAAAAATTCGGTTTGACCTAAATATGTTTGGAAATATTAGGAATTTTTTTAATTTGAAAACATGACCTTGCGGAATTTCTGTATGCCCCAAAGGTATTGTAAACTACAGATCCCATAATCCATTCATATAACTCTTGGAAAGTGAAGCTGTGATTGTGTGAAATGTTATTGATAATCAGTAATTTGTGGAAGAGAGAACTACATGTTTGTTGGCTGAATAGCAACAATGTTGAAGTCTGGTTATATCAGATGGTTCAATATTAAAACATAACCATACTTACCGATGAAAAGATAAATCCTTATTTAAATGATCCACTATTTTACAAACTACACATGAATGCATCATGATTGTTTATAATAAAAACGATTTTTCACCAATAATCACAAAAAAAAAACACAAATCAACCAAAATATATAAACAATCCGTTAGAGCAAAGCGCCAACGTTGTAATGTTTACGAGATTAGTATTCATTCATATTTTGGGTCCTATCGTAGCGCACATGTAGCGCAGTTGTAAAATAGAAATAGATGTTGCCAGAGTGCAGTTGGATGAGTTCAAGATGCATTTGATACTTTTTAGTATAATACCTAATATTTTTTTTCAAGAATCTCCCATCACCTTTTCAGAGTTTTATAGTAAAATTATTGGGAAATAAATTTATTTTAAGAGCAATTGCGGATTAACCTTAAACCAGTTGTAATTGTCAAATTAACAAATTTTTAATTGGGATTTTGCAAGATACCTTTGCGATAAATATGTCAATATGATACCTTTGTCATAAATATATCTGGCTATGCTGAAATAATGACCGAAAGAGGTGGGAAATACTGTAGTCATTGCGTAGGCTAGAAATGTTCATTTTTCTATCTGTAGTTTGTAATATCTTTGGTATATCCTACGGTTAACCAGATCCCTGTAGAGTGCATTTTTATCTGAGACACCCTATAGAACTTACTCTTAAATTTTTTGAACATTTTTTTGAATTTTTTTAATTCGCAGGTTATGAAATCGACTCTATTTGCCGACGACGACAGATCTTCCGCCGGCAGTCATATTTCTATTATAAAGCAGTACCTCGATCTGCCCGAAATGGACGAGATGCCAAGGATGCCGACTTTAAGTGAAGAAGTGGCAGTTCGGAAACGGCCCATGCTGCGACCTAAAGTGTGGAAAGTGTTGAACAGTTACGAAACGCCCGGGATTGTTTCTGATGTGTTGCCAAACAGGTAAGATATCTTCTTTCATTTATTATTATCACATTTAGCAACAGTAGGCAGCATAGCTGATGAGACTGTTGCTATGCGTTTCTGTCTTGTTTGATTTGGTTGCCATTAATTATCTCGTTGTCGTTCTTTTATCGCAGTAAGTTTATTATTGATTTTACGCCCAAAAGTCATTCTTTATAAAAAGTTCTACTTTTTGAGGAAATTAATTTACAATATAAAAATTTTAGATTCGATCTACAGGGTGTCCCATTTTCGACACTTTTATAGGGTATCTTCGTAATTGTAAGTGCTATCAAGAAAGTAATGTAGGTGTCATGTGCTCTTTTTGCGTCAAACTTTAAATGGTAAAATTTAAATTTGAAAATTTTCGCTCGCTTAAGAGATACTGCGGAAAATCAAAAAATTGACAATTTCAAAATTACCCTATATTTTCTTAGTTAAAAGAGATACAGAAAAATGTTCTTATAGAAATTTCTTTATATTGATTGCTGAATAATGTGTCGTTTTCAGGATAAGTATACAGAGTCAGGTAAAAAAGTTATCGGACCTAACCTCATTTTTTTAAATTTTTTTTTTCCACTTTCAATATAAACTGATATCATATCAAATTTTTCAAAATGTTGATGGGTCATTTTCGCAAATGAATATGTAAAAATGAAATTGACATTAAATGTTAATAGTCAACATAGTTGTTTCTAGGATATTAGCTTTTGTTTCATGGTCTACTGTGGTTTAAAGTAATAAAGTTTAATAAATCGCCTAGGAAACCAATATCATCTATGGTGTGTTATATATTTGAAACGAGAATTTAAAATACAATCTTTTTAGATTAAGATATATAGGGTGTTCCATTTAAAAAAATTAGGTTAGGTCCGATAACTTTTTTACCTGACCCCGTATACTTATTCTGAAAACGGCAGATTATTCAACAATCAATATAAAGAAACTTCTGTATAAAACATTTTTCTGTATCTCTTTTAACTAAGAAAATATAAGGTAATTTTGAAATTGTCAATTTTTTTATTTCCCCCGGTATCTCTTAAGCGAGCGAAAATTTTCAAATTTTGATTTTGCCATTTTAAGTTTTACTCAAAAAGAGCACATGACACCTACATTACTTTTTACAATTACGGAGATACCCTATAATAGTGTCGAAAATTCCCTGTACATGATACATTAGTAAACTATGAATATGCTGCTCAAGAGGGAAGTACCATTATTCATTACTTTTAACACAAATGTTTTAAAAGAAAGTTGTTCATAACCTAACATAATGGCTAAATGCAAGTTTTGTAATAAAAATTCGAATATTTAAAAATATAATAATAATTATTGTAGGTTCATGTCACGACACGTAATTATTTGCTTTTAACAAAAAAAAATCAAGATAAAACGTGAACTTGAAACATGGACGTATACAAAATTGACCATCTTGATTTTTTGTTAAATGCAAATACGTGCAATTACGTGTTGTCAGATGAAACCACATAATAAACAACCTTGTTTTATAAAATATTTGTTAAAAATAATAAATAATGCTACTGCTCTCTTCAAGCATATTCATATTTTATTTTCCTAATTTATTAACACCCTGTACATTTGATCTAAAGTTTTTATATTTTAAATTCATTTTCTCAGCGAGTAGAACTTTTTATAATGAATGACTTTTGGTCGTAAGATCAATAATAAAGATTTTTTACCTCTTTGGGACTCCCATCTTGTCACAAACTATAGTTGGATATAGAGTCATCGCCTTGTCACCAGACTCTTACTGTAATAAATTACTTTTACGGATTTACGTTAACGTCAAATAACTATTGTAGGTGTTGTGTGGATCTGGGCATGTTTAAAGGTAAGTCCTTTAAAGTGGGATGGTCAAAAGGATTTAACTTTTACACCGTCGATAATGAAAACGCTGAGTCTAACAGCGAATTGCTACTGAAGGAAGCGGATGCTTCGCCCAGTTTTGACCCGTTAAAGGTAAGTGCCATTAAAAAATAAATATAGAGAAGTAAGTAATTAAATGGTTTGCCCTTATTAAAATTGGTTCGCAGCAAAATATAGCCATTAAATCATTTGATCAGCATAAAAAGATTTTGTTTGCAATAAATAAAAATCCGGCTGCAACACTTGTTATGCAAAAAATGCTACAAACTGTCAACAATTTAACCGATATCAGTTCGCTTGTAATATCATGCGTTCGCTTAATTAACAGTCGAGCTGCGAAATGACTTGGTCAGCAAGATTTTACAATTGGTCAGTAGAAAAAAACATGTCTAGAACCAGTTTACATCAGAGGTTTGCATATTAAAAGAATGGTTATCAATATAAATCATTGGATTGCGTTTGTTTTGAATAATCGGCAAAGTTCGTTATTGTGGGCGGAGCGAAAGCAGTCGCGTGATACGAGTAGCTAATTGCGTGCGTGTGTTTTCATTCGGTGTAGCAGTCGAGGCCCAAAAGGTAGCGCGGGTGGGTTTTCACTTGTTTTCCCAGGACACTGTCATGTTATGTGTTTTCTTTTGCCGAATACAGAAGGAAATCGGCTACAAAAGGTGTAGCGGGGGCGGGTTTTCACTTGTTTCCCCAGGGCATTGTCACTATTTCACGATTTATTGCTCTTTTTTTTGATGATCAAGATTAAATATTTTGCTTACCCGCTGATTGCTTACCAATATCTGATTAAAAGTGGATCGCTCATAGCAGCTTATATATTTAATTTGCGTACCAAAATAATTTAGAGCACTCTAGTATGACATTAATTACTGACCGATTCAGAAATGTTTGCTGTCCATAAGTTGCTGACCAACTAGCCATTTTGGCTGACCGATTACACTTTTCTGTTCGCAAAAATAAGAATATTTTGCTAACCAGTTAAATGATACACATAAATAAATAAGGTTATTTCTAGATAATATACCGTTACTATTACTACGGATTAAAATTAGGTTTGATACCCACGGCAGGTAAACCAAATAAAAATTTTCACTGCCCAAAAATAATCTAATAACATTTTTTTAAATTTCGATCTATAAGAAAGCGTTATTCTTTTCAGGACGTTTTAACGGACTCGCTCAAAGTAGTCCTAGAAGAATCTACCTATCAACAAAATTCCTTAAAAATACCAACTTTTAAGATCCTCAAATCAGACTCCTACCTCAAAAAGCAAAGCGCTATATTTGAAAAATTGGCTGCCCAATACAACAGCAAGCAAGCCGACTATCTTTATAGCATTTGGACTCTTTGCACCGCCCTTTGGGGGCCGAATGAGAATACCATCGCTAACAGGAGACATTTATTGACAGAATGGTTGAAAGTCACTTGCAATACCAACGATATAACGTTGAAAAACGGTCCATTTAAATCCGTTTGTGACGTTACAGAGACCCTTTTTACATACCTGTCAATTTTCAAAGTGTTCGATGCAGCTGACATAGCTATGGACAACAGACTACCGAATTTGTCCCTGCTGATAGCCCAGCTAAGTGTACCTAACTGTACAAAGAGTTTTATTCAAGAGCAGATCGAGATTTGGTACAGCTCTTTGGCTTCAAATCATCTAACTAATGAGATCAAGAAGTTGTATTTGTTGTTGTCCGGGATTCCCATGAAGGATGAGGTGAATATTTTTGAGAATGTCGATTGGAAGAGGGCATTTGGCATGCATTTATGGTAAGTATTCACCTGAAGACGACTGGAGATACTTACCAGTTGAAACGTTGTGATTTAAACGAAATAAAGACAATGGAAGTCCAAAACACGTCTATCACTCAAGTATATTAATGTTGAATATCATTTTTAGGTTTAGGAATATTTTTTGTGATACTTTCTATTTATTGCTCCCCGGCCGAAGTCTTTTTATTTTTGGATAGATTCACCACACGAGCGATGGCACATGTTTTTGAAACACCCTGTATAACGTAATTCAGATTTTCCATTATTTCAGAACGAATATTGAAACTTTAATGGAGTATGTAGTTTTATCTCCAAGTAATATGATATAACCACATCTATATACAGGGTGTTATGGAAATGACGTATTATATTTAAATGGGTGACTCCTGGGGTGTCCTAGAGAAGCGCTACATATTTTTTTTTTTTCAAATCGAACGTTTAAAAAGTGGGGTAATTCACCCATAAACCCACACACAACTCCTCGGCACAGTCACATTACACTGAGCAGCTGTGTAATAAACAGATGTTCTGGCGCAATGTTGCCAAATTGTTCGTGTAAAACTTTAGATTCTTATAAAAATAAATATTTAGTTACCTAGTATCCAAATAGAAGTGAATCCAGGTGCCAGTATACTAGCAAGTAATCCAAGGCACATAAATCTTCAGTTCTTTTGGTTTTAGTGGGTAAAGCTTATACCCCACTAAAACCCCTTCGGCGTTTTTCTTCCAATCTCAGAACATATCGTCAGAGACACAGAACAAATAATGAAACACTGAACAAATTACCATAAATCACTTAAAGAAACACATGTTTCAAATTAGTTTTTTAAGATAGGCCCTTGCCACACAAAATCGCTATACACTAATGCATTATTTAACAAACACACAAATCGGAGATAGGACACAATTGGCACTTTATAAACTAAAACGTTCAGCAATTATTTTATCTGCTGCATCCAATATCTTATATCGCAACTGATCCATCTTCGACTTTATCAACTAATTCTTTATTCATCGTACCCCATAGAAAAAATTGCATGATGTAAGATCCGGTGACCTTGCGATTTCCAGTCTCTTACTAAAGGAACATTTTCTAATATGCCTTCGACTTGATTTTTCTGTATGTACTAAACATTTTTCCACTTATTCTCACTATACAGTTGATTAAATATCCCGAAAAAACTTTCTCGCTCGCGCGAAGACGCTTGTTGTCATGTTGTCAAGCAAATGTCAACGTTTAACCTCAAAGAAAATATAACATTTAACCTGTCGATTTTATACTAGAGATGTGGCAAATTTTTGGTTTTAAAATCCCGCTGTGAAACGATCGATTTAATTTTTTTAAGCCTTTCGAATGAAATAAAGCACCAGAGCAGCGATTAACAAGTTTTTTAATCTTTATTGGTATCTACACCATAAATAAGTGCTGTAGAATATTATTACTTATTTATTTCAACCTTTTTTGGTGAATGCGCAGGAATCTACCGGAAAACATGCATTGCATATTAATACATTCCTAGTTTTTGACAGTTCGTTTCAGACAGCGAAATGATACATTTCACAATGTGTTTTATAATTAAAAACAAATGTTCATACAAATCTAGGCGAGACAACCCAATGTTAATAAAAAACGATGTCTCCAAGTGAATTTTGTGTGTGCTTTGGCCAGTGTTGTGAATTTTGTGTGTGTTTTGGCCAGTTCATGTGAAGATTTCCGATTATGGTTATGGGTTATGTGCCGGTTTCTTTACTAAAACGCTGTATAAGCTTTTATAGAAGTTGACATTAATTTTTAAATAAGACCGACAAGGTAAGTGTATGTGTGTGGCCTAAATAAAATTACATTAAAAAATCAATCGGCCAATCAAAAGTCAAAAGGTCATTGACATTTGACCTAGTTACGTAGTTGGGTATTTCAAACTTGTGCGAGTGTAAGGTGTAATTCTGACAACACCGGTGAGAATTCGGATGTGTCGCAGTGCGGTACAGTGATATTCCTGGTTTGACGTCAGGTCATTTTTACCGCTAAATGAATTGAAAGCGCCATTTAAGGATATTTTTCTTCAATTTGTATTCATCTCAGGAATTGCCGGTTTAAATATAATACGTCATTTCCATAACACCCTGTATAACTATTATATTGCTAATACCATCTGCAATTATGTCCCCGCTATGGGCATCGAAGGGGGCGTTGTGAGTTTGCGCAGTTCGGAAATTTCCTTGTGAAAGTAAACATTCGACAGGACCGGATTTCAACTTTTTTAATGTAAATTTCACTGGTTAGATAGGAAAAATATTGTAATCAAAATTTCGATTAGTTCGATTTAAGACAGCGTTCTATGCATACGATTTCTGACGATATGATGATCCGACGGTGCCCTTATTGGTGTAAACTTTTGATGCGAAATTCCGTCCGAATATTTGTAACAATAGACACGATGAGCTTTATTTTAACTTTCATCCGACGTCGTATGTTTCTTGACCTCACTTTTTTCTAAACCAAAAATTAAGAATGAATGACTATATGGAAATTAAAAACTCCTTTACAAAAATTGTTGTTAGGTAATGAAAGTTTATAAGCACTAATATACCGACAACAATGTGAATGAACCACTTTTTATTCTGTAATTTGAAAAAGCATCCAGAACCAAAGATGGCGACGAATAACAACAAACAAATAATGTCGGGCCGGCTCTGACGCGATCGATAAAATTTCCACCCTACTGCGCAACCTCAATGGTGCCAGGCCATCTCCCATACCGGGGACACTTTTGGAACGTTCGTATTGGCAATATAATGTATGTATATGTTGATATAACCAAATATCTTTTAAATCCTTCTCCTTCTCCTTTATGTAAAGTAAAAATAAATGTGGGGCTAAAACCGGTCCTTGTGGTACATCATAAAATACATTTGTAAGTAACTTTTTTAGGTATATTTCTCCAAATGGTGCACCCATCGAAACGGCAATTGAAAACTACAAAAAATCCTTTGAAGAGTATTCCTATACCGAACGGCCAAATCCACCGTATATGACGAACTATAAAGAGGACGACTCTTTCGACATAATGTATCACATACTACTTTTGTACAAGTCGGGGATTCACAGGCTTAGCAGTGTGTTAAATCCTGCTACCCATACAGATGATCCATTGGATTACCGGCTAAGGTAAGAATATTTTACAAAATTAAAACATCGTTCACAAAAATGTAATTTTAATAATTTTAAATCATATTTTTCAGCTGGCTACTCTTACAGCTGTTCCTGTCTCTGGACGTCGGACTAATAGACATCTCCGAGAAAAATAAACTATGCACCAGCTTCTCCAATCAATTGGAGCAATTGGGACATTGGGAATGGGCTATATTTGTCCTCTTACATCTCGAAGATAATTCCATAAAGAAAACCATCATTATGGGAATTTTAGATCGCAATTTGCCAGCCGATTTTGATGAAATCTCGCAAGAAACTGTGGATTTGCTGGTGAACGATATGAAGATACCCGCGGAATGGATCCATATGGCCAAAGCACCAAAAACGCTAGCGGTGGAGAGGTTCTTTGAAGCGTTTAATCACTTTGCCCTGGCCGAAGAATACATATTGGCAAATAACGTGTTCGTCGATCACTTACTGCCCAGTTTGTTTATAAATGAGCAATTTGACGTCATAAGAAGTCTGATCGAAAAACTCAAACCCGGTGCCAAAGACATTTTGCATTGGAACAATGAAGCGGGTCTATTTTTGGAATATCTGGAGTTACTCGATCAATCCATTTCCTCGGACAACTTATTGAAGTTACAAGTGAAATTATGCTCTATAAGCGAACGAATCGTCAATTTTCCCGTCAACACCGACCAGCAGAAAGTATGCGCCGCAGAACTATCGAAGAGATGCGCTTCCCTTTATAAGGAGCTCAGTAAAAAGTCACAGTCGCACATGTTTAAGGATTCCTATGTACGATTTATCGAAACGTTGATAATGCCGCCGGATTTCAAACAGAACGAGGGGTTGTATTTGATCCACGACTTCTATAATTTTAGGATTAGGCAGTAGAATTTCAATTATAAACGTCGAGGGTGATGTAATGAGACAAGTTTTAATCCGACGAAGATTTGTGAGATTACTGGTAGGTTGAAGAATGTCGGGTCATTTTTCGCGGTATATTTTGACTTTCTACGTAAGACTACAACTCGAGGAGCGACGGCCGTGAACTTTGCGAAGAGTTCAGTGCTAAATATCTCGCAAATCGTCGAAGCTACGGCAACTTTTTTGCAGAACTTTAAATTCTCTTCAATAAGGAGCTGTTTAACCGTTTATGCGAAAGCCGCTAACTTTGCGAAAAGCTCGGCCCTAAATATCTCGCAAATCGTTGATGATATGACGTTTTTTTTTGGTAGAACTTTAAATTCTCCACAATAATGAGCTGTTTAACCGTTTATGCGAAAGCCGCGAACTTTGCGAAGAGTTCAGTGCTAAATATCTCGCAAATCGTCGAAGCTACGGCAACTTTTTCGCAGAACTTTAAATTCTCTTCAATAAGGAGCTGTTTAACCGTTTATGCGAAAGCCGCTAACTTTGCGAAAAGCTCGGCCCTAAATATCTCGCAAATCGTTGATGATATGACGTTTTTTTTTTTGGTAGAACTTTAAATTCTCCACAATAATGAGCTGTCTAAACGTTTATTTGACAGCCGCGGACTTTGCGAAAAGTTCGGCGCTAAATATCTCGCAAATCGTCGAAGCTACGGCAACTTTTTCGCAGAACTTTAAATTCTCTTCAATAAGGAGCTGTTTAACCGTTTATGCGAAAGCCGCGAACTTTGCGAAAAGCTCGGCCCTAAATATCTCGCAAATCGTTGATGATATGACGTTTTTTTTTGGTAGAACTTTAAATTCTCCACAATAATGAGCTGTCTAAACGTTTATTTGACAGCCGCGGACTTTGCGAAAAGTTCGGCGCTAAATATCTCGCAAATCGTCGAAGCTACGGCAACTTTTTCGCAGAACTTTAAATTCTCTTCAATAAGGAGCTGTTTAACCGTTTATGCGAAAGCCGCGAACTTTGCGAAAAGCTCGGCCCTAAATATCTCGCAAATCGTTGATGATATGACGTTTTTTTTTTGTAGAACTTTAAATTCTCCACAATAATGAGCTGTCTAAACGTTTATTTGACAGCCGCGGACTTTGCGAAAAGTTCGGCGCTAAATATCTCGCAAATCGTCGAAGCTACGGCAACTTTTTCGCAGAACTTTAAATTCTCTTCAATAAGGAGCTGTTTAACCGTTTATGCGAAAGCCGCGAACTTTGCGAAAAGCTCGGCCCTAAATATCTCGCAAATCGTTGATGATATGACGTTTTTTTTTGGTAGAACTTTAAATTCTCCACAATAATGAGCTGTCTAAACGTTTATTTGACAGCCGCGGACTTTGCGAAAAGTTCGGCGCTAAATATCTCGCAAATCGTCGAAGCTACGGCAACTTTTTCGCAGAACTTTAAATTCTCTTCAATAAGGAGCTGTTTAACCGTTTATGCGAAAGCCGCGAACTTTGCGAAAAGCTCGGCCCTAAATATCTCGCAAATCGTTGATGATATGACGTTTTTTTTTTGTAGAACTTTAAATTCTCCACAATAATGAGCTGTCTAAACGTTTATTTGACAGCCGCGGACTTTGCGAAAAGTTCGGCGCTAAATATCTCGCAAATCGTCGAAGCTACAGCAACTTTTTCGCAGAACTTTAAATTCTCTTCAATAAGGAGCTGTTTAACCGTTTATGCGAAAGCCGCGAACTTTGCGAAAAGCTCGGCCCTAAATATCTCGCAAATCGTTGATGATATGACGTTTTTTTTTGGTAGAACTTTAAATTCTCCACAATAATGAGCTGTCTAAACGTTTATTTGACAGCCGCGGACTTTGCGAAAAGTTCGGCGCTAAATATCTCGCAAATCGTCGAAGCTACGGCAACTTTTTCGCAGAACTTTAAATTCTCTTCAATAAGGAGCTGTTTAACCGTTTATGCGAAAGCCGCGAACTTTGCGAAAAGCTCGGCCCTAAATATCTCGCAAATCGTTGATGATATGACGTTTTTTTTTTTTGTAGAACTTTAAATTCTCCACAATAATGAGCTGTCTAAACGTTTATTTGACAGCCGCGGACTTTGCGAAAAGTTCGGCGCTAAATATCTCGCAAATCGTCGAAGCTACGGCAACTTTTTCGCAGAACTTTAAATTCTCTTCAATAAGGAGCTGTTTAACCGTTTATGCGAAAGCCGCGAACTTTGCGAAAAGCTCGGCCCTAAATATCTCGCAAATCGTTGATGATATGACGTTTTTTTTTTTTGTAGAACTTTAAATTCTCCACAATAATGAGCTGTCTAAACGTTTATTTGACAGCCGCGGACTTTGCGAAAAGTTCGGCGCTAAATATCTCGCAAATCGTCGAAGCTACAGCAACTTTTTCGCAGAACTTTAAATTCTCTTCAATAAGGAGCTGTTTAACCGTTTATGCGAAAGCCGCGAACTTTGCGAAAAGCTCGGCCCTAAATATCTCGCAAATCGTTGATGATATGACGTTTTTTTTTTTGGTAGAACTTTAAATTCTCCACAATAATGAGCTGTCTAAACGTTTATTTGACAGCCGCGGACTTTGCGAAAAGTTCGGCGCTAAATATCTCGCAAATCGTCGAAGCTACGGCAACTTTTTCGCAGAACTTTAAATTCTCTTCAATAAGGAGCTGTTTAACCGTTTATGCGAAAGCCGCGAACTTTGCGAAAAGCTCGGCCCTAAATATCTCGCAAATCGTTGATGATATGACGTTTTTTTTTTTTGTAGAACTTTAAATTCTCCACAATAATGAGCTGTCTAAACGTTTATTTGACAGCCGCGGACTTTGCGAAAAGTTCGCCGCTAAATATCTCGCAAATCGTCGAAGCTACAGCAACTTTTTCGCAGAACTTTAAATTCTCTTCAATAAGGAGCTGTTTAACCGTTTATGCGAAAGCCGCGAACTTTGCGAAAAGCTCGGCCCTAAATATCTCGCAAATCGTTGATGATATGACGTTTTTTTTTGGTAGAACTTTAAATTCTCCACAATAATGAGCTGTCTAAACGTTTATTTGACAGCCGCGGACTTTGCGAAAAGTTCGGCGCTAAATATCTCGCAAATCGTCGAAGCTACGGCAACTTTTTCGCAGAACTTTAAATTCTCTTCAATAAGGAGCTGTTTAACCGTTTATGCGAAAGCCGCGAACTTTGCGAAAAGCTCGGCCCTAAATATCTCGCAAATCGTTGATGATATGACGTTTTTTTTTTTTGTAGAACTTTAAATTCTCCACAATAATGAGCTGTCTAAACGTTTATTTGACAGCCGCGGACTTTGCGAAAAGTTCGGCGCTAAATATCTCGCAAATCGTCGAAGCTACAGCAACTTTTTCGCAGAACTTTAAATTCTCTTCAATAAGGAGCTGTTTAACCGTTTATGCGAAAGCCGCGAACTTTGCGAAAAGCTCGGCCCTAAATATCTCGCAAATCGTTGATGATATGACGTTTTTTTTTTTTGGTAGAACTTTAAATTCTCCACAATAATGAGCTGTCTAAACGTTTATTTGACAGCCGCGGACTTTGCGAAAAGTTCGGCGCTAAATATCTCGCAAATCGTCGAAGCTACAGCAACTTTTTCGCAGAACTTTAAATTCTCTTCAATAAGGAGCTGTTTAACCGTTTATGCGAAAGCCGCGAACTTTGCGAAAAGCTCGGCCCTAAATATCTCGCAAATCGTTGATGATATGACGTTTTTTTTTTTGGTAGAACTTTAAATTCTCCACAATAATGAGCTGTCTAAACGTTTATTTGACAGCCGCGGACTTTGCGAAAAGTTCGGCGCTAAATATCTCGCAAATCGTCGAAGCTACAGCAACTTTTTCGCAGAACTTTAAATTCTCTTCAATAAGGAGCTGTTTAACCGTTTATGCGAAAGCCGCGAACTTTGCGAAAAGCTCGGCCCTAAATATCTCGCAAATCGTTGATGATATGACGTTTTTTTTGGTAGAACTTTAAATTCTCCACAATAATGAGCTGTCTAAACGTTTATTTGACAGCCGCGGACTTTGCGAAAAGTTCGGCGCTAAATATCTCGCAAATCGTCGAAGCTACAGCAACTTTTTCGCAGAACTTTAAATTCTCTTCAATAAGGAGCTGTTTAACCGTTTATGCGAAAGCCGCGAACTTTGCGAAAAGCTCGGCCCTAAATATCTCGCAAATCGTTGATGATATGACGTTTTTTTTTTTGGTAGAACTTTAAATTCTCCACAATAATGAGCTGTCTAAACGTTTATTTGACAGCCGCGGACTTTGCGAAAAGTTCGGCGCTAAATATCTCGCAAATCGTCGAAGCTACAGCAACTTTTTCGCAGAACTTTAAATTCTCTTCAATAAGGAGCTGTTTAACCGTTTATGCGAAAGCCGCGAACTTTGCGAAAAGCTCGGCCCTAAATATCTCGCAAATCGTTGATGATATGACGTTTTTTTTTTTGGTAGAACTTTAAATTCTCCACAATAATGAGCTGTCTAAACGTTTATTTGACAGCCGCGGACTTTGCGAAAAGTTCGGCGCTAAATATCTCGCAAATCGTCGAAGCTACGGCAACTTTTTCGCAGAACTTTAAATTCTCTTCAATAAGGAGCTGTTTAACCGTTTATGCGAAAGCCGCGAACTTTGCGAAAAGCTCGGCCCTAAATATCTCGCAAATCGTTGATGATATGACGTTTTTTTTTGGTAGAACTTTAAATTCTCCACAATAATGAGCTGTCTAAACGTTTATTTGACAGCCGCGGACTTTGCGAAAAGTTCGGCGCTAAATATCTCGCAAATCGTCGAAGCTACAGCAACTTTTTCGCAGAACTTTAAATTCTCTTCAATAAGGAGCTGTTTAACCGTTTATGCGAAAGCCGCGAACTTTGCGAAAAGCTCGGCCCTAAATATCTCGCAAATCGTTGATGATATGACGTTTTTTTTTTTGGTAGAACTTTAAATTCTCCACAATAATGAGCTGTCTAAACGTTTATTTGACAGCCGCGGACTTTGCGAAAAGTTCGGCGCTAAATATCTCGCAAATCGTCGAAGCTACAGCAACTTTTTCGCAGAACTTTAAATTCTCTTCAATAAGGAGCTGTTTAACCGTTTATGCGAAAGCCGCGAACTTTGCGAAAAGCTCGGCCCTAAATATCTCGCAAATCGTTGATGATATGACGTTTTTTTTTTTGGTAGAACTTTAAATTCTCCACAATAATGAGCTGTCTAAACGTTTATTTGACAGCCGCGGACTTTGCGAAAAGTTCGGCGCTAAATATCTCGCAAATCGTCGAAGCTACAGCAACTTTTTCCCAGAACTTTAAATTCTCTTCAATAAGGAGCTGTTTAACCGTTTATGCGAAAGCCGCGAACTTTGCGAAAAGCTCGGCCCTAAATATCTCGCAAATCGTTGATGATATGACGTTTTTTTTTGGTAGAACTTTAAATTCTCCACAATAATGAGCTGTCTAAACGTTTATTTGACAGCCGCGGACTTTGCGAAAAGTTCGGCGCTAAATATCTCGCAAATCGTCGAAGCTACAGCAACTTTTTCGCAGAACTTTAAATTCTCTTCAATAAGGAGCTGTTTAACCGTTTATGCGAAAGCCGCGAACTTTGCGAAAAGCTCGGCCCTAAATATCTCGCAAATCGTTGATGATATGACGTTTTTTTTTGGTAGAACTTTAAATTCTCCACAATAATGAGCTGTCTAAACGTTTATTTGACAGCCGCGGACTTTGCGAAAAGTTCGGCGCTAAATATCTCGCAAATCGTCGAAGCTACGGCAACTTTTTCGCAGAACTTTAAATTCTCTTCAATAAGGAGCTGTTTAACCGTTTATGCGAAAGCCGCGAACTTTGCGAAAAGCTCGGCCCTAAATATCTCGCAAATCGTTGATGATATGACGTTTTTTTTTTGTAGAACTTTAAATTCTCCACAATAATGAGCTGTCTAAACGTTTATTTGACAGCCGCGGACTTTGCGAAAAGTTCGGCGCTAAATATCTCGCAAATCGTCGAAGCTACAGCAACTTTTTCGCAGAACTTTAAATTCTCTTCAATAAGGAGCTGTTTAACCGTTTATGCGAAAGCCGCGAACTTTGCGAAAAGCTCGGCCCTAAATATCTCGCAAATCGTTGATGATATGACGTTTTTTTTTTGTAGAACTTTAAATTCTCCACAATAATGAGCTGTCTAAACGTTTATTTGACAGCCGCGGACTTTGCGAAAAGTTCGGCGCTAAATATCTCGCAAATCGTCGATGCGTATTTGTAAAAAGTACATTAAAATGTTAATTATAAAATTTTGTTGGCCTAAACGTCGTCTTACAAATCTTCTTTGATTACGTAAACGTTATTCTAGGTTCGTAACTTTATTTTCATCATTCAGAATTGTTTGGGTTTGTTCGTAGTGTAAGTGTAAATATTTTTTAATCAATAAACTATATGATAAAACTACAGGCAGTTATTGCCCCTAGTTATGTCATTTTGTTACCTTTTTTCTTATTAAATATCCGGTTTTCGATTTGCCGTTAAATTACCGGTCGCATAGGATGTGAAGACCGCCAAAGACCTGATTGTACAATTTGATTGCTCTCGTCACATCTCATATAATTGGCAACTTAACAATTAAGCATTTGAAAATTGGATATGAAGGTAAATTCTCATGCATTCGACGTTCGAAAAGTTTGGATTAGAAGTCGATACTGGAGCTGATTTGGCGTCGGAGTCGCTGGACCTGATCGATTACAAATCGAACCACATGTGTCTGTATTTGACGCTAACTCGTCTAACTGAAGTCGTAGTATTATTACTTCCTTTCAAACTAGAAGCTTATTATTAGAAAAGCAGTATACCGGGTGAGGCATCGTTAAGTTGAACATAGGAAATCCTATGTAAATTTTTGAGGTGGTATAAATTTTAACATTGACATTCATTCATCTTCAGCTTTACCTCAATTTTTCTCAATAGCGTCACAGAAATGATTTGATAGTATTTGCGGTATTACCGGAACTATTAGAACGAGTTTCGTAGTTTTGTCATCACGTTTAATTTAATATCTTAGGATTGGCTCACCAAAATATATTCAAACTCTGTACATGGGTTTACCGTATCTGCCTCTTCACGAAGTTATATTGCAGGTTTTCTATAAAATGACCAGGGGAGCCAATATTCAGCCACCTCAAAAATTAGGATTTCCTATCTTCAACTCGAGGTTGCTTCACTTGGTATAACTTGTCGACATTCGTCGATTTTTTATGGTGATTATTTGTACACGACGTCATGTTTAGTCGGCGATAAAATAAATTCATCGATCGTATCGTCTAATGCATGAGCATATTAAATTTAATCGTATTTTATTGATCCAGCCCCGACTGTTTATCATGTAATCGTTAACGCTGTCGATAGTTTTGATTTACTTAATAATTAAATACGATTTTACATTAAAAAAATTATATTTTTAAACAGGCGAGGTGAGGTTATTACGTTCTAAAGTCATTAATTGTAAGAACTAGGTAACGAGTTTTTATTTTAAATAATTAGGCCGGTTTCGGGGGATCTCGACTCGGAAAATATTCCAACAGATTCTTTTAATCGCATAACTTATGGGCCATAGAGCGACTGGAGATACGAAACATCAAACCCGATCGATTAAATCGTATAATTTTTGTCGAGATGTCTCTATTCTAGAAATACAGGGTGTTGAAAGTGAAAGTTTATTTTCGAAAATAAGCCATAATCTAACGGTTCAATGTATCGAATTGAAAGTGGGCGTGATATGATGTTTTTATGAGTAAGTGAGAATTTGTAGAACTTTTTTAATTTCACATTAGAGGGCGCTAGTTACATACACTGTTATTAAGTATTTTTAATTCAAGATTCTCAAAGAAGGGCCAATTTCTAAACTAAAAAGGTATACTTGGATCGAACTTAATATCTCTAACCGTTTTCGAGATATTTCCATTTAAACATTACAAAGCATCAAAAGAACCAAAGTAAAAATGAAAATACGGTATACACTCGATAGTTTGAACATCGCCTAACGGAAATCTCGGGTACCGTGAACAAACTAAACCTTCGCTAATGGAAATAAAGTCATTGACGCTAAAAATTTACTTATTATGTGGCAGTCGTTGTTCCGCGGTGCTGTAAATCCCCGATATAGACGGTACTTCACCACCGCGGGCGATGTGTTAGCTAGAAATGCGTACGTTTTGTTCCAGTTGTTCGATGTTAAGAGGATGCCGGGTTTGTCGAAATCTTCGATTTGACCCCTGTTCGTTTCACGCTTTGAAGACACCAGGCGAATTAGATCTTCCCTTGCAGTTAGAATAATACGTCGTGCGTCCGCCCGTAATCGGTACGCCGACAGAAACAAAGATAATCGGAAGAAAGAGATTGCACGTGATCGGGGCCTATACTTCAATTTTCTACGCTGAAAAACGGAGTTTTCCTTTCCTATGAAAACGGTACATTAAAAAAAATTTAACCGAAGATGTCTAAATTCCAGGAAAGTCCTTCATTTTTTTCTATACGGAGCAGTAAAAAAAATTTAATCTAAAAATCTTCCGAAACAAAAAAATATAGGCTTTCCGCGAGTTCCAGTTCTATTACAAAGTTTTTTTTCCTTTGACATTTTTTTCCTAAAACATGATAAACGCTTGAGAAGAAAACCCGTTTACAGGTACTCCGGAATCCGGTTAATGCGTATTTGGGTTACGTAATTTCGGTAAATATCGGTGAAATGTCGCGTGGGTTACTCTTTATGAAAATTCGTTAGTGATCCAAGGATTAAATGAAGGGCAAAGTGTTACATATTTAGAAAAAAATATGGTGTTGCAAAATCCACAATTTGTAAAATAAAACAAAAAAAGGAACCGATTTCTAAAGCAGTGAAAGATACATATGTGGGCCCAGGTAAAAGACAAACATTAAAGAGTTTGGGAATTTGCCAGAATGAAAAAAATATTATATAAGTGGTTCCTGGAGCAAAGTAGTAAACATTTTATTTTAAGTGGGGATATGATCAAGCAAAAAGCAAAGCAAATCCATTTACAAATTAAAGAAAATGATGAGCAATTTACAGGCAGTAAGGGATGGCTACAACGCTTTAAACAGAGATTTGGATTCCGCTTTTTGAACATTTCTGGAGAGAAATTGTCCTCACAGCCAGACCTTCCACTAGATAGAGTCCTTAAATGTAGTAAACCAGTGGGCCGAGGAAAGTGACATTGATATTAATGATCGTGTAGTTATAAAAACGCTAAGAGACAAAGCCATTATGCAGAAAATTAAAAATCTCCGAAAACGAAGAAAAATTTCTGACAACAAAAAATAATTCTTTATCCCTTTTTTTTTAATTTGTTACTGTTTGTTTTAATGAGTATTACTAATTTATATATTTATTATGTTGGTTGTAACAAGTTCTCACATATTAAATATAACCTCCGTTAACGTGAATAAATCGATAATGTGAACGGACGTTTTTTTCGGTTCACACTATCGAGTGTCTACTGTATCTCGAAAACGGTAAGAGATTTAAGATCGAGGAACTATACATTTTTAGTTTATAGAAATGGTCCTTCTTTGAGAATCTTGGATTAAAAATACTTAATTAAAGGGAAGAAAAGGAAATCATAGATTTATTAAACCCAGTGTATGTAACTGGCGCGCTCTCATGTCAAACTTAAAAATTTCTACTTTCAATCCGATAAAAACGGAAATAGGCGCTTTTAATTTTTGGATATTTGTTTATGCTACTCCATAAAATAACGTAATGTTCTGAATTGTGAATAAAATTGAAAAACAGCAATACTTTGTTTAAAAATTTGTATCTCCTTTTACAAAGCAGTTAACGACGCGAACCAAAAAACACTGGGTTAAGATAAGATCATACTTCAAAACAAAAATCATAATTCAGCTAAATTCTAACGCTCAATTTTTCCACAAGGCGTTAACCGTTTTCAAATTATGGGTTATTTACGGAAAAAAACTTTCCCTTTCTACACGTTGTATTTCTAGAACGACATTTCGAAAAAACTTATATGACTTAATAGGCCTTTGATTTTTAGTATCTCCAGTTGCTCTATGGCTTTAAGTTATTTTAAGTTATGGGACACTTAATGCGATAATGCGAGAATACTTATCAAATGAAATGAAGACCTTTTGTGTTGATAAGGGAATTTCATATCACCTTACTGTGCCATACACTCCACAACAAAATTCAGTAGCAGAAAGAATGAACAGAACACTAACAGAAAAAGCAAGGTCCATGATACACGGTGCTGAATTAAATAAATGTTTTTGGGGTGAGGCTATTTTAACAGCAACATATCTTTTAAATTTGTCTCCAACAAACGCACTTTCTCAAAATAAGACGCCTTTTGAACTGTGGCATAATAAAAAGCCTAAATTGGATCATTTAAAAATTTTTGGTTGCACTGCATTTATTCACAATAAAAACCGAAAAGATAAATTTGAAAAGAAATCCTTTAAAGGCATAATGGTTGGGTATGAACCTAATGGTTATAAAATATTCGTTTCTGAAACAAATAGATTTGTAACAGCACGTGACATAATATTTGATGAAATAAATTTTAAAATGTCTAGACCTAAATTAGAGTTTGGTGAAAGTGTTGCTAAAAATCCTGAAGAGATTCAAGATTTAAAAACTGATAATAAATTGGTATTTAACTATCCAACGAATAAGGAACTACAGCCTACCGAAACCAATAACATAAATCAGTCAGAATCTGAGACTCCAGTTTCAACTGAACTCAGAAGCAACACTAGAATTCAATCTGAGACTCCAGTTTCATCTGAACTCAGAAATAACGCTACAATTCAATCTGAGACTCCAGGTTCATCTGAACTCAGAAGTAACACCAAACTTAAATCTGAGACTCCAGTTTTTACTGAACTCAGACGTAGCGAAAGAATAAAACATAATCCTAAAATATCATACAACGAAAATGATATCGAAATTTTGTCATGTGCTGCTACATCTCTTTTAAAAATTCCTTCTTGTTATCAAGAACTAAATGAACGGGATGATAAAGCGAAATGGTACGAAGCAATAAATAACGAAATTAATTCTCTATTACAAAATAATACATGGACTATAGTACCTAAACCCATAAATAAAAACATCGTAAATTGTAAATGGGTATTTAATATAAAGAACGACGAATACGGAAACCCAACAAAATATAAAGCGCGATTAGTCGCAAAAGGTTTTACTCAGCAATATTTAATTGATTACGATGAAACTTTTGCGCCGGTAGCGCGTATAGCAACTTTAAGAATTCTTTTGGCCTTAGCAAACCAATTCAATTTAAATATCCACCAAATGGATGTCAAAACAGCATTTTTAAATGGTATCTTAAAAGAAGAAATATATATGTCGGTTCCCGAAGGTTTACAAATTAATAAACAAAATATTGTGTGTAAATTAAACAAATCTTTGTATGGCTTAAAACAATCGGCAAAATGCTGGTTTCAGCGTTTTGACGAAGTTTTAAAACAACATGATTTTAAAAGCTCCGCCGGCGATCGATGTTTATGTTTCTTAAATAAAGGTCATATTACAGAAAATATATACGTTATTTTGTACGTTGACGATTTAGTTATAGTTACTGGTAACATGAATACGATGTCAAGTTTTAAAAGTTATTTAATGAAGCAATTTAAAATGGTTGATTTAAATGAAATAAAATTCTTTTTGGGAATCAAAATTCAAAGAAACGAAACCGAAATATCTTTAGATCAGAGTGCCTATTTAAAAACAGTAATAAATAAATTCAATATGAGTGAGTGTAATAAAGTAAATATGCCACTTCAACTTAAACTAAATTATAATGAGTTAAAATCTGATGAGTATTACGAAGCGCCATGTCGTAATTTACTTGGTTGTTTACTTTATGCTACTCTATGCACTCGTCCCGATTTATGCACTGCTGTAAATTTATTGAGCAGGTATCAAACTAAAAACAATAAAGAACTATGGCAATGTCTGAAAAGAGTTTTACGATATATTAAAGGTACAATTGATCTAAAGCTAATTTTTAAACGGAATGCAAATTATAATAATACATTAATTGGCTATGTAGATGCAGACTGGGGAAGTAATGAGATCGATCGGAAAAGTACTACAGGATATTTGTTTAAATTATTTGAATCTTGTTTAATTTGCTGGAATACAAAAAGACAAAATTCTGTTGCTACTTCTTCTACAGAAGCAGAATATATGGCTCTTTTTGAAGGAGTCAAAGAAAGTTTATGGTTGAAATCTTTATTAATAAGCATTAAAGTAATGAACGAAAATGAACAAATAACAATATATGAAGACAACAATAGTTGTATATCAATAGCAAATAATCCTGTAGATCACAAACGATCGAAACATATTGACATTAAATATCATTTTACCAGAGAACAAATAGAAAATAAGTCAATTAATTTAAAATATTTATGTACAGGAAAACAATTGGCAGATATCCTCACCAAGCCTCTTCCTGCTCCGAGGTTTCAAGAACTTCGTTTTCAACTTGGAATGGAAACACAATTGTCGAAAAATAATAACATAAATTAAGTAGCTAGGTCTGATCAGGTTTTTTGAAAAGGGGTTTTTCCTGATCCTGTGCAACAAATGTTGGACCATAAATAGTTCCCCAAGATACAAAAGATATACAAGATATAAAAGATACAAATATACAAAAGATATTGTTTTTAGTCCTCCATAAGATAAGTTTTAAAATGAAATTAATTAAGGAAATAAAGATAGGTTTATTTTTGAGGGGGAGTATTGAGAGTCCCCTGTAATGAGTTCATTCGTAATAACAAAAATAACCATTTCTAGATTTAGTAAGCTTACACTTGTTTATGTTTATATAACAATATGCTGAATATTGGTTTTTAGTTTCTCCGAAGTTAAAACGGCTATCGACAGCCGCCAGTCTTTAATCATAAGTCTAAGTCTTAAGTTGACATTCCACTGTTATAGAGGACGTGAATAAAAACAATATTAAAAGTACAATTCTCTTTTAATGTGATTGATCTACCCATAACTCCCCATAATCTGTGACAAAAATTTGAAAATTGTTCATATTTGAAATTGTTGTCATTATTATTCTTATAACATTATATTTTTTAACGCAATTTTGTCATACCCTTTTCCAATCCTTTAACTTCACGAATCCAGTTTTAGATTAGAAAAAAACTAAGTATATTTGGCTGAACGTTCGCATAAAATAGTGCCTGCTTGGCCACCTGTGATTAAACGCAGCTCTTAACAACCAATGTTTTACTAATGCACGTTTATCTCAAACCTATTCTTTTCACGTGTACGATATGTGATTACTCTATGGCGCATTCATTACAGACCACCCCGTATATAAATTTATGAATTCGGCCGATTCGGGTCATCGTCCACAGTTGACTTTTGGCGAATTGACGCGGACCCGACAAAACTGGGTAAAAAGTTTCTAGACTTAAAGTTTACGACACAATATAAAATAACCGTCAAATATTGACAAAATAGATCGCAGGCCGGGTTCTAGAAAAAATTCGAATCGAAAACAATTCCAATCGATATTTCTCGAATAAAACTTAAAAATCTCTAAATATTTCACAAAAATCTTTAGAAAGCCGGTTTTCGAAATAAAACACCACTTCACACTGAACTAACTAAACTTGGGAATATTTTAATTAAGATTAAAAAGTTGCAAAATTAATTTCGTTAAATTCGGGGGTGCCTCCTTACAAGTTCAATTAAAGTAAATAATATACAGGGTGTCCCATAACTTAAAATAACTTAAAGCCATAGAGCAACTGGAGATACTAAAAATCAAAGGCCTATTAAGTCATATAAGTTTTTTCGAAATGTCGTTCTAGAAATACAACGTGTAGAAAGGGAAAGTTTTTTTCCGTAAATAACCCATAATTTGAAAACGGTTAACGCCTTGTGGAAAAATTGAGCGTTAGAATTTAGCTGAATTATGATTTTTGTTTTGAAGTATGATCTTATCTTAACCCAGTGTTTTTTGGTTCGCGTCGTTAACTGCTTTGTAAAAGGAGATACAAATTTTTAAACAAAGTATTGCTGTTTTTCAATTTTATTCACAATTCAGAACATTACGTTATTTTATGGAGTAGCATAAACAAATATCCAAAAATTAAAAGCGCCTATTTCCGTTTTTATCGGATTGAAAGTAGAAATTTTTAAGTTTGACATGAGAGCGCGCCAGTTACATACACTGGGTTTAATAAATCTATGATTTCCTTTTCTTCCCTTTAATTAAGTATTTTTAATCCAAGATTCTCAAAGAAGGACCATTTCTATAAACTAAAAATGTATAGTTCCTCGATCTTAAATCTCTTACCGTTTTCGAGATACAGTAGACACTCGATAGTGTGAACCGAAAAAAACGTCCGTTCACATTATCGATTTATTCACGTTAACGGAGGTTATATTTAATATGTGAGAACTTGTTACAACCAACATAATAAATATATAAATTAGTAATACTCATTAAAACAAACAGTAACAAATTAAAAAAAAAGGGATAAAGAATTATTTTTTGTTGTCAGAAATTTTTCTTCGTTTTCGGAGATTTTTAATTTTCTGCATAATGGCTTTGTCTCTTAGCGTTTTTATAACTACACGATCATTAATATCAATGTCACTTTCCTCGGCCCACTGGTTTACTACATTTAAGGACTCTATCTAGTGGAAGGTCTGGCTGTGAGGACAATTTCTCTCCAGAAATGTTCAAAAAGCGGAATCCAAATCTCTGTTTAAAGCGTTGTAGCCATCCCTTACTGCCTGTAAATTGCTCATCATTTTCTTTAATTTGTAAATGGATTTGCTTTGCTTTTTGCTTGATCATATCCCCACTTAAAATAAAATGTTTACTACTTTGCTCCAGGAACCACTTATATAATATTTTTTTCATTCTGGCAAATTCCCAAACTCTTTAATGTTTGTCTTTTACCTGGGCCCACATATGTATCTTTCACTGCTTTAGAAATCGGTTCCTTTTTTTGTTTTATTTTACAAATTGTGGATTTTGCAACACCATATTTTTTTCTAAATATGTAACACTTTGCCCTTCATTTAATCCTTGGATCACTAACGAATTTTCATAAAGAGTAACCCACGCGACATTTCACCGATATTTACCGAAATTACGTAACCCAAATACGCATTAACCGGATTCCGGAGTACCTGTAAACGGGTTTTCTTCTCAAGCGTTTATCATGTTTTAGGAAAAAAATGTCAAAGGAAAAAAAACTTTGTAATAGAACTGGAACTCGCGGAAAGCCTATATTTTTTTGTTTCGGAAGATTTTTAGATTAAATTTTTTTTACTGCTCCGTATAGAAAAAAATGAAGGACTTTCCTGGAATTTAGACATCTTCGGTTAAATTTTTTTTAATGTACCGTTTTCATAGGAAAGGAAAACTCCGTTTTTCAGCGTAGAAAATTGAAGTATAGGCCCCGATCACGTGCAATCTCTTTCTTCCGATTATCTTTGTTTCTGTCGGCGTACCGATTACGGGCGGACGCACGACGTATTATTCTAACTGCAAGGGAAGATCTAATTCGCCTGGTGTCTTCAAAGCGTGAAACGAACAGGGGTCAAATCGAAGATTTCGACAAACCCGGCATCCTCTTAACATCGAACAACTGGAACAAAACGTACGCATTTCTAGCTAACACATCGCCCGCGGTGGTGAAGTACCGTCTATATCGGGGATTTACAGCACCGCGGAACAACGACTGCCACATAATAAGTAAATTTTTAGCGTCAATGACTTTATTTCCATTAGCGAAGGTTTAGTTTGTTCACGGTACCCGAGATTTCCGTTAGGCGATGTTCAAACTATCGAGTGTATACCGTATTTTCATTTTTACTTTGGTTCTTTTGATGCTTTGTAATGTTTAAATGGAAATATCTCGAAAACGGTTAGAGATATTAAGTTCGATCCAAGTATACCTTTTTAGTTTAGAAATTGGCCCTTCTTTGAGAATCTTGAATTAAAAATACTTAATAACAGTGTATGTAACTAGCGCCCTCTAATGTGAAATTAAAAAAGTTCTACAAATTCTCACTTACTCATAAAAACATCATATCACGCCCACTTTCAATTCGATACATTGAACCGTTAGATTATGGCTTATTTTCGAAAATAAACTTTCACTTTCAACACCCTGTATTTCTAGAATAGAGACATCTCGACAAAAATTATACGATTTAATCGATCGGGTTTGATGTTTCGTATCTCCAGTCGCTCTATGGCCCATAAGTTATGCGATTAAAAGAATCTGTTGGAATATTTTCCGAGTCGAGATCCCCCGAAACCGGCCTAATTATTTAAAATAAAAACTCGTTACCTAGTTCTTACAATTAATGACTTTAGAACGTAATAACCTCACCTCGCCTGTTTAAAAATATAATTTTTTTAATGTAAAATCGTATTTAATTATTAAGTAAATCAAAACTATCGACAGCGTTAACGATTACATGATAAACAGTCGGGGCTGGATCAATAAAATACGATTAAATTTAATATGCTCATGCATTAGACGATACGATCGATGAATTTATTTTATCGCCGACTAAACATGACGTCGTGTACAAATAATCACCATAAAAAATCGACGAATGTCGACAAGTTATACCAAGTGAAGCAACCTCGAGTTGAAGATAGGAAATCCTAATTTTTGAGGTGGCTGAATATTGGCTCCCCTGGTCATTTTATAGAAAACCTGCAATATAACTTCGTGAAGAGGCAGATACGGTAAACCCATGTACAGAGTTTGAATATATTTTGGTGAGCCAATCCTAAGATATTAAATTAAACGTGATGACAAAACTACGAAACTCGTTCTAATAGTTCCGGTAATACCGCAAATACTATCAAATCATTTCTGTGACGCTATTGAGAAAAATTGAGGTAAAGCTGAAGATGAATGAATGTCAATGTTAAAATTTATACCACCTCAAAAATTTACATAGGATTTCCTATGTTCAACTTAACGATGCCTCACCCGGTATACTGCTTTTCTAATAATAAGCTTCTAGTTTGAAAGGAAGTAATAATACTACGACTTCAGTTAGACGAGTTAGCGTCAAATACAGACACATGTGGTTCGATTTGTAATCGATCAGGTCCAGCGACTCCGACGCCAAATCAGCTCCAGTATCGACTTCTAATCCAAACTTTTCGAACGTCGAATGCATGAGAATTTACCTTCATATCCAATTTTCAAATGCTTAATTGTTAAGTTGCCAATTATATGAGATGTGACGAGAGCAATCAAATTGTACAATCAGGTCTTTGGCGGTCTTCACATCCTATGCGACCGGTAATTTAACGGCAAATCGAAAACCGGATATTTAATAAGAAAAAAGGTAACAAAATGACATAACTAGGGGCAATAACTGCCTGTAGTTTTATCATATAGTTTATTGATTAAAAAATATTTACACTTACACTACGAACAAACCCAAACAATTCTGAATGATGAAAATAAAGTTACGAACCTAGAATAACGTTTACGTAATCAAAGAAGATTTGTAAGACGACGTTTAGGCCAACAAAATTTTATAATTAACATTTTAATGTACTTTTTACAAATACGCATCGACGATTTGCGAGATATTTAGCGCCGAACTTTTCGCAAAGTCCGCGGCTGTCAAATAAACGTTTAGACAGCTCATTATTGTGGAGAATTTAAAGTTCTACAAAAAAAAAACGTCATATCATCAACGATTTGCGAGATATTTAGGGCCGAGCTTTTCGCAAAGTTCGCGGCTTTCGCATAAACGGTTAAACAGCTCCTTATTGAAGAGAATTTAAAGTTCTGCGAAAAAGTTGCTGTAGCTTCGACGATTTGCGAGATATTTAGCGCCGAACTTTTCGCAAAGTCCGCGGCTGTCAAATAAACGTTTAGACAGCTCATTATTGTGGAGAATTTAAAGTTCTACAAAAAAAAAACGTCATATCATCAACGATTTGCGAGATATTTAGGGCCGAGCTTTTCGCAAAGTTCGCGGCTTTCGCATAAACGGTTAAACAGCTCCTTATTGAAGAGAATTTAAAGTTCTGCGAAAAAGTTGCCGTAGCTTCGACGATTTGCGAGATATTTAGCGCCGAACTTTTCGCAAAGTCCGCGGCTGTCAAATAAACGTTTAGACAGCTCATTATTGTGGAGAATTTAAAGTTCTACCAAAAAAAAACGTCATATCATCAACGATTTGCGAGATATTTAGGGCCGAGCTTTTCGCAAAGTTCGCGGCTTTCGCATAAACGGTTAAACAGCTCCTTATTGAAGAGAATTTAAAGTTCTGCGAAAAAGTTGCTGTAGCTTCGACGATTTGCGAGATATTTAGCGCCGAACTTTTCGCAAAGTCCGCGGCTGTCAAATAAACGTTTAGACAGCTCATTATTGTGGAGAATTTAAAGTTCTACCAAAAAAAAACGTCATATCATCAACGATTTGCGAGATATTTAGGGCCGAGCTTTTCGCAAAGTTCGCGGCTTTCGCATAAACGGTTAAACAGCTCCTTATTGAAGAGAATTTAAAGTTCTGGGAAAAAGTTGCTGTAGCTTCGACGATTTGCGAGATATTTAGCGCCGAACTTTTCGCAAAGTCCGCGGCTGTCAAATAAACGTTTAGACAGCTCATTATTGTGGAGAATTTAAAGTTCTACCAAAAAAAAAAACGTCATATCATCAACGATTTGCGAGATATTTAGGGCCGAGCTTTTCGCAAAGTTCGCGGCTTTCGCATAAACGGTTAAACAGCTCCTTATTGAAGAGAATTTAAAGTTCTGCGAAAAAGTTGCTGTAGCTTCGACGATTTGCGAGATATTTAGCGCCGAACTTTTCGCAAAGTCCGCGGCTGTCAAATAAACGTTTAGACAGCTCATTATTGTGGAGAATTTAAAGTTCTACCAAAAAAAAAAACGTCATATCATCAACGATTTGCGAGATATTTAGGGCCGAGCTTTTCGCAAAGTTCGCGGCTTTCGCATAAACGGTTAAACAGCTCCTTATTGAAGAGAATTTAAAGTTCTGCGAAAAAGTTGCTGTAGCTTCGACGATTTGCGAGATATTTAGCGCCGAACTTTTCGCAAAGTCCGCGGCTGTCAAATAAACGTTTAGACAGCTCATTATTGTGGAGAATTTAAAGTTCTACCAAAAAAAAACGTCATATCATCAACGATTTGCGAGATATTTAGGGCCGAGCTTTTCGCAAAGTTCGCGGCTTTCGCATAAACGGTTAAACAGCTCCTTATTGAAGAGAATTTAAAGTTCTGCGAAAAAGTTGCCGTAGCTTCGACGATTTGCGAGATATTTAGCGCCGAACTTTTCGCAAAGTCCGCGGCTGTCAAATAAACGTTTAGACAGCTCATTATTGTGGAGAATTTAAAGTTCTACCAAAAAAAAAAACGTCATATCATCAACGATTTGCGAGATATTTAGGGCCGAGCTTTTCGCAAAGTTCGCGGCTTTCGCATAAACGGTTAAACAGCTCCTTATTGAAGAGAATTTAAAGTTCTGCGAAAAAGTTGCTGTAGCTTCGACGATTTGCGAGATATTTAGCGCCGAACTTTTCGCAAAGTCCGCGGCTGTCAAATAAACGTTTAGACAGCTCATTATTGTGGAGAATTTAAAGTTCTACCAAAAAAAAAAACGTCATATCATCAACGATTTGCGAGATATTTAGGGCCGAGCTTTTCGCAAAGTTCGCGGCTTTCGCATAAACGGTTAAACAGCTCCTTATTGAAGAGAATTTAAAGTTCTGCGAAAAAGTTGCTGTAGCTTCGACGATTTGCGAGATATTTAGCGCCGAACTTTTCGCAAAGTCCGCGGCTGTCAAATAAACGTTTAGACAGCTCATTATTGTGGAGAATTTAAAGTTCTACCAAAAAAAACGTCATATCATCAACGATTTGCGAGATATTTAGGGCCGAGCTTTTCGCAAAGTTCGCGGCTTTCGCATAAACGGTTAAACAGCTCCTTATTGAAGAGAATTTAAAGTTCTGCGAAAAAGTTGCTGTAGCTTCGACGATTTGCGAGATATTTAGCGCCGAACTTTTCGCAAAGTCCGCGGCTGTCAAATAAACGTTTAGACAGCTCATTATTGTGGAGAATTTAAAGTTCTACCAAAAAAAAAAACGTCATATCATCAACGATTTGCGAGATATTTAGGGCCGAGCTTTTCGCAAAGTTCGCGGCTTTCGCATAAACGGTTAAACAGCTCCTTATTGAAGAGAATTTAAAGTTCTGCGAAAAAGTTGCTGTAGCTTCGACGATTTGCGAGATATTTAGCGCCGAACTTTTCGCAAAGTCCGCGGCTGTCAAATAAACGTTTAGACAGCTCATTATTGTGGAGAATTTAAAGTTCTACCAAAAAAAAAAAACGTCATATCATCAACGATTTGCGAGATATTTAGGGCCGAGCTTTTCGCAAAGTTCGCGGCTTTCGCATAAACGGTTAAACAGCTCCTTATTGAAGAGAATTTAAAGTTCTGCGAAAAAGTTGCTGTAGCTTCGACGATTTGCGAGATATTTAGCGCCGAACTTTTCGCAAAGTCCGCGGCTGTCAAATAAACGTTTAGACAGCTCATTATTGTGGAGAATTTAAAGTTCTACAAAAAAAAAAAACGTCATATCATCAACGATTTGCGAGATATTTAGGGCCGAGCTTTTCGCAAAGTTCGCGGCTTTCGCATAAACGGTTAAACAGCTCCTTATTGAAGAGAATTTAAAGTTCTGCGAAAAAGTTGCCGTAGCTTCGACGATTTGCGAGATATTTAGCGCCGAACTTTTCGCAAAGTCCGCGGCTGTCAAATAAACGTTTAGACAGCTCATTATTGTGGAGAATTTAAAGTTCTACCAAAAAAAAACGTCATATCATCAACGATTTGCGAGATATTTAGGGCCGAGCTTTTCGCAAAGTTCGCGGCTTTCGCATAAACGGTTAAACAGCTCCTTATTGAAGAGAATTTAAAGTTCTGCGAAAAAGTTGCTGTAGCTTCGACGATTTGCGAGATATTTAGCGCCGAACTTTTCGCAAAGTCCGCGGCTGTCAAATAAACGTTTAGACAGCTCATTATTGTGGAGAATTTAAAGTTCTACAAAAAAAAAAAACGTCATATCATCAACGATTTGCGAGATATTTAGGGCCGAGCTTTTCGCAAAGTTCGCGGCTTTCGCATAAACGGTTAAACAGCTCCTTATTGAAGAGAATTTAAAGTTCTGCGAAAAAGTTGCCGTAGCTTCGACGATTTGCGAGATATTTAGCGCCGAACTTTTCGCAAAGTCCGCGGCTGTCAAATAAACGTTTAGACAGCTCATTATTGTGGAGAATTTAAAGTTCTACCAAAAAAAAAAACGTCATATCATCAACGATTTGCGAGATATTTAGGGCCGAGCTTTTCGCAAAGTTCGCGGCTTTCGCATAAACGGTTAAACAGCTCCTTATTGAAGAGAATTTAAAGTTCTGCGAAAAAGTTGCTGTAGCTTCGACGATTTGCGAGATATTTAGCGCCGAACTTTTCGCAAAGTCCGCGGCTGTCAAATAAACGTTTAGACAGCTCATTATTGTGGAGAATTTAAAGTTCTACAAAAAAAAAAAACGTCATATCATCAACGATTTGCGAGATATTTAGGGCCGAGCTTTTCGCAAAGTTCGCGGCTTTCGCATAAACGGTTAAACAGCTCCTTATTGAAGAGAATTTAAAGTTCTGCGAAAAAGTTGCCGTAGCTTCGACGATTTGCGAGATATTTAGCGCCGAACTTTTCGCAAAGTCCGCGGCTGTCAAATAAACGTTTAGACAGCTCATTATTGTGGAGAATTTAAAGTTCTACAAAAAAAAAAAACGTCATATCATCAACGATTTGCGAGATATTTAGGGCCGAGCTTTTCGCAAAGTTCGCGGCTTTCGCATAAACGGTTAAACAGCTCCTTATTGAAGAGAATTTAAAGTTCTGCGAAAAAGTTGCCGTAGCTTCGACGATTTGCGAGATATTTAGCGCCGAACTTTTCGCAAAGTCCGCGGCTGTCAAATAAACGTTTAGACAGCTCATTATTGTGGAGAATTTAAAGTTCTACCAAAAAAAAACGTCATATCATCAACGATTTGCGAGATATTTAGGGCCGAGCTTTTCGCAAAGTTCGCGGCTTTCGCATAAACGGTTAAACAGCTCCTTATTGAAGAGAATTTAAAGTTCTGCGAAAAAGTTGCTGTAGCTTCGACGATTTGCGAGATATTTAGCGCCGAACTTTTCGCAAAGTCCGCGGCTGTCAAATAAACGTTTAGACAGCTCATTATTGTGGAGAATTTAAAGTTCTACAAAAAAAAAACGTCATATCATCAACGATTTGCGAGATATTTAGGGCCGAGCTTTTCGCAAAGTTCGCGGCTTTCGCATAAACGGTTAAACAGCTCCTTATTGAAGAGAATTTAAAGTTCTGCGAAAAAGTTGCCGTAGCTTCGACGATTTGCGAGATATTTAGCGCCGAACTTTTCGCAAAGTCCGCGGCTGTCAAATAAACGTTTAGACAGCTCATTATTGTGGAGAATTTAAAGTTCTACCAAAAAAAAACGTCATATCATCAACGATTTGCGAGATATTTAGGGCCGAGCTTTTCGCAAAGTTCGCGGCTTTCGCATAAACGGTTAAACAGCTCCTTATTGAAGAGAATTTAAAGTTCTGCGAAAAAGTTGCCGTAGCTTCGACGATTTGCGAGATATTTAGCGCCGAACTTTTCGCAAAGTCCGCGGCTGTCAAATAAACGTTTAGACAGCTCATTATTGTGGAGAATTTAAAGTTCTACAAAAAAAAAACGTCATATCATCAACGATTTGCGAGATATTTAGGGCCGAGCTTTTCGCAAAGTTCGCGGCTTTCGCATAAACGGTTAAACAGCTCCTTATTGAAGAGAATTTAAAGTTCTGCGAAAAAGTTGCCGTAGCTTCGACGATTTGCGAGATATTTAGCGCCGAACTTTTCGCAAAGTCCGCGGCTGTCAAATAAACGTTTAGACAGCTCATTATTGTGGAGAATTTAAAGTTCTACCAAAAAAAAACGTCATATCATCAACGATTTGCGAGATATTTAGGGCCGAGCTTTTCGCAAAGTTCGCGGCTTTCGCATAAACGGTTAAACAGCTCCTTATTGAAGAGAATTTAAAGTTCTGCGAAAAAGTTGCCGTAGCTTCGACGATTTGCGAGATATTTAGCGCCGAACTTTTCGCAAAGTCCGCGGCTGTCAAATAAACGTTTAGACAGCTCATTATTGTGGAGAATTTAAAGTTCTACCAAAAAAAAACGTCATATCATCAACGATTTGCGAGATATTTAGGGCCGAGCTTTTCGCAAAGTTCGCGGCTTTCGCATAAACGGTTAAACAGCTCCTTATTGAAGAGAATTTAAAGTTCTGCGAAAAAGTTGCTGTAGCTTCGACGATTTGCGAGATATTTAGCGCCGAACTTTTCGCAAAGTTCACGGCCGTCGCTCCTCGAGTTGTAGTCTTACGTAGAAAGTCAAAATATACCGCGAAAAATGACCCGACATTCTTCAACCTACCAGTAATCTCACAAATCTTCGTCGGATTAAAACTTGTCTCATTACATCACCCTCGACGTTTATAATTGAAATTCTACTGCCTAATCCTAAAATTATAGAAGTCGTGGATCAAATACAACCCCTCGTTCTGTTTGAAATCCGGCGGCATTATCAACGTTTCGATAAATCGTACATAGGAATCCTTAAACATGTGCGACTGTGACTTTTTACTGAGCTCCTTATAAAGGGAAGCGCATCTCTTCGATAGTTCTGCGGCGCATACTTTCTGCTGGTCGGTGTTGACGGGAAAATTGACGATTCGTTCGCTTATAGAGCATAATTTCACTTGTAACTTCAATAAGTTGTCCGAGGAAATGGATTGATCGAGTAACTCCAGATATTCCAAAAATAGACCCGCTTCATTGTTCCAATGCAAAATGTCTTTGGCACCGGGTTTGAGTTTTTCGATCAGACTTCTTATGACGTCAAATTGCTCATTTATAAACAAACTGGGCAGTAAGTGATCGACGAACACGTTATTTGCCAATATGTATTCTTCGGCCAGGGCAAAGTGATTAAACGCTTCAAAGAACCTCTCCACCGCTAGCGTTTTTGGTGCTTTGGCCATATGGATCCATTCCGCGGGTATCTTCATATCGTTCACCAGCAAATCCACAGTTTCTTGCGAGATTTCATCAAAATCGGCTGGCAAATTGCGATCTAAAATTCCCATAATGATGGTTTTCTTTATGGAATTATCTTCGAGATGTAAGAGGACAAATATAGCCCATTCCCAATGTCCCAATTGCTCCAATTGATTGGAGAAGCTGGTGCATAGTTTATTTTTCTCGGAGATGTCTATTAGTCCGACGTCCAGAGACAGGAACAGCTGTAAGAGTAGCCAGCTGAAAAATATGATTTAAAATTATTAAAATTACATTTTTGTGAACGATGTTTTAATTTTGTAAAATATTCTTACCTTAGCCGGTAATCCAATGGATCATCTGTATGGGTAGCAGGATTTAACACACTGCTAAGCCTGTGAATCCCCGACTTGTACAAAAGTAGTATGTGATACATTATGTCGGATATTTAGGGCGAGCTTTTCGCAAAGTTCGCGGCTTTCGCATAAACGGCTAAACAGCTCCTTATTGAAGAGAATTTAAAGTTCTGCGAAAAAGTTGCTGTAGCTTCGACGATTTGCGAGATATTTAGCGCCGAACTTTTCGCAAAGTCCGCGGCTGTCAAATAAACGTTTAGACAGCTCATTATTGTGGAGAATTTAAAGTTCTACCAAAAAAAACGTCATATCATCAACGATTTGCGAGATATTTAGGGCCGAGCTTTTCGCAAAGTTCGCGGCTTTCGCATAAACGGTTAAACAGCTCCTTATTGAAGAGAATTTAAAGTTCTGCGAAAAAGTTGCTGTAGCTTCGACGATTTGCGAGATATTTAGCGCCGAACTTTTCGCAAAGTCCGCGGCTGTCAAATAAACGTTTAGACAGCTCATTATTGTGGAGAATTTAAAGTTCTACCAAAAAAAACGTCATATCATCAACGATTTGCGAGATATTTAGGGCCGAGCTTTTCGCAAAGTTAGCGGCTTTCGCATAAACGGTTAAACAGCTCCTTATTGAAGAGAATTTAAAGTTCTGCAAAAAAGTTGCCGTAGCTTCGACGATTTGCGAGATATTTAGCGCCGAACTTTTCGCAAAGTCCGCGGCTGTCAAATAAACGTTTAGACAGCTCATTATTGTGGAGAATTTAAAGTTCTACCAAAAAAAACGTCATATCATCAACGATTTGCGAGATATTTAGGGCCGAGCTTTTCGCAAAGTTCGCGGCTTTCGCATAAACGGTTAAACAGCTCCTTATTGAAGAGAATTTAAAGTTCTGCGAAAAAGTTGCTGTAGCTTCGACGATTTGCGAGATATTTAGCGCCGAACTTTTCGCAAAGTCCGCGGCTGTCAAATAAACGTTAACGTTAAAACGTTAAAAAGAACTTTAATATACTGTCAAACTGGTGTTAAGGATGACTTATTTCATTCTCTATCTTAAGGTGGCATTCAAATACCGGCCCTTATGTAGGCTCTGGTGGCATAATCTCATCCCTCTATGTGTATGTTTTTGTATCTCTTCTGATTAGAAAAGAGTCCACATAATCAACAATTTTATACTATTTCTATAAAACTAGGTTTGAGAATGAAGTACTCACGCTGCGTACCACTTTAAAAACAAACCATTTTCAAGTATTAATATTATATTAATATATTCATTTATATTGATAGATATTTTTTATACCTAAGTTATTTTACGTCTCCCGAAGATGTAGTTTTTAACTCGAACAAGGTAGTCCGACGTTTTTATTATGTGCTCTGAAATTGCGATTTTGTACATATTATTTCCCTAAAAAAAAATGTTAGAATACTTGTTTATTATTTTCACAGTAATTTGTAATGTTTAAAATAAAAGATAAAACAAATTTAAAATTGTCGAGTTTCATTTACTTTGGTAACTTGTTGGCGAAGGTGAAGTTTTGGAGTTACGGGCACGCCCCGTAAATCTAACCTACAACGGGAAATTGAAAATAACTCGGCCGGTTTTGATGCTACAAAAAAAATGTGAGAAGCAAAATTGAAGAGCTTGACAGAGCGCGTAAGCTTGAACAAACCCGATCCCGATATCTCAATGAGTTCGCGAATTAACGCGATTTTCAACTGCAAAAACAATAAAATTTAATTAATCATATCTCGAGAAGGGGCGGAGTTGGGGCATCATTTTTTCGCGAATTAACGGGTGATACCGAGTACTTTGATGGGCCGGAGGCTGGGGTTGGTGGGGCAATTAGGAGGGGAGTAAGGGGGATTGGAAATTTTGTACATAAATGCTAATAAGTAGTTTATTAATCGAACTACGGGGATCAGGCCGGATTCAATTTGTTCATTTATTTATCAGCTACGTGGTGGGATTGACGAAAAATTTTTATTTTCCCAAATGCGCGCTGGGCAAGAAATGGCCATCTCCGAAAATACTTTAGATATTATGTTTAATTTTGGTATGTGAGATGGCACGGCATCTGATATTTTTCCATGTGGATATTTTTTCTGATTAGCCTGTTCAATTTTCCATGAAAACGGTCTCTTGAGTTTTTCTCGTCAGACGCACCGTTCTTGATTAAAACCACTAAATTCATATTGAAACTCATTATTTTTAACATTGATAAAATAAGTAATGATAATTTTTTTTCATTTCATTTGCGAAAATAAAAATTAAAAGGCATGTTTCCGTCTTCGCATCGAATTGCCCGCTCCAACAGCTTACGCGCTCTGTCGAGCTCTTCAATTTTGCATTTCACATTTTTTTTGTAGCATCAAAACCGGCCCAGTTATTTTCAATTTCCCGTTGTAGGTTAGATTTACGGGGCGTGCCCCCCCCCTCCCCATCATGCGGCGCCCTACACAAATCAGTTCAGAATGTCGAGGGGATCCTACTGTATCGATTGGGGAAAAAAATTACTCCGCTGTAAGCTAGACAAAGATATAAACTTAAATTATGAACGAGCGAAACGACGAAAAAAAAATCATATATTTTTATTGAAAAATAATACCATTTTTTATTCCCTATTGTGTAAGCACCATGACGGATCTCTTCAATTTTTGTCTCTTCTTTCGCTTTTTATCTCCTTTCTTTCTCTCTATCGTTGCATCTCTGAACAGTTGAACCCCTTCTCTCTCTTCAATTTCCTTTTGAAGGAACTGCATTCCGTAATAATTATATCCAATTAAGTCCTGAGGAAAGAGACTTCCTTGAATAAGTTTTAGTAGAAATTCGAGAATTGCACGGCCGAAAAAAGTAGGGTTAAGAATCAACACCGAAACTAACGATTCTTATTCTTTCACATTCCGATATTGAATAAAAAATGCGGGCAAGAAAATATCACTACTCACCCTAAGTTCTCCGACTTGCCCTTTCATAATTTTTTCCAATTTCTGCAAAGTCGGCAACAATAATTTATTGGCAACGATGGGCGCGTGATGTAACCTTAACAGGAACATGGCAACCTTGCAACCTAGTTCTGTACAGTCCCCCCTAGCGATTAGATTCGGCAACATGGTCAGTACTTCACATACAGAGTTGAATGGAAGAATTAGCAGAGTTTCTTCCAAGTCACTAAAAAAATTGACTCGGTAAAAATAAATTCATCTGTACAAAAAAATGACAATTTTCTTACCTAGGCCGTATTCTCACAATAGTTTCCAACAAAAAGTCGTCGGGAGTAGTGACGTTGAAGGCCTGCATCAACAGGGGAGCACTGGGAAGCGTCAATGTTTGCGAGGTGGCAGCCTGAAGGGCCTCGTGCTCCGCAAGTTGCTCCCTATATTTTTCATTTACTTCTAGACATTCTAGAATACTTTCAGCCTAAAAGGGGCATTAAATAATAAATAAGGGCACAAAATTATTGATCAATATACTAATTCTTACCGCCTTTTCACTTCCAATCGTTCTTTTACTCGGCAAATTTAACCCTGGTTGTCCTGGTACTACAGTATGTTCCCCTGTTGCCAATTCCTCGTGTTGGGCCCTCTCTTCTTCCTGCTCGTCTTCGAGCACTACCAAAAATTCAGATTTTTCATAAAGTCGTAATACTCGGTCAGAACCACATGAGACGACGTATTCGCCATTGGGACTTACGGCTAGAGCGTAAGCTTCCCCTGAATGTCCCTAAAACAAAAAAATATATATTGGTAAATAGTATGGTCCATCAGTTACAGAACAGTTTCGGAAGTATTTTAGTATATACACAGTGTGTAAAAAGTCCCGGAACAGTCAATTATTTCAAAAATGGTGCACAATATAAAAAAACTTTCTGTATAAAAGTTGTTGGTCTTAAAGAAATTTATTAAACTTAGATCCCTGTAATTATACAGGGTTGCCCAAAAAGTCGTGGTAACCGAAACTTCATTTTTTTTAAATGGAATGACCCTTTTTTGATCACATTTTCTGATTCCTCTAAACCTTCTAAACAACAATTATAGAACATGTCATATGGCTAAACCTATTAGTTTAAGAAATAATTTGAGTTGAAGGACATAAATGCGATAGGTACGATATTACCTTTTGCATTTTTATAAGCTGGTACTAGAATTTTTTGCGTCACTGTCAAAGTAAATTCTCAAAATGTCGCTCAGCGAAAGGGAACGTATAACTTTACTAATAATAAGAGGTATTGGAGACCGACAAAGATCAGTTATCGAGACAAAAGAATTATTTAATACAACTTTTCCAAACCGAGAGCCTATATCAAAATCTACAGTTGTGAGAACAGTTCAAAGGTTCGAGGTAACCGGTTGTTGCAGAGATAAACTTCGTTCCGGAAGACCAAAGTCGGCAAGTAGTGATGAAAAAAAATTAGAGACATTACTTCATTTTGTTCAGAATCCACATTTGTCACTCAGAAAAGCTGCTACCCAAGTTGATGTTTGTTTTAAATCAATTGACAATATTTTAAAAACCAGTAATTTTCATCCCTATAAAATAACTCTTATCCAGGAATTATCAGAAGACGATTTTGATCGTAGATTGGAATTTTGCGAAGTAATGATGCAAAAATATGAAGAAAATAACAATTTTTTTAATCAAATAGTTTTTACGGAACATTCATGTTGAACGGGTCTCTCAATCGCCATAATTGTCGTTACTGGGCTGATCAGAATCCACATTGGATGAGAGAAACACATACTCAACACCCCCAGAAAGTAAATGTGTGGGCTGGAATTATTGGCAACAGATTAGTGGGGCCTTTCTTTATAGAGGGGAATTTGAATGCCGAAATGTATCTCCACATGCTGCAAAATGAAATTGTGCAATAAACAATGAAGTAGGACCACTATTACGCAATACGTGGTTTCAGCAGGATGGAGCTCCTCCTCATTTTGGGCTAGCTGTTAGAAATTATTTAAACAACACTTTTCCTAACCGCTGGATAGGACGAAGAGGCCCCATAGAACGGCCTGCTAGGTCGCCAGACTTAACGCCCCTTGATTATTTTCTTTGGGGACACCTAAAAAATAAAGTATTTGTGACAATACCTGCAGATCTGAATGAATTAAGAGGAAGAATTATTGAAGAATGTGCATCTATTAACCAAGAAATGTTACAAAACGTCATCGACAAATTTTATTATAACCTAGCCCATTGTCAAACTGTGGGAGGAGGACATTTTCAGCATTTAATTAAATAACGACTTACACTTAATTTTATTTTTGTTCTTTTCAAGTTATTGTTAATTTTACTGCTTGTATTTAATAATTTAGTTGTTATTAAAATTTTGACACAACTTGAGTGAGGTTCATTTTACACGAGTTTAATGTTTTTCTTTTAATTTTAACGTAAAACATTTGAGCCGACTCGAAACAATGCAAAAGGTAATATCGTACCTATCGCATTTATGTCCTTCAACTCAAATTATTTCTAAAACTAAGGTTTAGCCGTATGACATGTTGTATAATTGTTGTTTAGAATGTTTAGAGGAATCAGAAAATGTGATCAAAAAAGGGTCATTCCATTTAAAAAAAAATGAAGTTTCGGTTACCACGACTTTTTGCGCAACCCTGTATAATTACATGGATCTAAGTTTAATAAATTTCTTTAAGACCAACAACTTTTATACAGAAAGTTTTTTATATTGTGCACCATTTTTGAAATAATTGACTGTTCCGGGACTTTTTACACACTGTGTATATCATTTCATAATAAATGAAGACGAAATTAATGAGACGTCAAGTGAAAGCAGAAGGCCATTAATTCGTGGAAAAGAAGACTAACCTCAAACACGTATCACCGAAGAAAAATAATAAAGAACAGAAAATCGAAATTCCTTGTTCAACCCAAGGGCGGATGCAGAACTTCGGTTTGGGAGGGGAGGGCGCTTGATTCAAACATCTACTTAATGTAAATGATATGCTCATAATTACCTGTAATGTAACAATCTTATTATAAGTATCCCCATCCCATTGTTTCACTTTCCCGTCTTTTCCACATGTAAAGAAGAAATGGGTCCTCGGCACAAACTGCAGCCCAGTGACGGTATCATCGTGGGCGAAAATACTTTTATGACAATCTCCAAAATCCATGCCCCAGATTTTGATGTTCCGATCTCCGGAACCTGTGGCAATAAGGGTGGAATCGCTGGAAATATCCATACATTGTACTGGGAGTTTGTGGCCATAGAGGGACAGGTAGAACTAAAATTTTAAACTATAATTAACTAACCGGACAACTTTGTGACCTTATGACATTTGTAGGATTCACTCACATACAAAACTGTCTTGTCAATGATTAGCTAACCGGGCTACGTTGATTGTGAGAAAATCATATCTGCAAATGTCATTTATGTCACAGTTAAAATTGTTGAATAAAATCTTTCTGCAACAAAACATATTTTCTTTGTGGCTGACTTGATCATAAATCTTACCTTAAAACTATCTACAAAAAATATCTTAACGGTGGAATCCAGCAAAGCGACAGCAATAAATTTTCCGTTAGGCGACAACTTGACACACAGGACATTTTGTTCCAGTTTAAGAGTTCTATTGTGTATTAGGGACAAAACTTTAACTTTCGACTCGCTTTTTTCGTCCACAATTAATTCGAATTTCCAGAACTTGACAGTTTGATCGCCTCATCCTCCCGTTACACAACCGCTCTAAAAACAAATATAGACAGTTTTAGAAGATACCTATATGGAGGAAAAGATGGACTATACAGGGTGTTATGGAAATGACGTATTATATTTAAACCGGCAGTTCCTGAGATGAAAACAAATTGAAGAAAAATATCCAAAAATGGCGCTTTAATTTAATATGCCCTGTACATGACCTATTGTCAGACCAAAAATATGCACATGGTGACACTGGGAGAAAAGTAAACAAAGCAACATATGGCGGAAAACGTGAATTTTGAGCAGTGTTGTCATATTCTCATGGTAAATTCTTTAGCAAGTCAATAACCGCTTGACAGAATCGAAGTTCTTTATTTTTCAGGGTACATTATTATAAACTTTTACGTTCAGTTCAGTTCGCTGGGAAACAATCACTGATTTATAAACTAGAACTGACTCGAACGAACCGCCGCGAGTTTATAAATGGTCAGGTATGTCCTCATTTGTTCAATTCGAACGACATCCGTCGAATCTGAACAACTTAAAACTTTATAAATGCCACCCTTTAGAAAAAAAATTCAATTTTATTTACCCTTTCGGACTATTTAAAACCAACTTAATTTATAAACAAACACCAAGTAGGTAACGCGAACAAAAACCGGCAAACTCACATTAGTTTTCGCGTAGATTTGCATGCGTCTCATGAATGCCACATGTTTACACAGTTTGGCAACATTGCGCGTAACAGGTGTTTGTGATACACTACCTCAGGTTGTTATGATTAATTACCGTGGAGTCACCTATGAGTAAGAGGGTTTGTTTCCCCACTTTTAAAACGGTCGATTTAAAAAAAAAATATGTAGCGCTTCTCTAGGACACCCAAGGAGTCACTCATTTAAATATAATACGTCATTTCTATAACACCCTATATGTACAGGGTGTCTACACTTTTTGGGGATATTAGAGTTATTATCAAATAGAATATTTCGGTTTTCACTTTAGAGTCCTACTTTTTAACAAAACAAAAGAACGGTGTCAAATTTATCATGGCTGTAGATTAAGAACTAAGAGAACCGTGACAAATTTAACACCGGAATCTTTCATTTCATTAAAAAAATGGGACAACCATGAAAACATCAACATTTTATCCTTGATAATAACTCTTAATACCTTAATTAAATTGAGATATTTCTAAAAATAAAAATTAATATTAATAATTATTTTTGTATTCAGCATACCAAGTCTGGTGTGAGGCAAATCGTCCTCAAATCTTTGCTATGAGCAGGAACTTCTTCTAAAATGTCACCGGCTGCAATATCTACGATTAACAGGCGGCCATCTTTGAGTCCTGCCAATACCACTCTATCGCCAGGCACAAATGCTATAGAAAGAATATGGCTAAAAAAATTTAACATTAATCACAAAAAACTTACCCAGAAACCTTTACAAATTTCATCAGTTTAGCTGACAAATAAACTGTCCTACTAACTCACAATCTAAGCTATAAGCATGATGTTTAGACCAGCTGCGAATTGAATTAGCTAGAGGTACATACATACCCAGTTTCAATAGTCTTCAAACATACTTGCGATGGTCTATTCCATGTTTTAATACTGTCCCCACTGCCAGAAACTATGGCCAAATTATCACTGCTAAAAGCTACAGTTCTGACGTCACTATGGTGACCCTGGCTTAATATACCCCTCAAGCACTGAGCTTCGGCCTCCTTTAATAATGAAAACAAAATAATTATTGATAACAGTGCTCTCAGAATATCGTACAAAATTTTATGAGCTCACCTTTACAGAAGTTTGCAAATTAAACAGTCGCACAGAATTATCCCCAAAATTGACAGCTATCCTCAGTTCACCCCCATTACCCAAAACCAAGTCTAGACTCTTTGGTTTTCCAGACGCTTTAACTGGATTAAGCCTCTTAACTTCATCCCTGAGACTTAACTGAAGGTTACCGTTATCGTTTGGCTTAGGGTCAGTTTGGTTGGTTTCCATGAATTCATTTTTTCTGAAAAAATATTTACTGATATGTATTTCCATATTGCTGGGTCGATTTGTCAACGAGAATATTAAAAATTACTGGATTAGCTGTATAGTTAATATATAAATTCAAAAGCTATGTGTAAACAAATAGTAAAAATATGTTAAATAACTTAATTAAAACAATATAATAACTTACTTTTCTTTTTTCCTTTCCTTTTTCAAACGTTTTTTCAGCCTTACTTCAGCCTCATCATCACTACAGAAATAAAATAGTTCAACCTGATTGTCTGTACCATGGCAACCAACCACTTGTCTGCTTGAGTCACTGGTTAAAGAGACCACTCTTCCACGCCCAGCTCTAAGAAGAGATCCCGCTTTTAGACACTGAAGAGGATGCTATAACAAATACAATATTAAAATTATAAAAAATGTGTTGGGAAAGAAAACGATCTAAATTTCCAAATATACATATTTATTCTAGGATTTATTTGTTTTCAAAATTCTAGTTTCCTAGATATCAGAAGTTAAATTTAAATTTAATTTTCTTGCTTACTGATGTAGTATCATCTCCCTCATCCAGTGTTGCCAATTCTAGGGTTGTTGCCAAATGTTCTACAGGATTAATATTTTCACTATCAGGGTCCCGTACAGACAGCTTGTATACTCTTAGTTCAGCATCGCCACAACCTGTCACTAAATATTGATTGTCTTTTATCAAAGTAAGACCCCAAACCTAAAAAATTACCTAAATGTCTATAGAAACACAAATTATCTTTAATCTATAATACAAATAATTGCCCCATTTTTACCTCTGTTTGATGTCCAGTCAATGTTTTAAAACAATGCTGTGTGTTTAGGTCCCAAAATTTGATAAAGGTATCCTTGGATCCAGAGATGAGGACATTTTCCTTTGATATGAAAGCAATTTGTGTTATAGGGCCCTTATGACCTGAAAATCTACTTAGACCTGTCTCGGCTACTGTATCCCAAAGAATCACATCTGTGTCCTATAAAGTTAGTGAATTATGAAAAATGTCCACAATTAATTAATATTAGATAATTTCAATCAACAATTAAGTAGATCTATTTGTATATAAATCATTGCCTAAACATATAAATAACAAATAAGTAAAATGGTTAACTGTACCTTACTTCCAGAAGCCAACTTATGTCCATAACTATCATAAGCTAACGTGGTAACTTCAGATCGATGCCCCGAAAATATACTAATAACTTCAGCAGATTTTAAATCATAAACTTGGACATTTCCATCTGAATACCCTGCAGCTAAGTGCCTGTTATTTGGACTGGCACATATTGCTGTTACTATTGCCTTTTCACCTGGCAGTACTTGAGCCTAACAGTAATAAATAGTATAGGAAAATACATTGAAAAATATTCAAGTTAATAGGGAACTGTGTAGATTTGTTAAAATTAACTGGGAAGCAATGTGTAGAACTAATTAGCTATTACTACTATAAAAAGCAAGATATATATACCTTCTCTCCTAGTCTTAAATCCCAAATAAGAATGTGTTCACAAGCACCGACAGCGACAAATCGACCTATTTGACCCTAAGTTTTTCAATCATCATCATATCAACAATCTAAGTTTTTCAACATATAATATCTTTCCCGACCAAATTCCGAATATTAACTTTCCCCGGCATTTCACTCTTCTATCTATGCCTTTTCTCATGGAAACCTTATGTTTTCTGATAAGAAATTGTACGTAGAATCCAATTAGTGTGGTATTTAGCGATAGTTTTTTTTATTTATTTATTTAGCCATATATAGTACACTACAGAATTAAAAATCCTAAATGGTACATATCATAAAACGATATAAACATTCCAACAAAAATAAGAAATAAGAAAGAACACTGTTAATGTCTCTTTAATACTGCAAGACTAATTCTAAAAATATCACAATCAGTGAAATGTCTGTGGTAGTTATTCAACATCCTTTCCACAAAAGCGATGCTACCATAGTTTGTTCTGTGTCTACGCTCAAAAAACAATTGGTTATGCATGGTTATCCTCACTGGGATACGAAATGTAATTGAACGTAGCAGCCACTCGCAGTCCATAAGACCATTGACCAGTTTGTATAAAAAAAGCAAAAGTGCATTTCTTCCCCAATATTCTAGTGATTGCAAACCACACAGGAGCAGCCTCGTGTCATAAGGAACGCCATCATATGGGAGACGGAGCTTGAATAGTAGATACTTTGCAAACTTATTCTGTATCCTTTCCAGTCTGCCAATATGAACTTGATAAATAGGGCTCCATATTACTGAACAATACTCTAGAACACTATACGCACCAAACCCGTTGTAGAGGGCAGTCAAGGCCTTGGTGTCAAAAATATGCTTTGTGTGTCTCTTTATGAAACCCAACAGCCTAAAACTCTTCCGAACAATGTTATCCACATGTATAACAAAAGATAAATCGCTTTGAAATGTTGCCCCGAGGTCGTTAAAATTTGATACAACTTCCAAATTGACACCATTGATACCATAGACCTCACTCTGCGGATTTGTACATTTGAAGAATCGTAAAACCTTGCATTTCTGTACATTAAGTTTCAGATGGTTCTTTCTGCACCAGTCGATAAAATTGTCGAGGTCCCTCTGTATATGGTTGCTCCCCGGTGAGACAATGGAATAGAACTTTAGGTCATCCGCATAAATAAGGCAGTAAGATGACTTGAAACATTGCAGAACATCGTTTATGAAGATGATGAACAAAATAGGACCGATATATGTCAGTATTCTCGTCATTCTTTACACTGTTGTCTGGAATATTAAGGGCTTCGACTTGATTCGCTGAGTTGCCCGGTTAGCCTGTTGTTTGATTATCGGATCACCAGTTCTGTAAGCTTGGTTTTTGAGTCGGTTCTTCGCTCTTATTTCATTCTTTATCTCTTGGTTGAGAATACCGTATTTTGAGTAGGTTGATGTCACTGTGCTTGTTGATATGGCATGTGCTTGCTGTATGTTGTTAGTCAGCACCTTCACTGCATCGTCAATGTCTAGCTTGCTTGCAATAGGAGGAATCGCACCGTATCCTTATAATTCAGCTTTGAATTTTTTCCAGTCCGTCTTAGCTAAGGATATGGTGTTTTCCCCCCTCTTGCGAGGGTCACCGTATTCAATTATCACGGGGAGGTGATCTGACGTGAGATCGTGACTTACCACAGGCTGTGATACTCGATTAATGTTCTTGATCACGAATATATCCAGTAATTCGGGCAATCCGATAGGTCCTAGATGTGTATGATGGTCCTCAGGAGGTAATATATGGTAATCAAGAACATCTGACTTGATGTACAGCAGCTGTCCTCTACCATTGGATGTTCTGCACCTCCAGATACGATTTTTAGCATTCAGATCTCCGCCGATTATCGTTGGTTTATCGTTATCAAATATGTCCTGTATGCACTGCCTGTGCTCACTGTGCTCCCTTTGCTCGTCCTGATCTTAACATATGTCCATTGTATTTTTTGCAGCTATCCGGATTAGGCATTGAGCTGGCTTGGATGTGCTTTTTAACAAGAACCATGGTTCCGCCTAAATTTCTATTGAGTCTATCATTTCTAAATACAGTGTAGCTTGGAAAGGAGAATCTTGTTTCTTTTAACCATGTTTCTTCTATCACAATCACATCAAGGCTATGCTCTTCTGAGAATTTAATGAGTTCTAATTTTTTTCCTTTAATCGCATTAATGTTTATAGATGCAATTTTTAGAAAGTCCACAGGGCGTACGGTCACTATCGGTTGCTGGTGTTGTTATTTAGCATTTGTGGAACCAGGGCTTGCGTCTGCTGCTGCAGGAGCTTGGTAGTTTCTGCATCGTGGATTCTAGAGTTGCAGCCTGAGCAGCCTGTATTGTTCTTTATTGGTTATTGTTATTATTATTATTGATGGTTTGTGACAGAAGATTGTTGTTCTGCTGCCCCCAAACAAAAGTGCCCGGGCCTGCTGCTTTTTTATTAGCAGCAGCATCATGCAGTTTCCTTGGGTGCCGTGCGCAGAACAGAGAATTCGATTGGTGCTCGCCGCCGCAGTTGCAGCATTTTGGCTTAGCTTCCGGATATTTGTCGCAATCTCGAGTGTTGTGACTCGCCGTGCACTTCATGCATCTCATCTCAGCTGTGTGTGTCGGTGTGTCCATAGATTTGACATCTATGGCACTGCGTCTCACTGCTTTTAGTGCGCTGCGATTCAAGGCGCACCCTAAGACTGTCGACGATACTGTTTAGATTTAATATGTCTTTTTGTGTTTTCGGTAAGATTACCGAACAAAAAGGCATATCGCGGCCATCCCTGGTCTTCCATTTAGACCATAGACAATTTAGACCAAAGAAAATTTAGACACTCTGGAGGGTGTGAAGCCAAGCTCCTCCACATCCGCGCTTTGATTTTGTCCTCAGACTAGGGAAGGTTGGAACAGGGTTTTTTAAATAACAGGTACAACCGGTTCCAGTTTTTAAAAATACCTGTTTCAAGAAATCAGTTTCAGTTCCAAACGGTTCCAAAATCATCGCTGTTCTTCTGTTACATCGCAACGCCGCGGCACGCGGGTCAGTTTGCTGCTGGTGTGCCGATTGTTCCGTTACCCAGTGTACCAAAAGTAGGCGAGATTGGATATTTTTCGTTTGTTTTAAGATACCTACGTATTATTATATTCTGTTTAGATATTTATTGTTATTACATAGATATCAATGTTTTGCTATTCTTTTAAACCAACCAAATTTGAAGAAATTTAATAAGTTCCTACTTGTTAGATTTGGAATCAATATACTGGTCATAAACTTTTATAAAATAAATATTATCAAAGAAATTGCTACGAAATATTTTATTAAATATCTTTGTCAAATATATTTTATAGTCGAAATACCGGCCTAACTGAAGAGCGAAATATATTTGTTTACTTTATTTTTGTATCATTTTATAACTGGCTATTATAATATAATCTACTATTTTATAGAACCGTTTTCTTCTTTTTTAAAGGTTGGTCAAATGGTCATGTATCTTTAGTTGCAGGAAGACAACCTCACATCTTATGTTTTTTCTAAAACCGAACACAGCACTATAATATTGTACAAATACATTGAAATTCCCCTTAACTCAAGGCGAGTTAAGCTAAAATCATTTTGCCCCATATTCTTTATTTCTTGAGAAACTATAAATTTTTGCGACGAAATGGCATACACTGATAATAATTTATCAAAGGCTACTTTGATAGAATTATAGTTAGATAGCATTACTAACATCAAATTTAGACGTAAAAATTTACAAAATTTATATGGCATATGTTTTTTTTTAATTATGGTTTTTTTTATTAATAATGGCATAAAACGGAAAAAATAGTAAGTTCATGGTCTCTAAAGCTATTTTAAAACGCGTGCTAAAATATGATGATTTCTAAAATTTGTACTTAAATATACTATTTCTACATTCGAGCAGATACAAATAACTAATGGTAAGATATCTAACCGTTCCAATTCCGTCTGCCTCACGCAGTGACGTCACTCGAAGAGTGGTTTTTAAATTTCTTATGGAGATTTATACGGTCCTAACTCTCCTAACTCTATTTTAAAGGTATTAAAAGCTTTTACGCATTTATTGGTATGTGAAATGAAAGAATAATATATGAGAAGTATTTACTAATTTTATAGAAATATACCACAAATTACAGCTAAAATATTATTAAAATAAGAAAAGATTCCGACAAACTTTTAAAACATCCGACGCGCCATTGGAATCTGTCGGCGATGGCCGAAGTTACTTGGCGACCACTGCTCGTTGCCACCAGCGTTGTTAGTCTTTTACAATAATTGTAATATATCCATTTACTACTATTTTAACAATTTTTGAGGTGTTAATTAATACATGGAAAGGCAGTATTTCGCACGACGGCGCGTCCCTGTTGAATGCACTATGACTAAACCCCAGCGCACGATTTTTCTCAACTAAAAACGTTACCGGCGCGTTAGTTTTTCAATGGAAAGCGCCATATCCGGTGTACTGTCATTCGTAAAAAGCCGGGATTTTTTCCGTTATTCGTATTTTCGTTTGATCGCTTTTTCTGAAAAGACGCTATAAAGAAAGTGGAAGATAACATAGTAAAAAAGAGCACGTTCTTAAAAATGTGGGGACGCGGTCGGGGTTCTCCATCCCCGAGCCGGGGCACAGGGTTTTCTGGGAACTATAATCCAACTTATCCCCTTACTTTGGGCTTTAACCAATATCGTCAACCACAGCGAGTCCCTCAAGGAGGATATTGGGACCAGCAAGGGGGGTATGCTTACGAGCAACCCAACAACAAGCTGAAAAGAGAAAGGTTACGCCGACCACAAGGGTCATCCAGCAAAGACTTGCTGAATTCGAACTATTCCGCTAATTCTGCTGGTTCAAGAGGCGCTTACTTGCCAGAGCGGAGCGGAATAACTAATGCTGCGATAAGAAATTTACCCCCAAGACCACCGTCGAGCAATGATAGGGGAAGAGATCGCATGCCAAGTAGAACTGATAGCAACAGGAGCGAAGATCGGGGTAGTTACCACAATAAAGAGAACCGTACTCAGAGTAAAGGAAGACTAGTAAGTGAGGCTGAATCGCAATATAAAATGTACTTTTGCCCAAAATGTGGGGAAAACTATTCATACCGACGTAAGTAAGCTTTAGAATTTAGTATTTTAAAGTTGTCTATTAAGTTCCATCATTATTAAATATATGTAATATTTTTAGCCACTCAAAACAGGTACATTGGTAAAGTACCCCTTATTCTGCACTGTAGCCACACCATGTGCCAGGAATGTATATATCAGAACTTGAGGAACAACAAGGTTAGCTGTCCTACCTGCCAAACTGATTCTATTTTGACTCGGGTAACACATTTGGTATATTTGGCTTATCAAACATTTTTTGAGCAAACATCACATGGCAAAATCTGATAGAACAAGGTTAGATTAAATTAAAGCAAATAAAGCTCTATATACAATTTTTTATTATAGGAAGAGACACCAGTTTGCCAAACAGATATGCAGAATGTTTTCCCTTTAAACCATTACATTTATGGAGTTATATCGAGTTACAAATCTCTAGGTGGCTATTTGGGTGGCTTGGACAATATGAAGTTTGTATCAACATCAACAGCCTCCAAAAAGGCACCTGTGGATGTAGTAAATCCATCAGGTAAGAGGAAAAGACCATTTATTTATTGTTAAATTTAAAAGGTGTCTTGCATGATTCTGTTCTCTTTTCCCATATGTATTTTCCAAGAATATTGGAGATAAAGGAAAAGCTACTTTAAATGGCCTGTAACAGGTGAGTATATTTCAGAATAAAGAGGAGCGAGACATTGAAATTATAGTTTCCTTAAACCAAATTTATGATGAAAGTTTACTTTTCTTTTCAGATATTTGCTGTTTTGCAACGTGCAAGAAACTGGCAACTATGTACTGCAGAAGGTGTGAAGGTAAGTCTTTAACGTTTAAGGCTGTTCTTAGGCTATTTACAGACAGACCTATAACGATTGTCACAAAAAATTACTACCTATGAATTTATAATTTTTTAAAATACTTTAACTTAATTGATATACTTTTCTGTCTATGTAGGGATATACTGTGTGGACTGCTGTACAGTACTACACAAAAGTAGCAAAAAGTTGATGACTCATGAACCAGTGCTGAGACGCACAGAAAAATTTTCCATGTTATTGGAACATTGCGTAGACCATGCACCAATGCAGATAGAGTTCTTCTGCAAAACCTGTGATCTGACAGCTTGCTGCTATTGTGTGTTAGATAAGCACACTGACCATGAACGAGTATCATTGTACCATTTGGTAAGTCATTATTATGGAGACAAGAGTTTTGGTATAAATGCATATGTTTTTCTAATTTATGTTTCTTTTAGAATGAAACGGAGATGGAGGAATTCAAGAAACTAAAGAGAAATGCAGAGCGAGTTCTTAGAGAAGTGCTTCATATGCAAAGGGTGACTTGATAATTAGAATTTTATATGTAGCTTTTTGGATTTTATGAATTTCTGTTTTTAATTAAAACTTTTCTGCTTTTTCCAGAAAGCAGCGAGACTTGCCAATTTTAATACTGGATCGATTCAAAAAGATGTCAATCAGTATTTTGCAGATTATCATGCTCGCCTGGAAACTCTGGAGAAAAAGATCCTTAATGAGCTGGATAATTTTAAAAGTAACAACAGGTAAAATGGTTTATTTATTATATAGTTTTCTGTGAGAAAAGGGCTATTTTTGTAACGTTTTTCATATTTAATTTAGGGGTTTGGATGGGGTTCAATCCTCCTTAACGAAATCGGCAGAGCAATTGAAGCAGCTTGTGGCCTTCAAAGAAGACGAAATTGGTGACACCAAGCTCAATTTAAGGGGAGCTTTGGACAAATTGAGAGACATTAATAATATTCCCAGATTCTTGTTGAACGAAAGTGGTAGTTCTGAGCCAGTACGGTAAGTAAATAATGGGAAAACAAGACAATGTGATGAAAAATTTATGTAATTTTTATATTTTTTTTAGATTTGTCATCGATAAAGCTGCCATCGAAGCTTTTGACGATAGTTTCATGATTGAAAAGTGCGAGGATTCCGAGTACCGCCTTGTTGGCGAAGAAGAACTGCCCGAGAGTTATAATTTGGACCTCGACGACAGCGACAGTGTTGTGGACGGAAACATCAGTGCCATATGTAAGTAAATACACTCCCGACAATAAATTCTGGACAAAGATAATGTAAGTCAGGTTTATACTTTAGCAAAGTGTAGACTTGTGTCTCGGAATATTATCCTGAATTTTAGTTTTCCAAAAATTCTGATGTCCTGTCATTATACAGGGAGAAACAAAAGTTACTTTTTTACCCTTAATTTCTTAGCTTCGTTATGTTTTGTTTTGAAGTGTGGCCTTTTCTTAACACAGTGTGTTTAGGTTTTCGTCATTATCTGCTTTTTAAAAGAAGATACAAATTTTTAAAGAAAGTACTGCAGTTTTTCGTTTTATTCATAATTCAGAACATTACATTATTTTATCGAGTAACATAAACAAATATACAAAAATTAATAGCCTGTATTGCAATGAAACCATGGTAGGCAATTCCCTCTATTAATTTCTGGATATTGATTTATGCTACTCGATAAAATAATGTAATATTCTGAATTGTGAATAAAATTGAAAAACTGCAATACTTTCTTTAAAAATTTTTATCTTTTTTTAAAAAGCAGATAATGATGTGAATCAAAAAACATTGCTTTAAGAAAAGGTCACACTTTAATACAAAACACAATGAAACTAAATTCTTACGCTCAATTTGTCCACAGGACGTTTAGAAATTAAGGGTAAAAAAGCAAGAATATTTTTTTTTAGTGAGTCAATCGAACCAAAGTGAGGATTTGCTACAATCCTTGGGAAAAATTAACGAACTGCCGATGAGAGTTTCTACATCGGCTGCAAACTCTGAGACGTCAAAGAAGGTACAGAAACATACCAAACCTGGTGAAAGAGATAAGAGGAAGTTAGGTAAGGATAAGCAAAAATGTTTTTTTCAGTTGCAGTAATGTTTATTATACAGGGTCTTCCGTAATGACGTGCTAATATTTCAGAGTATAATCCTTTGGGTCATTTTATGAAAAGAAGTTCTTATGAACCTACTTTTTTTCTCAAAGAGAAATCATAAAAAAAAGTTCATTTATTATTTATTTAATAATAAAAATATTTCTTTATTTTAGAAATGCAAAGAGTCGACGTCCAGCACATTAATTCCATGGATTGTTTCTACATTCGGTACAAGAATACCCATTCCCAGCTGGTCCACTTAAACAAGGAGATCGAGGATTACGTAAAAATGGGCGGCGCCCAGCCGGTGGACCAGCCCCAATTGCGTAAGCGTACGGAAACCCCCATAAAAGAAGGTTATGTTTTTACTCCGCTTTTTTTCCAGATGAGTTTTATTTGGCGCACTACGTCTCCGAGTCGCACAATCGGAAGGAACGGCGCTGGTGCAGAGCGCGCCTTATCGACATCAAGACTTCGGAGACTGGAACCCTGTACGAGATGTTCTTTATTGATTATGGAATGACTCAGACCGTCGACGGAACTAGGTATGGTTCCCCAAAAAACTTTGATTTTTTTTAGTTATAAAAGTAATTCAACGTTAAAAAAGTGCCGTAACGTGTCATTTTTTCACTTTTTTGCTTATAATACTAAGTTGCCATGCCACGCATTGTTATTGTTACCTTATAAATGTCAAGAATATTTGAAAACATCAAAATTGGAAAGAAATAATTGCGCTCCAGACGAAATAATTAGTAAAGCCAATGAAGCAACACAAAATTTATTGCCTGAAAAATCTAAAGACGCCTACGTGCGTGCATAAAGTAGGTCGTATGCATACTTTATGCATTTGTTACAAAAATAACTATTTATTTATTTATTTCCTGATGTAGGATTAAAGATTGTCCGTCTTTCTTGAGCCAGCACAGGTCTTTCGCGATCGAGTGTATGTTGCATAACCCGATGAGTGTCAATTGGAACAAGAAAGCTCATGTCTCTCTGGCCAAAATATTGAATGGGTAAGGAAATATCGTACAAGTGACAATACAGGGTGTCCAATAGTGTGTGCACTTTACAGGGACGTTTACATGGGACATACAGAAATGTATATATGTCCTACTGTCAACAGGATCCCTGTAGGGTGCATTCTGATCTGGATACATAAAACACTCTTCACCAGGTAATTTCTCCAGTTTAAATTTGGTAATTTTCCTGCACTGACCACATATACAGGGTGGCCGATCGAAAACAGTCCAGCAAGGTTTGCTGCTGTATACGTGAAAATTAAAAAAAAAACTCGGACCCGTAAACTTATGTTTTCAGGGGGACACGTTTCGCCATTAATTTCATCCCTGTAACCTCGACCCCCCCTAGCGGGGGCGGCTACTACCCTTGTTTTTTCAAATGGGAATACATCTTTTTAAAGGGCATTAAATTCTCTTTAAAATGGCGCTTCGTTTTGTAAATTTGAGCTACGCGCCATCGAGCAACGGAATTTGAAACACTTCACTGCACCCCTTATCAAGTACACAGGTTTGTGCGTAAACAATTTTTTTTTAAAGTAATAAGTATCAGTAAATTCAACTTTATCTTCAGTAAAGTGGTTGATCCAGATCTACATACGTTATTTCTGCGCTATTATTTTCTTTTGATTTGATCGTGACATAAAAAATTGTTTATTCTATTGAGGAGAGAGTGAAAATTATTGAATTGTATTTTATAAACAATCAATGTGCAAGAGTAGCGGCAACTTTGATTAATGATAGACATCCAGATAGACACGTACATCATGGTTATATCCTAGAATTAGTGGCAAAATTTCGGCAAACTGGTTCAGTGGCAAATAAAAAAAGGATCATTGAAAATCCGGTATGAAATGAAGCAGTAGAAGTAGCTGTTCTGGGTCAAGCTAGTATGAATCCAACATTAAGTACCAGAAAAATGTCTGATGTAACGGGAATTTCTCGGACCACTGTACAGAGAATTCTGAAACATTATAAATAAATGACACCCATACAAAATTCAACTTCTCCAAGAATTGAATGAAGATGATAATACCGCCGTTTACACTTTTGTGAAGTAATGTCAGAACAAGTATTAAATTATCCGAACTACCTTTTTAACGTTTGCTTCTCAAACGAATGTCCTTTTTTTCTTAATGGCACTGTCAATCGACATAACTGTCGTTACTGGTCCGACACGACTCCAAGGATTTACCACGAGGTTCATACTCAAAATCCTCAGAAATTAAACGTTTGGGCTGGTATTTTCGGTGATCACATAATTGGACCATTTTTCTTACCGGGAAATTTAAATGAAGATACTTATTTAGACTTGTTGGAGAATGATGTCAACCCAGCGCTGATGGAAATTATGGAAAACGACCAACGTTACCAGGAAGAAAATCCAATATTTCAACAAGACGGGGCTCCCCCCCCCCCCCCCCCCCCCCCCATTATGCATTACTCGTACGCCACTGTCTGGATGAAACGTTTCCAGGTAGATGGATTGGGAGGAGGGGTGCTATTGAATGGCCCCCGATTTATCTCCCCTTGATTTCTTTTTGTGGGGGCATCTAAAATCCAAAATTTATGCTACCCAACCCGAATCCTTAGAAGATTTACGGAACCGCATTACTATGAATGTCAACAAATTACACCAGATGTTCTTCACACTGTCCGAGAACACTTTGAACAGTTGTTGTACTATTGTATGGAGGTGAATGGCGGACATTTTCAACATTTAATAAGATAACATGTAAGCATTACTCAATAAAATTACATTTTTTAAAACGCAATTTCTCGGCGGCGTGTAGCTCAAATTTACAAAACAAAGCGCCATTTTAAAGAGAATTTAATGCCCTTTAAAAAGATGTATCACAACATACCCATTCCCATTTGAAAAAACAAGGGCAGTAGCCGCCCCCGCTAGGGGGGTTGAGGTTACAGGGATGAAATTAATAGTGAAACATGTCCCCCTGAAAACACAAGTTTACGGGTAGAGTTTTTTTTTTAATTTTCACGTACACAGCCGTAAACCTTGCTGGACTGTTTTCGATGGGCCACTGACTGACAAACGTTGATGATTTTACTTTAATGATACACGTTCATTCTTTCCCCGGTTCAACTGTAAATACATTTTCAATAATAAATTAATGAACATTGTTGGGTTTTAGGAAGGATATCTACATGATTGTGAAATCGATCAACGGCGGTGTCCACGAGGTGGACCTCATGATTGCGTCTTCAGACGGCGGTATAACCTCCGTAATCGACATACTGGTCCATGCTCATCAATCGGTGGAGCCCAAAAGCGATGACAATGCCAGTGGCTCCCTATCTTTAAGAAGGGTAAATATTTTTACATAAATATTTAGATATTCGATTAAAAAGAAAAGTATATAGGCTCTCTCTATGACACTCCGTATATAAATGTTCTTATTCGTCCTTTCAGGAAGGATTTTGTCCAATCTTAAGAGTATTCCCAAATAGCAAGAAATTTGCAAAGCACCAACAAGAGAAAGTGAGCATCGCCAATGTCGTAGATCCTCATCATATCTTCGTTCAGCTGGTAAGCGTATGACCAATGGCGGATCCAGAACTTCGGTTTGGGGGGTTTGTTCGAGTTTGTTCGGGTTTGTTCGGGTTTATGGGGGTCCTATAAGGAGAAGTTACTAAAAGTAAAATGTTGCCGTGTTAGTCAAAGCCCCCCGGATCCGCGCTTGCGTATGACACATCCTTCTTGACAACCTTTCACTTAATAGATAATTTTTTTGACAGGTGAAGTATCAAGAAGCCTTTAAAAATATGACTAATTCCATTAAGAAATCGTATAAAAGTGCCAAAGCTACACCCTGTATTCCTATCGAAGGTATGTATATTGCCGGGTCTGATGAAATTTCACCAGATCTGGTGATTTTATGAATAATCTGGTGATTAAGGGGGTCGTCTACCCAATAGGTCGCGTTTCAAGCGACCCAATTCTACAGTTTGTTGTGTGGAGAGAAAGCGAGATACAGAGTTGCCATTTGGTACACGTCTTTATTCATATATCATAAGTATGAGTGTTCTTTTTTTTTATTTTGAAAATTGCGGAAGTTGTGGTCCTGAGACGGTGGATACGAAAAATCGGCAACGCTGCAGAACTCAGGTGATTGTAGGCGACTCAGGTGTCTGAAAGGAAGCAACAACAAAAAATCAGTATCTGCACACGCTTAGCTATGTCCCCTACCAGAATCAAAAGAAAAGAACAAAAAATCAGACTTTGGCGTAATTTTGAAAAAAAAATGGATTTCTTCGTTTTTTTTTAAAGGTTTTTGCTTATAAACAAAAAAAATATTTCTTTCGACAGCCATTGAGGTACCGGTTATAGCGATGCATGCACTAAAGGTCTGTGCCAAATTTCAGCCAAATCCGTTGGGAACTTTCCGAGATATCGCCGGAGTTTCCCGGAAAAACATTGTTTCGAGAAAGACGAGATTGAAAATCCGAATATCGGATCATTTTTTATATAACTAAATTGGAGCACGTGGAGGGAAAGACGAGAAGAAACTAACCGTTTACAATACAGGAATCTCCGTCAGTCAGTCAGGTCAATCGGACAATAGAAGTGGGCGGAGAAGAAGCAGCCGGCCGCGCGGTAGGTACCTGAGAGCGCTCGCTCGCTCGGGACTACGGCAGCGGTTGCCTTTTCATCTGTATCTCCGTTAATTATGGAAGAAAAAAAATCCTCTGGTACAAATGTTCTTGATACCCTGCAGATCAAATTTATGTAAAAAAAAACGAAATTTTCAAATTTCTGGGTAGACGACCCCCTTAATGAAAAAACGATTTCCGGTGATTTTTAGTTAATTTGCATATTTGTTTAGGTTGACAGGATATACCTTAGCCATTATTTTACCTGTTTTTAAATATGCTTTATCCCTTTTTTGCTACGATGACATAATTAAACGTAGTTTTTTTTCCTAATAAGGTCATAAAATATGCGTTACTCTCTGTTTTTGGGCTAATATTATGTACTTTTAAATTGGTAATTTTTCATAACCATTTCTGGTTATTTCAATTTTTTTCACCTGGCAACACTGAGTATAGATTACATATACCGTTAACCTTTACCGCAATAAATCACTTACCTGTTTATAAACCCCATTGTGTAGATCCCAACATCTTCAAACTGTAATAAATTTGTGCAGGGTAGGCTTGATAATTAATAAATATCCAGACATTTGTTAGGGTTAGGGGTAAAGTTGGCGTGTTTTTTTTTTTAGTTTTGCCGTTTATTTCTAGGAACATACGTGCTTGCCGAGTACAAGGACGCCGTCAGATCGAACTGGCATCGCGCCTTCGTAAAGACCATTGACCTTAACAGCGATAAGGTCCACGTGCTCCTCGTCGACTGGGGACTCAACGTGGTGGTGCCCACTTCGAGTATTAGAGCGTTACAGGAGTGCTTCACCAGGCTCGAATGTCAGGTAATAAAAAAATGATTCCTTGTCGCCTTTTACACATTGTGCTTAGTTTTCATCCGAAATCTGCGATCAGATCCATCGAATTTTCAAATTGACACCTTGTATATTGCAGGCAGTTCTGGTAAAACTGGCCCACATCGCTCCATACAACGCCCAGTCTACATGGTCGCCCTCTGCATCCGTCTTCCTTCAAGGTTTCCATCAGGCCCAGGACGTCCTGAAGATGCTCGTCCAGGACGTGGACAATGGGGAGTTGTGCGTCGCCCTCTTCGACACCTCCAGCAACGTGCATATCTGCGTCAATACGATTATGGTGGAGAACAATTTTGCGGACTCTACCGGTTCAATGTAAGAGGATTTTTTTCTTCATTTTTTTTTTATTTATATTTAAAATAATTTTTTTCCGTTTTTTTTTAGGTCGAAAAAGTTAGAATGGCCCCAATTCGAAACGACGAACGCGACATTTTCGGAAGAAGACGTCGGCCTCGTGGCGTCGATGGTGAAAAAAATCGGCGAAGAGGCGTCCATAAACGAGGATTCTGAAGAGGACGATTGCGCGACCGTGAAGAAACGGCAGATCGACGTCGTCAACGTCGACGCGCCCGATCTTATATACGTGAAGTTCTTGGAGTTTAGGGAAAGGTCAGTATTCCCCCCCCCCCCCCCCCCCCCCCAGGTTGCCAAATTGTCTGTCATTAATTAATTTAGGGAAAGTGCGATGTTCAAAGAGCTCCAGATCCACTACAGCGATGAAAGTAAGCGACCTGCGCAGAAGAGTCGTTGGGCCGTCGAGGAGCGGTGCGTCGTCGAGGTCCACCACGAGTATGCCAGAGGAAAAGTGCGTGAAGAAGTTGACGGGGACTATAAAGTTTATTTGTATGATAAGGTGAATAATTATTTGTATGAATACATTGGCGGCTATTTTAATTCAACAAAATTTCATCATTATTAATATTAAAATATTGAGTTTAATAATAATAATACCTTTATTGTCATAAAATACATTCACTAATGAACGTTGACAACGTCATTTAAATACAAAAATAAAAAATAATCTTGATACCAATAAAACAAGAAAATTCCAAATTCAAATAAAAAACAAAACAATCTTAAAATACCAAAAATTATTGATAAAAACAAAAAACAAAACAATCTTAAAATACCAAAAATTATTGAAAAAATAAAAAAAACAAAAAATTATTAGAAAATACAAATGCTAATGTCAAAAACAAAAACAAATTAGAACAATGTCAATAAAACACGTCAATAACAATAAACCCGAATAAAATAGGATATATTTTTTTTTTGTCAAAAAAAGCCATAGAAATCATTGATTTAGTAAAACTCCTCATCAATCAAGAACCTCTTCGAATGACTTATTATATTGATACTAGGAATGGCCCTAACGTTATTCGGTAAATAGTTATATACTTTGACACAGCTCATGAGAGGACCCTTATGAAAAAGAGATGTTCGGTGAACATAGATTTTACCAATACAGCACAGCTATATATGAATATAGACGGGACAGTCATAATATTTAACTGCTTAAACTTACACCTACAAGAATCCAGATAATTCATCCCCAACATAATCCTGACTATTCTTTTTTGAATTACAAAAACTCTGTGCATTCGCAACTGAAGCACGATACCAAAACATAATACTGTATGCAATTACAGACTGAAGACTGGCCATATAAAAAGTCCTCACAACATTTAAACTCACCTGGTGACGCAAGAAACGTATGGCATATGCTGCCCTACTGATTTTTATCACAACTGCATTCACCTGTTGTGACCACTGCAGACTGTCCTCTAATGTTACACCTAGAAACTTGACAGATTGAGCCTGCTCCACACTCTTTCCATCAATAGGAACACACAAAGATTCATTTCTTTTTCCTCGGAAAATAGTTAAACATGTCTTACTGGTATTTAAAACAAGCTTATTGACCGTACACCACTCTAACACGCTCGCTACAATTTCAACAGATTTTCTTGACAATAAAATTTAATCAGCACAGGACACTATGCATGACGTATCATCTGCGAACTGATACAGAGATGAAATGTCGATTTTACCAAGTGACTGAAAGATGGCACCGTTTATATGGACCGTTTTAATGTATAATTGACCAGGTTAATCAGAGAAATATGGGAAAATGACAGTGGCATACCGTTTTTTTTCTAAGAAATATCAGAGGATATGTTTGCAAGGACGTCACTGGTGTGTAACATACAGGGTGTCCCAGATAAGGGTCCTCGTCAACCATAAGACATACAGAAATGATCAAATTAGACAACAATGAGTAAGTTCTGTAACGTCATGTTTTCAAATTTAAAAAAGCCCGAAAATATTTGGGCAAAACCGAACTTTTACGATTTCGTTTTTTTTGTTTCCTAATTCTATTTGAAGAGATATGTGAAAATAAATTTTACACCATCGTGGTCACTTTTTTTCCACCATCAGGTGATTTAATTAAATTTTAAATCCGACGTTTCGTTTTTTCGCAACCATCATCAACTTGTTCTTTTGATCTTTTCTGCCAGTTCTGTGGTTATCTGGGACTATATGTATGTCCTCAACGACATTTTTTGTCATAGAATTAGATAACGTGTAATATTTTTTTTAATTTTAGGCCAAAGAAGTAACCGTACCTTTAGACAAAATGTACGTGTACGATTTATATTTCATGAAATATCCCCAGGCCGTGTGCAAGAGCCACTTGGCCAACATCAGGCCCGCCGGCGACAGCGCAAAGTGGAGTAAATCGTCAATCGAGGTATTGCAGGTAAGCTATACAGGGTCCGCAAACGAAGCGGGGACGGAAGATTAAATCGTTATCGAAGAACTTATTAACAATACTGAAACAGCTTGAGATATTGGATTAAAAGCGGCATGTTTTAAAAATATTTTATATTATACAGGGTGGCCCAAAAAAGTGTGACAGCATAAAGTTATATTTTTTTAAATGGGACACCCAGTATTTTATTGCATATTTAGGTTCGTATTACTATCGTTTATAAGTGCCTCAAGTTTTATTTAATTTGGTTCTGTAGTTTCGGAGAAATAAATTAAAAACTAAAAAAAAAAGTTTTGCAGTCCTGAATAAAAACATAAAAAAAAAACAATCCAGAACTATTTTTTAACCTCGGCATTGAGTGAAATTTATGACAAGAGGTCTAGAGATACTATGAATGTAATTGCGTTTATTTATTTTATACAGGGTGTTCATAATAAGCTTTCAAAAACCCCACATTTTAAAATAATTTTTCTCAAGTTTTTCAAATGGAACACCCTGTATATTATTTGGCTATTTGACGTAGAATTCATAGACAATCTTTTTTTGTAATACAAGCATATAAGTTATATCCAGCCGTTTTCGAAATAATTATAAATATCATAAATTATGTTGTTTAAATAGAGTTTTTATTGTGACATTTTGTTATAGGCGACTAGACTAATAATTGTAAACTAAAGTAAAAGTTCAAAATAGCTTTCTTTTACTTAATTTAATCATTTCCCTCTACTGCCAACAGAACTCTTAATTCATTTTCTTCATTAATAACGGGTTTATTGATTATCATCCTTTTTGTGTACGCAGTGCTTCCTGTTGCTACAAATCTTTGCAACAACTTCTCGAAGGTTTTTGGTCTCGGCTTTCTCTCAATATATGGATATCCTGCAGCATACACTCGGCTCGCGAGGAGGCAATTTCTTGCACATTCACCCAGTATAAAAATCATATTTACCATTTCTAAAGTTGTAAAATTCGACATTTTGTGTAAGTTAGTACTTAAATTTCGACGACTGAACAAATGTAAATAATTTTATTTGGCTGTCATAGTGACAATCTAAACAAAAAGAAATCATGGCAACTCGATTAAGAATAAAAAATAAAATTTAATAATAAAAGTAGCAAAAATGTAGGCTTTTAAAATTTAAGTCGAAATAACTAAAATACGGTAAACTCAAAGAGTAAAAGGAAGCTATTTTGAAAATTTACTTTAGTTTACAATTATTAGTCTAGTCGCCTATAACAAAATATCCCAATAAAAATTATGATATTCATAATTATTTCGAAAACGGCTGGATATAACTTATATGCTTGTATTATAAAAAAAAAATGTCTATGAATTCTACGTCAAATAGCCAAATAATATACAGGGTGTTCCATTTGAAAAACTTGAGAAAAATTATTTCAAAATGTGGGGTTTTTGAAAGCTTATTATGAACACCCTGTATAAAATAAATAAACGCAATTACATTCATAGTATCTCTAGACCTCTTGTCATAAATTTCACTCAATGCCGAGGTTAAAAAAATAGTTCTGGATTGTTTTTTTTGATTTTTTTATTCATGACTGCAAAACTTTTTTTTTTAGTTTTTAACTTCTTTCTCCGAAACTACAAACCCAAATTAAATAAAACTTGAGGCACTTATAAACAATAGTAATACGAACCTAAATATGCAATAAAATACTGGGTGTCCTATTTAAAAAAATATAACTCTATGCTGTCACACTTTTTTGGGCCACCCTGTATAATGTAAAATATTTTTAAAACATGCCGCTTTTAATCCAATATATCAAGCTGTTTTAGTATTGTTGATAAGTTCTTCGATAACGATTTAATCTTCCGTCCACGCTTCGTTTGCGGACCCTGTATAATCGACATCGCTGTAACTATTGGTAACGTTTTTATGTCGCCTCTTATCCGGAGCCCTCTCGCTCTAGCTCGATTACTACGGCCTCCTGCATGTCTCCTTAGGGAGGGGGCCTTAAAGAGGCCGTAATCTCCTGAAACCAAAATCGACGTTATTTTTTCAAAATATTTTAGGAAATTTTCGCCAAGCACAAAAGAATCTTCGCTAGCAAAGCAGCGGAAAGCGACATGGAGTTATCTCGGACGAGTTTGCCACTGGACATCTGGTAAGTTCCTGCTTCATTAAATATAAATCGCCTTGCGACACGTGTCGGTACCGTAACACTTCTTTTTTTTTATTAGGTACGCCCATATTATTCATGGCGGCCCTCTGGAGCCCGATAGGATGAAATACGTGTCGATTAACAATTGTTTGGTGAAATTGGGCTTCGCCTATAAGATTCCCAGGCCGGATATGCCGAGGGCGTCGCCGCTCCTAGCGTCTACGTCGGCTGGCTTGACGGCGTCGCCGGTCCCATCGGGAAATAGTGGGGAATATCTTCTGAAGGTAGACGGCAATGTTATTATATGTTTGAAACTACACTCCTCGACAATAAATTCCGGACAATGATAATGATAGTAATTATAGTCTTCTAACTTTTTAAATTGTTTTCCGATCTTCCGAATTTTTTAGCAAATTATATACTGATGTCTTGAGGTATATAATGTATAAAATGTATAAGGTAGTTTTATTTGTAATACTACAATTTCTAGATGTTTTTCCCATGACTATATTTTCTTTTCTTTAGGTCCTTACAGGGGAAATTGAACTATCTACCGAAGAAAAACCCCTGCTTGAGCAAGAAAAAGACGTAGACTCCTCCTCTGCTGTAACAAATGAAGGAAACCAAAGAAAAGAAGCGGAATCTACCGAAGAAGCAATTCCCAAGAACCCTAGAAAGAATAAAAATAAAAACAAGAGCTTGAAAGGTCACATAATAGACAAAACCCCAGTTATGAAGACTCTACAGGGGCGAACCGGTCCTCCAAGGAGGACACAGGAGAACATAGAACATAAGGTTATTGAAGTAATTTTGGAACGCTCTATATAACGGCACATTATTTAATGATCATTTATTTTTAATGTTTTAAACCCTGTTTACCAGAAATAACGTGATTTTCACTTTTAGACTGATGGACAGCCATCTGAACCGCTCGCGACTGAAACAGAGCGAGAAGATGCGGAAAATATAATCAAGGACAAAGAAGACGATCAGAAAGGTGAAGTCACTAAGAATTGGAATACTATAGTCGAGGAAGAGTTAGGAGAACATTCTAGAATCGGTGAAGCACCGAACTCTGGTAAATTATTTGAAGAATTAAAATAATTGAATTATGTGAATTAACCATACCAAATTTCAGGCGATGGGGACGAAGGTTCTCCATATCACAAGACCGAAATTCAAATCGACGATTGGTTACCATCGATGAGACTTACCAAAAAAGATTTTCAGGTATTGAAATAGTATTTTCTCTCATGCCGCAATACAATTTTAACCAAAATAAAAACGTTACGCCACTGATATTTTCGACACAATTGATATTTAGTGGAATATCTTTCTCAAAAAAATAAATACAAACTTTAACACCCTGTATTTTAGGCTAGAGTTACCTGTGTCGAGACTTGTGGCCACTTGTACCTTCACGAGGAGGCCATGGACGACGTATATTACAAAATGGAGGCTAATATTAAGGAATACTTCGACAAAAACCCGCCAGACGTCAGCGATCACAAATGGGAGGCCGGGCAGTTGTGTACCATCAAATATACCGACGGCAATTGGTAATAAAGTTGTTGCCTTCTTTCGTACCGTCTCGTCATAGTTGTATTCAACTTTCAGGTATAGAGGAAGGATTCTCAAAGTAAAAACGCCCACGCAAATCAGCGTTATTATGATAGATTTCGGCAGCGATCATGATTTGTCTCCCAACGTGCTGTTCCGGGAGGTTCTTTACACGGACATCGGATCTTTTGCGGCAAAAGTCAAGTTGGACAAGGTCAGTTGGACCCACGGATCGTCTGAGAATCAGTTTTAAATTTTATTTACAGAGATTGTTTGAGAATCAGTTTTAAATATTATTTCTTTTTTAGGTTTATACCAAGTCGGGATCCTGGATTTCGTCCGACTACGATCACTTCCACCAGCTGGTCACCGACTGGTGTCGGGTCGTGGTAAAAGGACCCGTGGACGTAGAACTCCCTCTGGTGGATATTTACAACGAACACGATGTGTTTGTCAATCAAAAACTGGTAGAGTTGTGTCCGAATTTGTCGAGGTATGTTGCTTGGTAATTGACGATTAATTTATACAGGGTGTTACCTAATATGTCAGAGTGTGTTGCTTATGTGTTATTTTCTCAAATTTAGGTGTTCTAGTTTCCCCATTGCACAGGGAGTTGATGAAGAGGACATTGTTTTTATTGAATGCATAGAAAGTGAAGCGGTTATAGCAGACGAGGTAATGAATGTAAGCACGAGACACTGAATGTTTGTTATTCTCTTTTGAATTCAAATTTGTAAATTGGTTTTTCAATTTTTGTTCTTTTTATAGATGCTACTCGACAACTTTGACAAGGAAATGGATAAAAAGATTCCAAAAACACTCGCTCGCGAAGCTTCTTCTTCGCAGGATACCAACGTAAACTTGACATACAAGAAGCTACCGTTATCGGATGACTTGCAAGAGGGAAAGAAGGTACTAAATGCTGTGTCTACCACCGAAGTTTTATGTAGATTTTTGCCAGATTTACAAGTGTATTTTAAATCCCTTAATTGCAGGTATTGCTGGAAATAGGAGGCGTAATTAGCTATGACAAGATAGTTCTGAAAATGCCGGGAAATAGCGTCAGTGAGGAAATATATGATTTAATCATTGATCTCCAAGATGCAGTCGACTCGCTTCCTCTTTTAAAAGGTGAGTGAATAGGCATTTTTTTTTTCAGATATGTTTATTTTCTTCATTTCTTAACCGTGGTTGAAGTGGTTCGTATGTATCCGTGTGGAAATATGACTATTTGAACCTTTTTCCGGGTCCCATTCACCAAAGTTAGTATAGATTTAATTTACACTCGCCGACAATACATTCCGGACAAAGATAATAGGTTCGTTCCAACCACCCTAAAAATCGTACAATGTACGGTCCCGCACATGCGTAGTAGTCGAAAGCCGTTCCAACCGACACAAAACGGTCCCGTTTGTGTTCCAACCAAATTTGTGATCGTTCGCAAACCAGTTCCTGAACGGTGAAAACGATACATGGACATACCGTTTGTACTGATTTGCGCCGTAAGAATTTTAACAGTTATTTTTGTATTCCTGGCATTTGACCAGTTGGGTCAGAATGGTCATAAAAACGTACCAACATTGCGTCCCTTGTGCATCGGCAACAAACAGTGCAAAATTAACGCCTGCGCACAAAATCGATCCCAACAGTTTCGTGACGGTTCAAGAACGATACAAAAATATGTTGGAACAAACCTATTGTTACTCTTTTTTATAGTCCTGTAACTTTTTTAATTGTTGTCCGATCTTGGTGAAATTTATAGCAAAGTGTAGACTTGTGGCTCGGAATGTTTTGAATTTTAGTTTTCAACATATATTGACATCTTGATCATTATACAGGAGGAAACAAAAGTTACTTTTTTACCCTTAAGAGCGCGGCCTAGTCGAGCGGGACATCAAGATCGATTGCAACGACGCTGCGCGGTTAAAACTGCAAACCGTTAACTTCTGGTTGTAAAAACTATAAACTTTTACTTTGAGCTACATCTGGCAACCACGGTCAAAGGTCGTGCTGCCAAGTGCCGATTTACGCGTAATGCAGAAGGAGCAGGGTGAAATTCCGAGAATTATGTCTAGCCAGCCTAGTGCCCGGTCTGTCGAATATAATTAGATTTTATTTTTATTTATTTGAATTGCATAGGCATGAGGAATATAGACGATTAATTCATTATTAGGTTGTAATAAAACGTCAATTTGCTAATAAATATAATTTTATTGTCAACCAGGTACAAAATGTGTAAAAAGAGTTTAGGTAGTTCCATTGCAAGCAATTAAAATAATAAAGGGGAGCAGGGGTACGAGAGGATGAAATATAGCGTCGATATTTTTTCATCGTAAATGTTGAGTCGTTGGACAATTTCGGGGGCTTTGAGGTCAGAAAACCCAGTTTGAAAAAATAAATTTCAAAAGTAGGTGGGGGTAACGGTAGACGAAATAACGTGTTTATACGTATAAATATACATATGATGTCGTTTTCGGGGTTATTGATAGGTATCTGAGTAACCACACTACATTTATGTGTATATTATAGTTAAATAGCCTGTCCAAACGAAGGGGTGCCAAAATCAAAAGTGAATAAATACCTATCTACCATTTGTAGTTAAAGATTTGACGTAGGGGTGAGACGACTAAAATAGGACTTTAAAAAAATTATTGGGTTTGTTCGGGTTTGTTGGTACCTATCTTGTTTCTGCGGTTGTTTGTCAAAAACAGTTACAGATTCGACGTTGGGATGAGATGGGTAAAATAGGACATTTATGACATGTTGGATGGTATCTTGTTTTCCGAATTATTGTCATCAGAAAAACTAAATGTGTGCACTATTTGTCAAAAATAGTTTAAGTTTAGATGTAGGGGAAAGATGGTTAAAATATGACCATTTTTGATGGTATCTTGTTTTCTGGATTATTCGCTAAATGTGTATACTATTTGTCAAAAATAGTTCAAAATTTGGCGTAGGGGTTAGACGGGTAAGTTAGGCCTTTTATTCCAAATGTCGGGTGTTTATCTTGCCTTCGGAGTTATTGACATTAGAGAAACTATACATACATGTGTATAATTTGTCAAAAATAGTTAAATACTAGAAGTAGGGGCGAGGCGGGTAAAATAAGACATGTTGGGTGATTTCTTGTTTCCGGGATTATTGGCATCAGAAAAATTAAACTTGTGTAACATTTGCCAAAAAACGGTTAGATTCGAAGTAGGGGTAAGCCGGGTGAAATAGGGTTTTTATAAGATTGGGTGGTATTTCTTTTCTTCTTCTTCTTGGATATTGGCATCAGAGAATTTTGTGTACTATAATTTGTCAGAATAGTTCCAGGCCCGAAGTAGGGTTTGTTTGTTGTGTGTGAAAAGAATTTTACCAAAAATGTTTAGTGAATCGAACTAGAGTGGTGAGCTGTAATAAAGCTTTTATAATTTTATATATCAAATTAGTCTCTTGATGGATTTCTAATTGGCAAATTTCGTACATGCCGAGGGTCAACTGGCTCCGGTAGTAAACAGTTGTTATAAAAAGTTGTTAATTTTGACTCAATCTGAAATCAATCAGTAATAATGACAATTTATATAAACATAAAATCTTAGGAAAATAATGATTTAAAATTTCTTTTTGAAATTAATTATTATTAATTAATAATTTGTTTTAGAATATATTATATATCTACAATTCTTCGACCCTCTAGAAGTATCTCATCCAAAGGTGTTTCCGAAAGATCACCAATTCAATTTCTAAGTCAAGTAAACTAAAAAAATGTTCCTTAATCAAGTTATAATCGATAATGCAGTAGTCTTACCTTTCCTCCCTGATCGCTCCTACACTGAGAATATTCTGATTAGTAGCACCTAATCTTGCATTTGCATCTTTAATCTTAACAAGCAGATATTTTTATAAATATACCTATTTTATATTCATACATTATTTCATTGCGTTCAACACTAGACTCAACCAGTTTGAAAATATTTCCTTTCCAGCACATACAGAGCTTTTACTTACTACTAATTTAATATACAGTTCAACATTTTCTAATATAAATTTTTATTATAGTTTTGTTTTCTTGACCGTTTTTATAAATTTTAAGTAGTTTGTTCTTGGGTTTCGGTCAGTTTGAAATATGCAATATTTTGTTAACGTTTCGGTTTATTGTATTAAACCATCTTCAGAACTATTTGAATAAAGCAGAACTATTTGAATAAAGAAATAGCCGTATAAGTAAATTAGACAGAGCAATATTTTAGACGGTGTTAATGACAATTTAAACTGACCGAAACCCAAGAACAAACTACTTAAAAAATAAAATTGTATCATCCCTCCACTCCTTCCCTTTAACTTTCTTTAACAAATACTAAAGAATATAGTTCATTCGGCCTCAATAAAACTAAATACAAACAATATACTGCTTAGTACTTTCGAAATAAAAATTGTTATCACCTCGCATTACTGCCGTCTTAACTTTATTTCAACAAATTCTAAGCAAAATGTATTTCCTGAACTTAATAACTCCGAAAGAGTACTCAGTCAACCTTTTTGACAAAATATTAACTTGTTTTAAGAAATTGGATATTTGTTTTAATTAACTTTGTAAAATGGGACGTCATAAATTTTGGGGTGGCAAAATACTAAGGTATACAATTTTGGGATGGCAAGTCCACCCCGAATTACGCCACTGATATTAACTTTGACAAAAATACACCGTCCAACATTATTGTAAAACATTTCTTTCCATTTCACTCCCTCCTACCCGACCGCACGGAAAACAAATATACTAAGCAAAATGTATTGTTCTTACTTCAATAAAGCAAAACCGATCAAGATACAACCCCACCTCGATCTCCATTCACCGTAACTTTTTTTAATAAATAACGATGCACCGACACCCGACCAATTTTTTAAAATGTATTCTTACCCTCTTAATGAAAAACGCCTGTATAGATAATAGAAAAACTATAAAGATAAATAAATATTTTATTTATTTTTATACTTACTGCGCTTTACGGATCTTCCGCCTACTTTTCCGCTTTACGGAAAACTTGGGACGTTTAGATACACACTTTTCCATAATTCGGAGTAAAATATAAATAAAAATAAACTAATCGATACCTGAAACACAAATAGTCAGTTCGTAGGCACATTAACTTAACGCGAAAACTCCCCAAGTCGATAATTAAAAATCAAAAGTTCTTCCGGCGCGTTGTCCTACACGAGAAACTAGACGAAGAGAGGCGCTACCAAGAATCGCTGCGTTGCCATATTGTACAAAGATTTTGCATTACGAAAACCGCGGTAAAATAAACATGGTCAATTTCAATTCCTTTCTATTTGATAAGTTTGATAAGGATGAAGTCCTCCAGATGAAAGAATTCTTAAATAATGAAGTTCGAGGAGCACTAAGCTTAACCACATATGGATGGGCGGCAGTGGTTCGTCGTGTATTTCTGCTATTCGCCGCTTTGGGCGGAATTAAGAGGGCAAGGTCAGCCGAGCACTTTCCATGAAAATATCTGTAAAAGAGAGTCAAATCCCCAACGTGTCTTCGGTGTTCTAGGCTGTCGAGGTTCTTCGTCAGCTCGTGGGCTCCAATCAGACGAATGGCCCTCCTTTCAATGGAATCCAGTAGCCGACGAGTATGTTTGGGTGCAGAGCTCCAGACATGAGAGCAGTATTCTAGTGATGGTCGAATCTGGGCTTTGTATAGTGTCAAAAGTTGTTGAGGTGTGTACAACTCTCTGGTTCGGAAGAGTACACCAAGTTTCTGGGAAGCTATCTTGGCGATTGCCACAACGTGGTTATGCCAAGACATATTTCCTCCCAGATTGACTCCCAGCAAATTAATAGATGAAGCCAGTGGGATTCATGTCGTGTCCGAAAAATAACTATATCCGGTTCTGTAATGTTAACCTTTTTAAAGAAAACTGCTGTCTAGGTTTTTTAGCGTAAATTCGACTTGGTTACTGTTACCCCAAGCCAAAATTTCTTCCAGGTCTTTGTTGAGGCATTATACTTCATGCTGTCTGCGAAGATGTGCGTCGGCAGCCGAACTAGATTTATAATATTCATTTATTAAATTAAATATTTTAGGCACAATCTTATAGTGACACCGGTTTCAACGGAGTTATCAACGGTGTTCTGCAACAAGGATTTTTCTATGCTCCCGTGGTCGAAGCTCAAAATACGAATTCGTTTCTGTCTAAGAGTCCCTATGAGGCGTTTGCTTCTGGGGACTTTAACCAAGTCCCTATTTTAATTGGTACTTGTGCCGATGAGGGATTGATGAGTTACAATCGTAAGTATATAGTCACCATACAAAGTTTTACTTATAAAGTGAGAAGTGTATTGTACGACGGAATATATTTTGTTATAGAATGGTTAGAATGGACGCTATCTGTGTACGATCAGTATACAGACTTTATGGTTCCTCAAGGAATGAAAATTCCTGATCAACAAACAAGAGTGCTCGTCGGCAACGCTATCAAACAAGAATATTCCCCAAATGGTGACATGCAGTACAATCTCATATCCGGAATAAACGTAAGTGATTTTTGAGTCTATTTTCTCGTCTTAGCAATTTAAATAATATGTTTATTTACAACCATGCATGAAAAAATTATATTTCATCTATCTTTGAAAGGTGGAAAGTTGACGTTTTTTTACTTTTACTTTCCACCCGGGTGGAAAGTAAATTTTTTTTTGTACTTTTTTTATAAAATCGATATCTCTTTTTAAAAATCGTTGATATCTTCATTGTCTTGGCATTTTCACTGAAATAAGCTAGTTGCGCCGACTCAGAACCGGGATTTTGAACTTTGTTTCCATTCTTTGAAATAGTTATATGCCTTGTCATATCTCGGGCGGATATTAGTTGGCAGATGATCTTCTTCTACTATTTTTGCTGCTTCTCGAATTTCTGGTGGCGTAGCAGCAAAATCAAATTCCTCATCTGATAGCATTTTTCTGTTGTTAAAATAATATATTGTTTAGTTTAGTGACATGGAAACCATATTCAAAAATTTATATTTACCATCTTGATGTGTATTATTACCTACGTTATTTTACCACCTGCGGTTATTTGAAATTTCTGTCTAATTTTTCAATGGAAAAGTTAAAATGACGAAATAATAAAAAGTGGATGTTAGATGTGGTTGTAAATAAAATAGCATACAAACCTCGGTGAAAAGTTTCATTACTGGCTTGGAGATTTAGTTAACTACCGACGTTCTCGACAGGAATGAAACACTCTCCGCCTCGGTACGTAATATACTATTGTTTGTTTGTGATTTTTCTATAGTATTTCACTGATCAAAATTTCCAAAAATCTTTGATCAAGCACGCAGAGCTTCAATCTCACTACACAGATGTCTACTTCTATGTATTTTCTTACTCTGGTGAAATGGGCGGAAATACTGACCATAAATATCCAGGTAAAAGGAAATTAGTTTCATATGTCTAGAACAATATCAGTATTCGTGATTTTAATATTGTTATGTTAATGTTAATAACAGGAGAATATAATTGAAATTTTTTCAAACCTTTTCTGGAACAGGCACAAGCAATGTAACTCATGTCGAGGAAGGGAATTATCTTCTACAGAGATCTGATCCATCAAAGCACTCGCAGGCAGATCAACTTGTTCACGAACGATTTGTTAAACTATGGTTGAATTTCATTATCTTCCAGTGAGTATGAATTTATGTTACAATATTAAAACATGTTCTTTTTCTATTTTTTCTGGTCTTGTTGGCCTTTTAATAGGGTTACCTTTGATTTTCAAACTATAAGAAAGACGGATATATGACCAATTGATAATGCGATGAACTCCCAAATCGACATGACTTCAGCGGGCTTTTCGTATTGTAGAGCACGGATATCCGACGCGGTATGTCTGAGATAGACCGATATAAGTTGTTAGATTTTTACATTGATCCGTTCTTCTTTAACTTCGATATTCAAAGGTGTTACCAACAAAAAAAGGCGACTTTTTCAATAGTAAAACATTTAAAAAGTTCAGTAGATATAAATTTATACTTTTAAAATTTAGAAATCCAACCCCCTCGCAAGACTCGACGTTACAAAATGTAATATGGCCCAAATTACAAGAAGGAAACCTTCAATATCTGGATATTGCGGCCAATCTGCAAACGAAAACGGACCCGAAGGACAAATACACCTTCTGGAAGAATTTGTTTGATCAATATGGTACAAGACCGTGGGAATCCTACTGAAATAATTACGATTTTTAATAAATTTATTTTCAAAATCGGTTGTAAAGTCTGTTCGTTTTATGAAGTCCGATATCGGATTAAATAATTAAAGGTTGTTAAACAGTAAGACGGTTAAGTTAACAATACCTTCGCTATACTTGATCGTACCGAACATTCCACTGGTTCACTGTAGTCGGCTGAGCAATATCAGTGGTTCCAAAACAAAATTATCTTAGAATTATGTCCGGAGATAAATATTTTTATCTAGTTTATTTCTCACTCATATTATCAAATTAATGAAAACGATTTTGCGTCAATAAGTAATTAAAGATGTTCCCAGGTACTTTTTCCTAGAATTTAGTTATTTTGGGATCATTATAGTTAAATCTATATAATAATCGCTATTTTCCAAGAAATAATTAAAATTTGCTCAATTGCAGGATGGTATGTTCTATTATAATAAGTATTTATGCTTTTAGTTTGTTTATGATTGTGTGTGAATTAAAAGCAGTTATAAAGCAAAGTTATGGAAAATGTTCAGCAAGGTGACACAACGCCTAGAAGGAAGTTTATATCCAGGTGAACGCCGTTTGGTATTACAAGTGGGCCGTTATTTTGCTTTAGAAAAGATAACTCGGGCCCGTTAGTGTCTGTTTTGGCAGTGCAATAACGAACGTCTGATGCTTGCGGCATTTCAGATAAGACCTTAAGAAGACTTCGTTGAAGAGGAATTGGACAGACCATATAAAAGGGTTCGACTCCATTCTAAAACCTTTGATTTATCCCAAGAGATAAAACTATCGATAAGGAATATTGTTTATGGTATGTATAAAGCCAAGCAATATGCTACCTTCAAATTCTTGAAAAGATAAAGAAGAATTAACTTTGCGATATTGGAACTGCCAGTTTGTCCATCATTTTAAAAGAGCTGGGCTTCAAATACAAAAAAAACGAACAACATAAAAGTGCTTCGCGAGCTATCCAATAATGTTTCGAAAAAATGGCGACATCGGTTCTATTTAGAACCAAAACTTTATAAAAAAAGAATTCGTAAAGCTAATTTGCCTAAAAATTATTATTTTTCTTTGCCTAAACTAATTTTTAATTTACTTTAGAAAATACCTAAAATGTAATTTATTGTTTGAGAGCCACCGACTACCCGACTCGAGAGGTTTTATTGCTGAGCGGACTTCATACACCGTACCGACTTTAATTGACTTTGTTTTTCCAATTCGGGCGGACGAGTTTGTGCAATGGAAAACCGTTGCCAGCTTTACTAAAAACGAAGAGCTTTGTTTCCACCTATGGTTTTCACGCCCACGAAAAGAAAAAGAAGCGCTAATAGTTTAGATACGACAAGGAGCACATACAGCAAGTTATTTCCATTTAATACATATCACATTTCGTAGATGGCCATACAATCTAACTCTTCCCACTTTAATTTTGGTTCGAGATTAATTATAATTAAATAACAAATATTTCAGTGGTAACTATTGATAATTCAAACTTCATATTATTTAAATGGTCGCATTAAGATGCAGAATTTTATTATTTAAAATTTTTGGCTGAATCACATTGTTGGTAAAATAGTGTCCTTCATGTCAACGCATGTTTCGGATCGCAAACACTGCAACGTCAGCGACAAGCAGTTTTTGACAAAATAGGTCGGTCTCGCCTCTCTAAACTTTGTTTCGGTAATTTGCGCATCTTTCTTGAATCTTTTATGGGAGCTTGATGTAAATGTTTTAAATTTGTTCTATTTTAATAACTTTCCCTAAGAAATATTATACTATTTTATTCATGTGAGCTTTTTGCATTCCGTTAGGCATTTAGGAGTAGAATTTAGCAATAATCAATGGTAAGATTCAAAGTTATTAGGTTATACAAAACGTGGAGTCGGCGTTCGTGAAATTTCAATTTCGAACATCACCTGAATTTGTCGAGGTGCATAGTATGAGTACGGGAATTACAAATATTAATATACAGGGTCCTACTACTGGTGATGCGAATAAAAGTGGTCAAAATGCAACAGGTCTAAGTGATATTAAGGTTAGTGGTCTAATAGGAGAAAATACTCCGGAGAGGAGGAGCTTTGTAGAAGAACAGAATAAGTTGGAAAGTAGAAATGTAAAGCAGCAGTTGGATAAGTTGGTTCAAAAACAATCACAGGTAAAATAAATCGAATAATAATAATAATTTTTTAAATTTGAAACTTTGCATTAATTTAACCATACCCTGTATAAGAAAAGAACTAATTTCAAGTCTTAACTGCCCCAGTTTCGCTACGGCCCATTTATTATTGGCCACTCTGTATAAGTAGCGCTCTACCTACAATTATGGTTATTGCAGCTTGAAAAGGACGTCCCGAGTACCTCCACACCAATAAAAGAGTCAATTCGTTCAGCACACGATAGAGTAGCAGCTTGGAATAATCAGTGCCCTTCCAACGATAACCAACGTGAGGGGTATTTTGAGGATATCAGGTAAAAATTGGCATTTGTGCATGTAAAGTTTCTACAGGGTGGGCCAAAAAGTGACCCCATTATTATTTTCTAAATAACGTTATTGTTTCAAACTTATACAGGGTGTTATGGAAATGACTTATTATATTCAAATGGGGACTCCTGGGGGAGTCCTAGAGAAAGTCTACATACTTTTTTTTTTAAATCTAAATACTAAGGTAAAAACCGTTTTTACCCACGCGCCGTTCCATCTGGATTCACTTAGCAACAATGTGGGCCGCTAGAGTATACTAACAGTGTTGTCAGATCACACCGCGTGTCTCGCCCTTGGTTGAATACTGGCGGCGCGCCCTTCATACTTCAGTATGTTTCGAGACTGGGGCGTGGAACGACGTCGTGTCGAGGGCTCCACGTGCTTGACGTATACGAATTTTAAACGTTTTGTTAGTTGTATTGCCCGATTTTTTTTTGTTGTGAAATAATTCATAATAAGAAATGTTGTGATGTGATTTCAAATTTGGGTGATATTATCTACCGTTGGTTCTGTTGAAAAACATACTTTTTGTGTCTTATTATTTTATGGAATTTAATTATAAAACGGATCATTTTAAAATAAGATCGAAGGTAAGAGAGTATGTCCCTTAAAATTGTAGTTTTATTTATCGAAAAAGTTTGAAAAAGAAGTGATGACGCGCGTCAAAGACGTCTTGTTGTCAAAAACTGCACGTGCATCTGCGTTTAGAATTATTCTGTGTTGCAATATGACAACATCGCTCTAATGAGCTAGCCTCTTTTGAACCTCGAGACTGCCTCAATAAAATATTGATTGCGAAGGGCCTCAGGAGCGGCCACGTAAATTTTGAGATTTCATACAAAGTGTATATTTCGCTTAATAATTCAAAGCGTCATTTATGGTTATCAATTTATTTTCATCTCGGGATTTGCCGGTTTAAATATAATACGTCTTTTCCATAACACCCTGTATACATAAAATTAGTTGACAGGTATTTCAGGATTTTGCCGCGACGTTGCCATATTGTCAAAAATTTGAATGGTTCAGTTTTTATGGCAAAGGCAAAGCGTTTGCGAACAGAAATATGTAATCGGTCAGCCAAAATGGCTAGTTGGTCAGCAACTTATGGACAGCAAACATTTCTAAATCGTGACAGTGCCCTGGGAAAACGAGTGAAAACCCGCCCCCCGCTACACCTTCTGTAAGAACGTAAAACATTTGTTTACAAAATTCTAAAAAAAAAAGTAGCAATAATTTTTATTATGTCCGATCATAGACAAAGGAAGAGAGGGGACGCGTAAAACCAGAAGCTATTTTGTTACCGCCTGGCTCCTTATCGGATTTAGCAGTGGCGTTACATGAATATTTTCTTAGTCTTATCCCAGTACAAAATTATTATTTATGGAATATGGAAGTATTATTTTTATTGAATTGAATTTGTATATTGTGTCCCTACTGAGTACAATTAATGTTCTTCTGCTTCTCAATAATTTATGAATGCTTAGTAAATATTAATTTTATTAGCCAAAAATATAATTTCATATAGGAAAGGTTGTGAAATTTAAATATCTTTCAACTTTAGGGAAAATGCAAGATAAAAAACAAAATTGGTCGATTCAAAATTTATTACAAAGAAGCGACAAAATGTAATTACTGGTAGTTTTGAAAATATTGTTGGCACAGCACCTCCAAGTAATCGTACCCTTTCCTCAACTTTATAAAAAAGGACTTCTCAAAATGCTCTGAACAAATCCTGTAGGCAGGAGAAGGTGTCCAATCTCTAAGTCCCATGTTCTGCACCCAAATGTTTGCTTTTTGTGGATCTTTCGGAAATCTAAAAACAATACAACAATGTGTGAGCTTTGTGGTTTAAAATAAGTTTTAACAGGACGCCATCCTTGTGAAACGACCTTCGCCTGAAGTCGTGTTTCTCAAAGACTATGACCTTCAACGATTCAAGACAAACGTTAATCGCTTTCTTTAAAAAAATAACACTGGTATACATTCGAAATAATATAATGCTTTCACTAATAATTAACCAAAATTAAATAAGAAATAATTTAATTTTGTCAAAATATACAAATCATGCAGGTACGCCATTGAGTGACACACCCTTTACCTGGTTCTTATTAGAAATATTGAATGAAAAGTGCAACAAATCTAGTACAAATTACAAGGGAAGGTAGCTTTAACTATAGCCTTAATCATAGTTTCAAATAATATATACTGCTAAACTTACAAGGGAGATATCTAATATAAAATAAATGCATGCAAAAAATACAATTTGAATATTTACCGATGGGAAGTAATTCCAAGCTTCTTTCGTTCATTACGGCTTTTACAGCTTTAGGCACAACAATTCACCATTTTTCTGTAAATAAACTGAATTCTTATAATAGCTCTTATCACCACAAATCACCAAAATACATTGGGTGCCACCTCGATTGTCTGGCTCCCTATCAATGGCGGTCGATCAATTTTAGGTAACACTTTCTGCGACGGCCCGTAAACCGGAATTATTCGTCCCCTCTCTTCCTTTGTCTATGTGTCCGATAGATATGGGCGTGTACTGACTGACTGACAAGAACGAGGAAACATAACCTATAATTACTCTTCAACTTGGCAACGTCGCCGATTTAATTGCTGTGTACAACCGCTCGTGTAATTGGTAGGTAAATTTATCGAAAATCGCGCACGTGTGTTTGTTTTTTAAAATAAATAACAACTCTCCAAATATTAACTGAGAATTTTTGTCATTTGCAGCTGTAAGGGCGACGACGAATACTTTAACAGAAGCAAAGAGAAATTAAATAATTTGTTACACAATTTCAGGAGCTACGAAGAGGAGAAGGAGGATACGTCGAACGTTCCCAAAAGGGTACAGTTGAATCTGATAACGGTCATCAGTCAATTTATGGACGGAATATGGTGCGGTGATCTGCCGGATCACTATAAGTAAGTAGGGAACCCTCATTTTATATATTTAAAATATTTCGAATACTTTCCGAGCCACCCCGTATACACATTTTGTTTTCTCGTTTAGGAGATTGTTTAAAAAGGACCTGACCTACATGGAATACGGTTACACAAGTCTGATAGAGATGTGTATAGCCCTGGACCATATTTTCCATTACGTGAGGCCGGGAAAGGACGATTTTAAGTTGTACGATCGAAGTAAGCCGTTGCCCGACAGCGTGGTGAAAACTTACACCATGGCCAGTTACAGTGTGGGGGAAAAGGTATCAACAATCAATCAATCTGCTTTTTTATATTGAGGGCCCGAAACGGAACCCTGGGGCACGCCACTTTTGGGCCATTCTAACTTACCGGTGATCTTATTTGTAGGTGTCTATGACTGAGGCGTTACCGAATCTGAGTTGGGACGATTTTAAATTTCACATTCCCGACGATATATTGAAATTGGGAGAAGATATACCGCGTGAATTTTTACCCGTCGGTACCAAAGTGGACACTATTTTCGACGTCGTCGTCACGGAAATATACGATCCCTCGAAGTTTTGGTTCTACCTAGGTAAGTATACAGGGTGATTCACGACGAGCGTGCATTAGAACTTTATGGAGAACTACTGAATATATGTTCCTGAAACTTTGGGGATTTGGTTTTATCGATATGCTCTCTTTAACTAAAATATTGACATGTTCCTGTCATTTCCGGTTATACCGGACATTTTATAGAAAATGTTTTCGTCAGACTCTATTAGTTTTTGAGATATCTGGACTTTTTGTAATTATTTGGCAAATGCATGACGATGAAATAATCCATATAATTTTTTTACCTTAGCGCTTGGACTAACAATTTTTTCTCACCGAATAGCTAGAAGATCATCAAGTCTCGAAAACATTTCAAATTCGGCATAAAATGTACAGGGTGGTCACAATTCAAGCCTCATTGTGAAAGAATTCAACCATTAAAAACTTTCTTATTTTAAATGGAACACCCTGTATATTTTTATTTAATTTGATGGCAAATTAGTTGTTCTTTATAAATAGTATTTACTATCCTATACCTATATCGAAGCGTTTTCTCAAAAAATCCAATTTTATTCCAAAAATACTATTTGTTCAAGTGTGTTATGAACACAATAGTACTTAGGGGCTGTATACTGATGTCCATACGGAGGAAAAGTGATTGATTGCTGGAAAATACAATATTCTAAAGTGTTTCTTAATAATTTATAAATAAAATGCAGTTGATTGTTTTAAATTTAATGGTTTAAATATTATTTTTTTTAAAATAGCAAGGAAACAAGTTTATAAACTTTAAACTCTTTAATTAAAAATGTGTTTGAAAATTATACCTAATATCTTTTGATTATATTTTTAAAGTATGTTCGAAATGATTGCCATTTACTTCCAAGCATTTATGTATTCTTCTCATCATGTTATTTCTTGTAGCATTCCTAATTTCTTGTGAGAGATTGAAATGCTGCCTTCACCCTTTCAATTAGATTTTCCTTCGTGGTGATGGGACGCGCGTAAACTTTATCTTTAATAGTTCCCCAGATGAAAAAGTCCAGTGGAGTTAAGTCTGGCGAACGAGCTGGCCAGTGGAAGGAACCTTGGTTTGCGATCCACTGGTCATGAAAAAGTCTGTTTAGGGCAGTCTTAACAACTTGGACGTTGTGTGCTGGAGCCCCATCGTTTTGATACCAATCACTTTTCCTCCGTATAGACATCAGTATACAGCCCCCTAAGTACAATTGTTTTCATAGCACACTTGAACAAATAGTATTTTTGGAATAAAATTGGATTTTTTGAGAAAACGCTTTGATATAGGTATAGGACAGTAAATACTATTTATAAAGAACAACTAATTTGCCATCAAATTAAATAAAAATATACAGGGTGTTCCATTTAAAATAAGAAAGTTTTTAATGGTTGAATTCTTTCACAATGAGGCTTGAATTGTGACCACCCTGTACATTTTATGCCGAATTTGAAATGTTTTCGAGACTTGATGATCTTCTAGCTATTCGGTGAGAAAAAATTTTTAGTCCAAGCGCTAAGGTAAAAAAATTATATGGATTATTTATTTATTATTATTATTATTATTTCTATGGAAGGCAGATGTGTGAATGCGCCCAGGGTGGATACGCCTCCTAGGCTGACGAATCAGGACGGAGGGGACGGAGCACCCAATCGGGAGTGGCAGCGTTCTTGGTCTCAGAGCTCTATGGGAGGTAGAGGAGTCATTAACCCTCCTAGGCTTGATACGCCGCCTAGGCTGTTTACGCCCCCAAGTGAGTGCAAAATCGGATATTTTAAAGTTTTTATAATTAACCAATAAATTACTTTTGTTTTCACGTTTTCCTCAGGTCTTCATCCCATCCAATGGTCGCACGGCCCTGGCTTCCCGGTTCCCCATTATACCCAGTGGAGTAATGGTGGTCACCAACCCATGCCTGGCACCAACTGCCCACCACCCATGCCCGGCGCGAACTACCCACCCATGCATGGCCCAAACTACCCACCCATGCCTGGCCCAAACTACCCACCCATACCTGGCGCAAACTACCCACCCATGCCTGGCGCAAATTACCCACCCATGGCTGGCGCAAACTACCCACCCGTGGCTGGCGCGAACTACCCATCCATGCCTGGCGCGATCATCATCCGTCCCAGAGATTCATTGAGGCCTCCGCCTGGGATTACACATCAGGTAAATTTTTTATAAAGATTTCGCAGCTTAGAATGGCACTTTTACTCTTTCGAATGGAAAGGAAGGAAAATTATGCCAAATTTGAGCTCTCTAAGTCGAGCAGTTTTAATTCAACGTGGACATTTTTTTCAGGGTGTCCCACCTAATTTTAATCCATATTTTACTCCTCGTATGGTGTCCACCGGTCCAGGTTACGAGCAGGTGGGACCGATATATTATCCTCCCCCCAATCAAATGCTGGTACCGCCGCTGGCGACGACAGAAAATGACTTTTATGACAGATACAATAAAAGTATTTTGCAACGCTCAAACGAACCATCCTAAGTGTCCAGTGTGTTCCTACTTAAACTAGATAGATTAGATTGTGCCATATATTTTTATAAGTCTATAAACGATATTTTTTCGTTATGTTGTCATAAAATAAAAAACATGTTTATTTGGTTGTCTAGTCGGAATTCGCTGGATAACCAAACAAAGTAATTAAGAGAAAAACTTACCTTACACAAAGAAGTAGGAAGAAATACGCTCTAACCAGCAAGCTTTGATCAATTTTGACAATGGATAACATAATAGAATAAAAAAGTAACTTCCACTCACAAATAACTTTTTTAATCGTGGACCGTTTCTGATGAAATTCTCGTTAAAACGTAGAAGCATTCGTCTAGATCAGGGGTCGTCAACCTTTTGAGACGGAACAAACCCGAACAAACCCAAAAATTATAATTTACACAATTTCTCAGTTTTTAACGGCCGCAATTTGATATCGAAAGAGACACAACTTGACATCGAAAGAGCCGCAGGTTGCCGACCCCTGGTCTAGATTATAACGTGCATTTAGATTTTTGGAAAACATCTGAATGCACGTTATAATCTAGACGAATGCTTCTATGTTTTAACGAGAATTTCATCAAAAACCGCCCAGGATTAAAAGAGTTATTTAAGGTCAAAGTTGATTAAAATTTTTTTCGATAAGAAATGATTCGACCAAAATTAGCTTTGGTTTGCGGCACTAGACTTAAGTTTATATTATGTTTTTTAAGAAATCTCAGCGAACATATGGCTGTGTTTGAATAGAATACCCTTTTATTTAAATTCCTGGACAAAATTAACGCAAGATCATAAATTTGTCATATTTTTGAGCTATTTTTTTTTTCTCCTGAATTTATGATCCGATTTGAATGATTTTTTTGCATTGTAGGTTGGTTCCTTAACAATGTCATAGTTTTCGCCGTTTATGATAAAAATGTAATTTTCGATTTATACTGGGTGTACTAAAAATGCTATGTTTTTTTCCGAAAATTCGCATCACCCGGTGGAGTATATTAGCAACCGAAACATATTGCAGTTGACATTAAACGGTAGGTCCATCTTTCCCCCGCATTTTCTTTTTTGGTTTACTTCATTATCTCTGTTATTAAAGGAGATACACCGTTTTATAGCGTAACATGTTTTTATAGACTTTAATAATCAACACATTCATTGTTAAATGTTTTCAAGTAGGTTTCAAGATTAAAATACTCGTCGGGCAACTGGACAAATGAAACGAACGTTTAATAAGCAGTTTCCGAACAGTTTTTATCAGTATGGCGAATTTTATTTGACCTTTGTAACTTTAAAACACAACATCTGCTGACACATCGCTTGCGATGTCAGAAAAAGTCCATAGTTTACTTGAAAACATTTAACAATGAATGTGTTGAATATTAAAGTATATAAAAACATGTTACGCTATAAAACGGTGTATCTCCTTTAATAACAGAGATAATGAAGTAAACCAAAAAAGTAAATGTTGGGGAAAGATGGGCCTACCGTTTAATGTCAACTGCAATATGCTTCGGTTGCTAATATACTCCACAGGGTGATGCGAATTTTCGGGAAAAAACATAGCATTTTTAGTAAACCCAGTATAAATCGATCATAAACAGCGAAAGCTATGACATTGTCAAGGAACCAACCTACAATACAACAAAAATTATTCAAATCGGATCATAAATTTAGAAAAAAAAATAGCATCAAAAATATGGGAAATTTATGATGTTGCGTTAATTTTGTCCAGGAGATTAAAACAAAATAGTTTAGGTTTGTTCCAAGAAACTACGTACAGTCCTAGCCATGAAAAACTTTAAGGCAAGTGAAAGGTTTTTTTTTTGGTCACGACTGTACTGCGTGGATACTAGTTGACTAATTGTACATATTTATGCATCTATGTCTATAGATGATGGTTGTTTTTTTTGATATGAGACAAATGTGAGTTTTTTTTACTTTCTATGAAGTTTAATAGAAGATTTACATGTTAAGTTATTAAGAATAAAAAGGCCAAATATTTTATTACTTTATTCCACTTGTGCCTTTTAGGGACCTTAGTTTTATAAGAGTACTCTTTTTCATTTTTATGTTGCCCAGACGTTTTATGCAAATGTTTCGTTGCCTAGTTTTTGTGTTTTGAATAAAGTTTCTGTTGCTAAAGTATGTGATTGGTGATTTTATTTTAAAAACTAAATATAGTTTGCACTCGACCTGCAACCTACCGCAATAATGAGGGCTTTTATGTTTTGTGTGTTTTTTGTTTACGATTGAGTAAACCTAAGGAAAACATCAAAAACCACTCGCCGGGGAAACCGGGCGTGAATGTTGTATCTGGATAAGGCACAGTGGCTGCTCGTGACCTATGATAGAGGGGGTACACAAGTATGGTGAAATTATTTTTTAAATTTTATTTTTGTGTAACGACCAAACAATTACTTTCTAGGCGTTTTAAATGTAGAAAGAAAAAAAGTAATAAGAAAATGCGTTAGGTAAAACATATTTTTATTTATTTTTTAATTTTACACAAGGAAATACAACTTTTGGACAATAAGAAAGGGTTTCTTAGTGTGTATAGCTGTCGGATCTTAACGTCGTCGCATGCAACCCTCGTAACAATATTTATACAGTCCACTACTAATACTACTAAAGCCATCTACGAGCTATCAAGAAAACCGGATGATGTCCAATACTACTACCGCCATCTACGAGCTGTCAAGGGAACCGAATGATGCCTAATACCACTACGCCATCTACGGCTACGTCATTAGGCGCAACCAAGACGAGAACAATAGTTAACTGTTTTATGACGAGGACGAATCGAGGCACGAGACTGGCAAGTTGGCATTCTTCATATTTTCAGTGTTTTTTTGTTTAAATCCTTAAATAAAATGGTTTAAAATCATATCGAGTATCATTTATCGAAATACACAATATTTATCGACCCTACACAATAGTGCTTAAACGGAAAGTCCATTCCTCGGTTCTTAATTGTAGAAAATTGATCAATAACAGCCTCATTAAGTTTGGAATACCCTCTATAAATTTTTTTTTATATATTTCATTTTTAAACTTTCTAATAAAGTCCCTAGATTTACCCTTTGTGGTCTGCGTTAAAGTAATTTCGGGTTTAGGTGTTCCCGCATTCTTCACTTCAATTTCTTGCTCCAGACTCAAAGAGCTAAAGTTATTTCTTAAATGGTCCACCGTCAACTATCCATTTTACTTAATAAATATATAATATTAAAACATACACGCTCGACTTTCTAACTAGATGCACCTTTTCCATGTTAAATCGCCATAGCCCCGCTATCCCCCGCCAACTGTTGCTACAGAGAAACTGCACTACTTAATCGCACGTGCGAGCAAGTCTCGTCATTTACCTCAACCGAGGCACGGTTGCCGGATCTATACAGTTTGGTTGATGCTACGATAAAATATTAGGGAGGGTCGGACTTTATACGATAAATAATATTCAATTTTTTTTTTTTTATGATCAAACACAAGTACTATAGGAAAAATCCTTTAGGGCACTCTGGGAGTGGTGCGTGTGCGCAAAAAGCGATTCACGTTGGTTTTGAATCGTTGGAGGTTATATTCGTTTGGAAAAACGACATCGGGAAGGTCGTTCCACAAAGATGTAGTCCTCCAGATGAAAGAATTCTTAAATAATGAAGTTCGAGGAGTACTAAGCTTAACCACATATGGATGGGCGGCAGTGGCTCGTCGTGTATTTCTGCTAATCGTCGCTCTGGGCGGAATTAAGAGGGCAAGGTCAGTCGAGCACCTTCCATGAAAATATCTGTAAAAGAGAGTCAAATCCCCAACCTGTCTTCGATGTTCTAGGCTGTCGAGGCTCTTCGTCAGCTCGTGGTCTCCGATCAGACGAATAGCCCTCTTTTCGATGGAATCCAGCAGCCGAAGAGTATGTTTGGGTGCAGAGCTCCAGACATGAGAGCAGTATTCCAGTGATGGTCGAATCTGGGCTTTGTATAGTGTCAAAAGTTGTTGAGGTGTGTACAACTTTCTGGTTCGGAAGAGTACCCCAAGCTTATTCTGAGAAGCTACCTTGGCGATTGCCACAACGTGGTTATGCCAAGACATATTTACCAGTAAAGTAAAAACCAGTAGTATCACAAGTTCATACATTTTGGTGCCATTTAGGCACTACTTATATGGGGGTCAATATAGCAACATGTGATCCATTTTATTTTATACGTATAAAAGTGTGGGTGTCAGATTGGCCTTGGTTATGTGGGTGCCATTAAATGCAAGGAATACGTCTATATATATACATTTTGAATCCGACGTGTCATTTTTTCGCAACCATCATCAACTTTGTTTTTTTAAATAGTAGTAACACACCTTGGATTCTCCAAAATGTAAAATACATGATATCACTTAGAAATAAAGCTCTTGCAAAATATAAAAATAATCGAACGGTACAAAACTGGGAGTCTTATCGTCAATTGCGTAATTATGTTACGGGAGCAATTAATAGGGAAAAGAAGGCATATCTTGAGAACAAAATTAGGTTGAACGGACCAAGGGAAAAATGGAGGATATTGAGGGATATGGATGTGTATGGCAAGAGGGTTGGTACGGTGCCGCCAGGGTTGGGGAGCACTGATGAGATTAATGACTATTTTGTTAATGTTCCACAGGTAGATCCGGTTCTGGATCTTTTAAATTTTTATTTAACCAATAAAAGAGAAAACGTAAATAACTTTGAAGTTGTATTGGCTACACTGGAAGAAATAAAACAGGCTATACTATCAATAAAATCGAAAGCTGTGGGTGATGATCGCATAGGAATTCGTATGATATTGCACTGCTATCCTGTTATAATCCCAGTGATTGCTCATTTGGTAAATTACAGTATCGAGACGCTGACATTTCCAGACACATGAAAAATATCTCATGTTATGCCTTTACCCAAAGTTCATGAACCTGTGGATTTGAAGGATCTACGCCCCGTAAGTATCTTGCTAGTTCTGTATAAAATAATAGAAAAGGTACTGAACACAAAACAACAATAAAAACAAAAATATTTTCAAAAGGTGCTTATTTGCGAATGTAGGATTGAAAATTGAATTAAATTATCTTATTCGAATTTTTTTTAAATTTGAAAAGCATGATGTTGCAGAACGCACTAACGCGCAACTTTTGTCTAATTTGATCGTGTATGTATGTCCTACGGTTATCGAGATCCCTGTAGAGAGCTTTCTTATCCAGGAAACCCTGTATAATAAAAGTAATCTATAATAAATATAAATCATTCTAGTTCAAGAACCTGTAACCTTCTGGTGGATTTATTAGTTAAATTAAAATTAAATTTGAGAAAACAATATGCTTTTGGGTCGTTTGAGTTTTTATGAAGGACAACTTTTTTCCATAAACCCACAAATAAAAAAGTTTTCCTCTTCGGGGGTCAATCCATGGACACACTGTATATAGTATATTTTATTAGAAATGTCAAACATACCTCTCTTTCCCCAAACTTTCAATTTTTTGTTTCTGTCTCTCTTTTAGTCTTTCAATGACGCTACTTGACCCAGTCTCAGCTGCTGATGTAGCTTCATTAATTTTGGGGTTGCTATTGTCCACGAGGCATGTAGCAACATATCTGAAATTAATATTCGATTAAGGCCTTTTTATCTTCTTAGCAAATTGGCTAATCAATTAAATGACAATAACAGCATTACAAGCAGAGATAACAGGAAAAAGTAGATTATCCTGGTGATACCAACAAAATAAAAATCGAATCTCAGGACGGGTCTTGCGTTTAAGTTAGCAACCGTATTGAGAGCTGCGATTAATCACAGGTTGGCGGCAGGCACTATTTTATGAGAAGGTTTAGCTAAATATGCTTAACTTTTTTCTAATCTAAACTAGATTCGTAAAGTTAAAGGATTAGAAAACGGCATGATAAAATTGGGTTAAAAAAATATAATGTAATAATAATAATTATAATTTAAAATATGAATAATTTTCAAATTTTTGTCACCGATATTCCCGAAAATTGCTTCATACAATCTAAATATCAATGAATCAACCAAAAAAACTTTATTATTAAGGGCAAAATCTTCACGAAAGTAAATATTGATCAGCTGATAACTCTAGTCTCTTTTTAACCTACTAAGAAGCGGCATATTTTAAATGAGAAGTAATTAAATGGTTTGCCGTTATTGAAATTGGTTCGCAGCAAAAAATAGCCATTAAATCATTTGATCAGCATAAAAAGATGTTGCTTGCAATAAATAAAATTCGGGCTGCAACACTTGTTCTGCAAAAAATGCTACAAAACTGCCAACAATTTAACCGATATCAGTTCGCTTGTAATATCATGTGTTCGCTTAATTAACAGTCGAGCTGCGAAATGATTACTTGGTCAGCAAGATTTTACAATTGGTCAGTTGAAAAAAAAAACATGTCTAGAAGCAGTTTACTTCAGAGGTTTGCATATTAAAAGAATGGTTATCAATATAAATCATTGGATTGCGTTTCTTTTGAATAATCGGCAAAGTTCGTTATTGTGGGCGGAGCGAAAGCAGTCGCGTGATGCGAGTAGCTAATTGCGTGCGTGTGTTTTCATTCGGTGTAGCAGTCAAGACCCAAAAGGTAGCGGGGGCGGGTTTTCACTTGTTTTCCCAGGGCACTGTCAATTTATGTAACTTTCTTTCTTGATTGATTTCTTGTGTTTTCTTTTGCCGAATACAGAAGGAAATCGGCTACAAAAGGTGTAGCGAGGGCGGGTTTTCACTTGTTTTCCCAGGGCACTGTCACTATTTCACGTTTTATTGCTTTTTTTCTTGATGTTCAAGATTAAATATTTTGCTTACCCGCTGATTGCTTACCAATATCTGATTAAAAGTGGATCGCTCCTAGCAGCTTATATATTTAATTTGCGTACCGAAATAATTTAGAGCCCTCTAGTATGACATTAATTACTGAGCGATTCAGAAATGTTTGCTGTCCACCGATTGCATTTTTCTGTTCGCAAAAATAAGAATATTTTGCTAACCAGTTAAATGATACCCTTTTTAAATTGAATTGTTGCAACTTAGATGGCTCTGTTTGTTAATTTGGGATCCTCATCGTAACACGTTACAAAACCTACTAATCAGTGGCGCCCCGTTAGGCGCGCCTGTCAACTTATTAATTAATTAAGGATGTTTATATATTTTTTACTTTTACCGTTTCCAAATCTTCCCTGTAGCGATATCTCCAAGATTATTAGCTGCTTACGACTTGTCTTACGCTCAAGTTTCTGACCTGATCTAAGTTGTTTGTTCGTACGCGTCATTCGGAATTTTTTTGAGAACTTTAAATCAGCCATTTTACATAAATGATGATCAACAGTAAACAAAGCAATTTATGAAACGATAACCTGTTTGAAAATGATGAAATGTCAAATGTTGCTCAACTTAGATATCTCAGTCGAAAATCCGGATGTCTTAGCAGGGGCAACGGGGGAGGTCAGATCCTGACCTAGTTGTGACAAATCGTACGTGCAACAAAGCTTTCTTGAAGTTAAGTCAGAATTTGTGCGGTTCGTAAGCAGGTACTATTATAATACATCAGAATTTAAATCTCCCATACCTTGTTGACGATATGCAACCCAACATACAACAACTAATTTAACATTGAATTTAAATATCCGCTTCAAAGATCACCAGCAAATTTGTTCCTGCTGGAATCTGACGTGATATAGACGGGAAATTTGGCAGATAAGTCAGTGTTTAGCTTAGGTCGTTAGCGTTTCACTTTGTTTTTGATTTTTAAAGAGATATAAGACGGTTTTCCCCGTTAAGGTCCTTTATCAAATATCTGAGGATAAGAATACGTATAGAAACCGACAAATACTTACTGGTTAGTTTTCTGCCTCCCCATTTCAACTTTCTTGCACTGTATAAGATTTCTAGTCACAAGTTTTTTCAACACCGTCCTGATAGTCCCAAAATCGACGTCAAAAGCATTATTGATGTCCAATGTAGTTCTCCCTTCCATTCCTTCAGCGTGGATCTTCAGATATACCTCCCTGATAAAATCCATGTTTAATATTCGACCTTTGCCAATTTTAGTGTCGTCTCCATCTGAAAAGTACAAAATAAGAGATTAAAGGCAAAATCTCGTTAAAGAAAAGGTAATTTTATTTAGCGGCGGTTCAAACATAATAATACGTATTTTCCAAAATATAGGCTGCTGGAAAAATATACTCAGTCAAAATAATCGATCTATGCAATATTTAGACGGATTTTGCTCGTGAATAATTGTCTTATTTTAAGTTCTTTTTGGTATTGTAGGTACATTTATCGAAAATCTCCCATATGTGTGAGATTTTAAGAAAGTTAAGTATTTATCTATATCCTTGATAACACAAGTCGACATAATTTTTGTACCATCGATGAGAATGCTTATTTTGCGTTTAATTTAAGAAGTTATTAAAACAATTTTTCCCAGAAATGGCCTAGCATGTCTCATTTTCAAGTACCTGCTTCTCTTTTATATAATTCGATCTTTGAATTTTTACCTGCCTTAGGAGTATTGTACGAACCTTTAAGAGTTTTATTGTTTTCTGCAGTTTAGTTGGTTTCTGTCTCGTTTACAGATACAGTCAAGTGTTTAAGTCGATTTTGATATAAAATGGCAAGTTCGAGTCGTCGATGTTGCAGAAATCCAGCCGATAAGTTTTGTTATATATGTGGACGATTTATTATAAAGCTAGATCTATATCTGAGAAAGCCCAAAAAAGCCTATTTATTTATATTTTAAGTGCCAAATTGGGGATCAAGATAAAAGTTGGGCTCCTCATATTTGTTGTGTGCACAGGGCCAACACTCCATTCATAAATCTGTTGGAAAGTGAGGTTGTGATTGTTTGAAATGTTATTGAAAATCAGTAATGGGTGGAAGAGTGACAAAACATGTTGGTCTCGCTAATGGCAACAATGTTGAAGTCTGGTTAAATCAAAGATCTTACAAGGTTAAATCCAATAACGTTTAAAGGTTATGGAGCGGTCTTCATCGTTTCGGAGCGGAGCTAGTCTGGGCAAAAAGCCCAACAAGGGCGTATAATTTACTTTGAGATTCTTTACGTTTAACTATATTATCTATTCAAAAAGTGTAGTTTCGAATATTGGATATTTATAAAAAAGATAGAAATATTGATCCAGTTTTTATATACAGGGTATCCAAGGATGGATTTAACTATTTATGCTTAGCATCAATATTTTTGGTGTATTCATTACTGGATGATACTCTCCAGATATAAAAGTGTATATTTCTAGCCAGATTGTCATATTTATCACTAAGACATCTTGCAAAATCCCTATTAAAAATTTGTAAATTTGACAATTACAACTGGTTTAAGGTTAATCCGCAATTGCTCTTAAAATAAGTTTATTTCTAATAATTTTACTATAAACTGTGAAAAGGATGATTCTTTAAAATAATATTATTATACTTAAAGGTATCAAATAAATCGTGAAATAATCCAACTGCACTCTGGTCATCTATCTTTAGTTTATTACCTGCTCACATGCATTGGGTGTGGCCAATTAGCAAGGAGGGAGAAACGGAATGGGTGATGCAAACTCAAAATCAAATTTCTAAATATATTTACTAACCTGTGAAATTTTAATTTAACACCATTGCATCTTCTAGTGAAGTATTTTATGGCCGCACAAGACTCAACCATCTTGTAAATGCAAGATTTATATTAAGAAATAAACCAGCTCGACTGCTTTTTGCCCGGACTAGCACCACGGACCGGTCCATAACCTTTTAAACGTCAATGGTTAGTCAGAAATCATGTCAATACAATCATATTAAAACATAACCATACTTACCGAAGAAAAGATAAATCCTTGCTTAAATGATCCACTCTTTTACAAACTATACATGAATGCACCATCATTGTTTATAATAAAGACGATTTTTCACCAATACTCACAAAAAAAAAATAAAAACAACCAAGTATATAAACACTCCCTTAAAAGCGGTTAGCAGCGAGTAGCAACAGTGTATTCTTTACTATAATCCGATCCATTGATAAAGTTTGATCGTTTGCCGTCGAGCGTAGTATCTTTTAACTTGATGTTGTCAGAGTGCAGTCGGTTTATTTCAAACTTTTATGTATAATAATAATAATATTTTTTTTCTAAATCTCTCAAGGCCTATTCACAATTTATATTAAAATTATTGGGAAATAAATTTATTTTAAAAGCAATTGCGGATTAACCTTAAACCAGTTGCAATTGTCAAATTAACAAATCTTTAATTGGGATTTTGCAGATACCTTAGCGATAAATAGGACAATCTGGCTATGCTGCAAGCATAACAGCAAGGTGGGGAGTGCACGTTTACAATCCTTACGTCGACTACACATGTAAACAATTCTATCTGGAGTTGGTAAGATCTTTGGTTGTGAGATGTCACGTAAATTTAGTGCAGTGGATGTATCGCAAGAAAAATTCTATGCTGTTTGCTGCTCCTATGGTGTGGAGAGAACCTACTGACCATGTAAGTGATTGCTATTTTTGCATAACAAAATAGAGTATCCAAATTTGCCTTCTGGGCTAAGGCAAGTTCCTCATTGAAAGGAACCGGTACCGATAGCGCCTTTAAACCTGGACGTCGTGTTTCCCGGTGACTCTAATTCTTCATCCGAATCTCACTAATTAACTTGGTACGTGACCTAGGATTGTCGAAACAAAAATTGGAACTTCTTGGTTCCAGACTTCAACAGTGGAACTTGTTAGATAAAAAAGCAAGTGTTTCATTTTACCGAAAACGGAATGTAACATTATCAAGTTTTTTAAAATGGAAGGGTCGCTATGTGTCTGCCACTCTAGCGAGTGGCGTTTTATCATAGATTCGTCGAAATACAGCCTAAAAGCAGTCCTGCTTCATAATAGAAATAAAAAACCATCCATTCCTTTAGCCCATTCAGTGACAATGATAAAAACGTATGACAACTTAGCAACCATATTAAATCGTGTTCAATATGAGCAGTATCAGTGGGATATCTGTGGAGATTTAAAAGTGATAGGTATATTGCTAGGACTTCAAGGGGGTTTTAAAAAGTATTGCTGTTTTTTGTGTCTGTAGGATAGTAGGGCAACAAAAGAACACTACAGTAAAAAGGATTGGCCTCATAGAACCTCCTTTGAACCTGGTACTTCAAACATTAAATATGCCCCCCTTGTTAACCCAAAAAAAGATGCTGGTACGCCTCCCATATTAAGCTTGGACTAATGAAAAACTTTGTCAAAGCCATGGACAAAGAAGGTAGTGGTTTCCAGTACCTAATAGAAATATTTCCTCACCTAAGTGATGCAAAATTAAAAGAAGGCATATTTATTGGACTGGATAAGGAAGCTCCTAAATCTCCGTTTTCAAGAACAATTAAATGAAAAGGAATTGGCAGCTTGGACGTGTTTTGTACGTGTAGTGAAAGGATTTCTGGGCAACAAGAAAGATGAAGACTGTAAAGACTCATAGATGAACTGTTGAAAACCTATGAATTGCTAGGGTGTCGAATGTCTCTAAAAATACATTTTTTTGCACTCCCATTTGAATTTTTCCCGGAAAATTTGGGTGCAGTAAGCGATGAACAAGGAGAGCGGTTTCACCAGGACATCAGGACGATGGAAACAAGATACCAGGGACGCTGGAACCCATCTATGTTGGGCGACTACTGTTGGTTTTTAAAAAGGCATGATGCTACAGAACACAAAAGGAAAAAGTGAACGTTTTTGTCGCTGTATCATATCTTGTGCAATATCCTCAGTAATGTTTTTGCATAGATGCCCCATATTTTATATGTTTATATTAAATAAATATATTAGATTATAAAAATATGTCGTCTCTTTTTCTCCACCACCCACCCCTTATAACAAAAAAACTGTACGTGTTACAGTAATTAGCTTACCATTTTCGGATTTAGGACTCTAAAATACTTCAGACAAACCTATTTTCATCAATGTTACTTTACAAAAATTTAAATTTGTCGACTTGCGTAATTAAATAACAAAATAAAAGTTTAACATCTCCATCACTCTACAGAGTGTTTTAAAGTCAGAGTCAAAAAATCCTTTTGTTTCAAACTGTATATTATGGACATATTCTTAACTTTCTTAAAATCTCACACATGTGTGTGATTTTCGATAACTTTACCTACAATATAAAAATAATAAAAATCGGACTTAAAATAAGACAATTATTACCGATCAAAATCCGTCTAAATATTGCGAGGTTGATTATTTTGACTGTGAGTGTATGTTACTCACCGTTTCCATCTTCATCATCGGAAGAGTCTGGATGCGGACTGTCAGACCAGCTGGCTACAATATTGACGCATGGATCTTTCAGCTGCATTAATTGAACTGTCCGTTCTTTAGCCAAACCCTTGGTCATGTACTGTCTATATGTGGCGTTAGGGTATAATTCTTTGTAAGGTATAAACTAAAAATAAAATAAAAATACGGGTCATACTTACGTTTCAGCATATATTTGAATAAATTTAGTCAATAATTGATAGTAAACACTCGAAAAACCGATGCAGTAAGGTGTGAATTTAGATAACAAGACACAAATTTTGAACGATTTTCTCTTTATAATTCAAAAAGGGGGATATATTTACCTTAAGTCACGATTTTCATCGTGTTGTAAAACTGGCTTTTTCCAATTAAAGAAAATTAATGGGGATTTTACGTTAGATTACCTTTTAAATAATTTAACAAATAAATAGGAACGAAGAAACATAATCTTTCCACATGCAAAATCAGACCGACTTGATATTGTAATATGCATCATCACCAAAAAATATTACGTTTTTTTTTTCGCGGCAGGAGGCAGCGGAGAAGTTAGTCGATGTTTTGGGTTCTTCGGGCGCGCGGCGGCCGCCGACTTGAGGTTCACAGAGGCGTACTCAAACGAGGGTTCGTTTTATATTTTTTTTTTAAATAAGAAGGGGGGTCCGTATTTCGGCTACAGGTTTTAGAGTGTTCGTCACCGAAAATTCCGAGAATAGTCGTCCGGTCCGCGGATCTTTCCCTCAGTAAAATTTAATTTCAACTACTCGTGTTTCCGGCGAGTTTAAAAAATACTGGTCTGCCATTAATCACTCGTAGGTTCCGTGCGAGTATAAATAACGCTGGAATCTCTTCAAACACTCGTATGTTTCAGTGCGAGTATAAAGAACTTTGGAATATCTTTAAACACTCGTGATTTGGTGCGAGTATAAATAAAAACCTAAATATCTTCGAACACTCGTGTATTTTGGGGCAAGTATAAATAAAACCTAAAATTGATCTGCGAAAACTCGTAGCCGTCCGTACGAGTACAAATAATGCTGCGATATCTTCGAACACTCATCTCTCGTGCGAGTATAAATAAGTCTGAACTTGAAAGACAGCTGAAGTGAGAGGAAAATTATTCTATAAAGACTTTGCGCCCAAAGCCTAGAATAATTTTCGAAATCAACACCCGATTGCGACGTTAAAAAACATTCCTAGTCCGGAATAAGTAATGGTTACTGAAAATATTCTACAAGAAGTGACGGTTACTAAAATTATTATTAGTCCTAAATCAATGAAAGATCTTAAGTTAGTATTAATAAGCCTTTACCGCGGTTCAAAAAGTTTTGGACATTATAGGGCAGTTGAAATCTCTTTAGTTGCGAAAAAATATTAGCTTAGGGTAGTTTTCTATTGTACAAAATGTAAATATCAAAGTTAAAGTGAGAGTACGTGATAGAAGATGAGTGACAGGTTGGTCGATTTCCAGTTGGGTTGAGAACCCCTTACTAGTGTAGGTTAATTTTCATTGTACATAAAAATGTAAATAATTAACTACAAGTACTTCGGGTCGCGTTACTCAACTGACGAATCGTTTTAAAATATCTCGATTTTTTTCTGACTAAATCAGTAATTTTTTATCATATCCAGTTTTACACTAAAAAGATATGGCAACAAAACAACTGTTTTAGAGTTTTTAAATTTAGAATGTGGGCGTGTTTTCCTCCGTCCCAAGGAAATAAACTTATATTATCTGCTCTAAAACACTATTTGTCAACTTATCCCAAAACCATCAGTTTGGTCAGGACGCAAGGACTCTGCCGAGGGAGCGAGACAAGGTGCGATAAATTAATGAAGCAGACAAGGACGCGGTGCGCTGTTCCCTGACGTTGAACAATTGAATATTATTAGACACTTGGCAAAATTTATACAGGGTGGTGCATCGTTGAGTTGAACATAGGAAATTAAATGTAATTTATGGTGGCCGAATATTGACTCCCCTGTACATTTTATAAGAAAACTGCATTATAACTTCTTGAAGTGGACGACATGGTAAACACACGTGCAGAGTTTTGGAGAGCCAATCCTAAGCTAATTCAATTAAAGGTGATGGCAAAACCACGAAACTCTCATAGTTCAGGTAATACAGTAAACATCAGCAAATAGTTTCTATAACGCTATTGCCAAAAATTGACAAAGCTGAACTTAATGAAAATATTGTCACCGACACTAATTTTCTTTTTGTCAATGTCAAAATCACATTATAAATACTTTGTCACATAGTAGGTATACTGGAGGAACCATCATATATACCAGGGTGTTATGGAAATGACTTATTATATTTAAATGGGTGACTCCTTGGGAGTCTACATACTTTTTTTTTTAAATCCAATATCTAAATACTAAGGTAAAAACCCTTTTTACCCACATACTGTCGCGCCGTCCCATCTGGATTCACTCAGCAACAATGTAGGTAACTAGAGACAAGACAAAATTTATGCTCATAAAAAGTAGGTTTAATGATATTTCAACAAAGACTCATGATGGAATTTATGTAAATAATGTACAGATACAAGACAGTAGAACAATACAAATTATTTGGGCGTCATGGTGGACGAGAATTTAACGTTTTCTCAACATGCCGAATACATAACTAAAAAAGTGTCAAAAAAAAATCCTTCTCGGAAGAATGAGTTCTTATTTAACCCACTGGATGAAACAAATAATTTATAAAGCAATAATACGGCCGCATTTCAATTATTGCACCTCAATTTTATTTTTATTTAATAATAATGAAAAGGATACACTACAGCGGAAGCAAAATCAAGCTATGCGATATATTTTGGAATGTCATAGACTTACTAGTGTTAAAGTAATGCTAGAAATAACAGGGATGTTACGTGTTAGACAGGTCATATTTCTAAACACGATGATTTTTGTATATAAAATAAAACATAGTTTATATCCTGAACATTTATTAAGAAGCACCAAATTTATATCAGATGTACACGATTATCAAACAAGATCCAGAGAGGACTTCTATGTAGCTACAGTTCCAAATCGTTACGTCAAAATGATGTTTTCCACAAATTTGAAAATATTTGTAAGGAAATGCAAACATTATTCTAAGGAAAATGGGTATGGGGGAAATTCCAGTTAAATTTTTGTGTGATATGTAGTTTTTTGTGTGATATGTAGTTTTTTGTATGTATATTATTAATAAATTTTTTTGTAAGATTGTTAGCAATTGCTATTAACAATAAATTATTATTATTAGTAATTTAATTTGCTGGTGTTGGCTATATTACCTGAAATGTGGGTTTCGTTATTTTGTCATCATGTTTAATTAAATACCTTAAGATTGGCTCATGAGATTACCATGCCGGCCTCTTCAACAAGTTATAATGCAGTTTTAGTATAAAATGTACAGGGGAGCCAATATTCAGCCACCTCAAAAATGACATTGGATTTGCTATGTCGAACTCAACGGTGCACCACCCTGTATTGGAGAACTAGTACAGTACAACCTCGATAGTCCGGACTAATTAAAACCGCGGTCATCAGGATTAGTACAAAATCCGGATTATTGAAGCGAGACAGTTTTTTTTATTGAAAAACGAAACATTTAATACAAAACAATTAGAAAATGGTACATAAACAAAAATTATTTAAAACAGAAGCATACTTATTAAATTTTATATTATTTTCTGAAGTAATTTGTAATTTTTGTTTGCTTGAATTACTAAGTACTATCAAATCCTGATCATAAAGTAAATAATGCAGTTGAAATGTTTGGCCGGATTATTGAAGAATCCGGTGTGACGAAGGTTCCGATTATCGAGGTTGCACTGTATAGAGTTTTAGAGTTTATATCTTAAAAAATGTGTTTTAAAGCTGTAATTGTGTATTTATAAAAATAAGATTTATTATTTCTTTTATTCATGCCTCCCCTGATGAGCAGTCACTGCTTATTCAAAAAGCTATTATAAAAATATAATTAATATAGACTTCTGATGAAAAGAGGTATAGAATTTCACTCAAAAATTCGTTATTAATATATTATTTAAAATTTATTTATTGTATGTATCGATTTACAGAGGCAACTATACAGGGTGTTATGGAAATGGCGTATTATATTTAAACCGGAAAATCCTGAGATGAAAATAAATTGAAGAAAAATACCCATAAATGGCGCTTACAACTAATAACTGGATTATATTACCTTATGTCAAATCAGACGAACACATGTGGGGCACTGGCGTAATATGTAAACAATCAACACTGAGGTGTGCAGGGTCAAAAGACGTCTGCTCATTTCGGCCGGTGTTGTCATATCTACACGCCAAACTCTTTAGAAAAAAAATTATAATTTTAACAATATTTTATTCATTATCATTTATGAACAAATATGACTCCAGAAAACCGACGGCGAAAGATGTTTGCAAAACAAATAATGGTAATATCACACGCAAATTTCCAATTCGTTATGAGCACAGGAAAGTAAATAGGTCAAACGTCATTGACCTTTTAAATAATAATTATCGTTCAAACCCTTAAAAAAAAATGCAATTTTACTTATTTAAATACAATTGTTAGTTTCATAATTTTACACAAACCACACAGAATCCAAGTTTTAGGAAAAAACCTCTCACATAACCTCAAAAAATAGCAGCTATTCACATTGAAGAATACACGCGAACGCCGTTTTTATTTTGGTTCTTTTTTTCTCGTGTAGCTTTATTTATTTAACTAATTTAAAACACACACATTTTAAATACACACAATGGAATCCTTCAATTTAAAAATAACATTAAACAGCTAACTTAGGAACGAACGAAATAGATACCTTCAAAACTCGGAATAGAGATGGGCAATATTTGACAGTTTGATATTTTATGAGATTCTTCTCTATTACTTACCTATTTACCGCGAGATCTCTTGCAAGGCGTTTAATTGATATGGCGGTAATGGAATTTCGACCAAATTGAATAAAATGATAGTGGTAGCTGATAATACTGCGGCTGTACTTTTTCTTTTGAGAAGCTTAAAAAATTAAATTAGCCAGCTCTACTCCAAATGACAAGACCGACGAAGATTTTATTTTCTTTCTCACGCGGCGATCTCTCCATCTCTTTCACACAATCCACTCGGCGCCGGGCCGACGTAGGTCTATGGGTACAAGCGTGCGACTTGCAAATTATGTGTAATTTTATGAATAAATTCTATCTACCTATCTAAATGTCAGTAATAGAAGAGCAGAGTTAGGGTGCGGTCGCTTCTGTTGATAATCATTTACACTCTTGGCTATCCGCTTTGTTTTCAGAAGATACGCGTATAATAGTTGTAATGATTTTCAGGCTACGCGTCCAAACTTTGTATATTATTTGACATTGTTTTTATAGACGAACCTAAGTTGCTCAGTTAAAACGAGTAGTTTGTTTTGGACGTTGACTTGACAGAAAAATGGAATGTCGCAGACGAATAAGTCAAATTTCGTCGCGTGGCGTGTAATAAAATCTAATGATCTGATCTGAGTGTATTTTTAAAAAACTTGTGTCTGGAGGTATAAAGATAAATACAAGTAGGTAGATAAATAATAATTATAAGAGAGGTGTGGGTTTATGGGGCTGGACCCCACATTTAAAACGGTCGATTTGAAAAAAAAAATATGTAGCATTTCTCTAGGACACCCAAGGAGTCACCCATTTAAATATAATACGTCATTTCCATAACACCCTGTAGATACGTTTTGGTACTCATTGGCATTTGTTTGTCATAGGACTTGTGCACAATTAACTTTTTAAACAGAAACTATAAAATCTGAAATTTGTGTCAACAAAAACGTTACAGATAGAATATAATAGTTACTTACGATTTGTGTATTGATAAACCTCAAAAATTCTTGGTTTTTAAAGAATTTTGGATGGATTGGACCACCAAACATGGATTTAACCTCGGCATAAGGTGCTCTACATTCAGGACTTTTCTTTAAGTAGTTGATAATCGTTTCAGTAAGAATCATATACTTTGACTTTTTCTTACCGTAAAACCTCCTAAAAAATTCATCGCTATAAACTGAAACAAACATTTAAAAAATTACATTTATTATTGCATTAGGTTATCTTACCTTAACTGCATTAATCTTCCTATTTTATTTTGATCCATAGTCGATCTGACACAGAAAAACTGCCTTAATACTAAATTTTCCTTTGCAAATCTTTTACAATAATGATAGACAGACTTGGAATCCATACCGAATGCTAAAAATAAAACATGGTGTTGGTCTTGTTCTTTTCATAGTAAAAAAAAGTCAATTTACTAATAAAATTGTTCAATTAATGCATAAGCCAAACTACTACTGACATTGTTGGATTACTTGTGTACAAGTGTACATAGCCAGAGCAACTAGGAACTGGCTAGGCAACGCCCTCGCACCGCAATATTATACATAGGAAAATTTTGAAAATTAGTTAGTTTTCCCAAATTGACATCTATCAAAATTTTGACCCTACGAGTGCGGTGCCAAGCCCGTTATAATCAAATATGTAAATCTTTGGGGCCTGATATCTTTGTTAAACGGGACATTAGGAAAAATGATTATATGGACTACTATTTTGACCTTCCCTGTACGCCGACGAAATATTGCCCTATATTTTCCATATACCGTATAGAAAAATATGAAAATGTTAAATAAGTTAATTTGTACTGTTCATTCCTCTTCATCTTAATAATCATTCACAAAATAAACCATAATAAATCCTTTTCTTGCTTTTTAGTATACTTACTAATCCCTAAAGCTGCTGGTCCCTGCGTTATTTCACCCAGTTCTCTCGATCTGCCTATCCGTTCCAATAAGCAATACTCTGTGTTGGTATACTCATAATTGGGATCGGTAAGTTCATCCAATAAGCAACTTGTCCTTAATGACTGATTCGCTCCCATAACCAGTTTGTTTTTGTATGTAGAGTATGCTTCATCCAAAGTCATGTTCCGGACATGTTCGCTGATATCTACCCGGGTGGACTGGGTAGCACAGGAACCCCATAATAATGGGTTGCTTTTTGGAAGGTATTCGACCTGTTAAAACGGGAAATTGAGGATACTTATCATAAATAAAGTCTAAGCAAGTTTTGTGAAATATACTGAATGTTTATTACCGAAATAACAGCTTTACAAATTTGGAAGTTCTTGTCTTTAGGTAGGGTAATACTACCTGGTAATACCAGGTACCCTGTACCAATTTGAGCTGAAAGTGTGTCTTGAACTGTTGTCAGGTTTGTTACAAAATAGTTAATTTTATTTTAAGTATACCTACTAATATTCCTATCAGATATAAAAAGATATATCAAAATTATTAGTAAATATGTGATATTTATTAGATACCTAAAAAAAGTGTGGTAAAATCTTTTACTTTCACTTACCGTTGGTTATCTTACCTTGTAAATATCCGGTCCGGTCTGATACACCTCCATAAACGTGTTTGTCTCCTTATTAACAAATGCATCCCTATTTAAAATAACCAAATCCCCTCTCGCCTCAGGTAATTCGTAGAACACAATATTCTCATTGGAACAAATAATATGCCAGATGAATTCCTGGATATAGTCTATACAAGTGGAAAATCTTAAAACAGCGCTCAGTCTTTTCCAGAATGCCTCTATTGTTATCCCGTCAAGGCCTTCCAGTGCTATTTCGTCAAATATGTGAAATATAAAGTTGAAATTTGTAAACTGATCATATCTAGAAGTAAAAAATGATCATTAGTGAGTTGAATTCAAGTAATAAGTGTTCTGGCTTGTTCTGTGAACTGCCAATAATTATTTTTTTGTAACAGCGTACAGAAAGGATTACTTTTATATGCGCTATTGAGGAAAGTAGGCACTTTCTAAAACATAATTTTTGGGGTGTATGAAACCTACATAATTTTCTCACTTGTTCATTACTAACCTTGCCATTAGTTCATCATCAGCAAACAAATCATCATCTTGTCTTAGAAGTTTCAGGTATTGTTTATTTGAAGATTTATTCCTTCTAACCTCGATTTCCAAATGTTGAAACTGCAATTTAGTTTCATTCCGAGTATCTTCAGGATACCTTTTATCATCGACGCTTGGGTCCTTCGTTTTCAGCTTCTTAGAAGGTGGTTCCTGTTCTTTTAAATGATGCAGTTTTCGTTTACTTTTTCTTGGTTTAAGACGCTCGTCGTGTTCTGTGGCGCATCTTTGAATATACTTGCCTGGGGCTTTAACCGATTTCTTTATAACTCTGTTTTGAAGACCAGAGTCTTTTGGTTCCAAAAATTTTCCCATTTTAACAACTTAATATTTGATTTAAACAAAGTTAAGATTTACAAGACATCTTTGCCTTGCATCAATTTTTTTATGGTTAAAAATGACTAAATATTCGCATGTCGGAATTTTACGTAATATATACCACAGAGAAATTATAGGTCGATCATTGTCGCTCAAAAATTGGCCTTGAGCGTTTGCTCTGGCTCTCGCGCTGGTTTCGCAAAAATCTCCTGGATGCCCCAGTTTCTTATCCTTATTCCCCCTTGATAATTATTCAGAGTATTACTCGGATCAGCGAGGATTTAAAGATTGTGTTCAGATCCCATACATCAAACTAATTTAAACAAACAACAAAAGTACCTACATAAATAAATTTAATATCAAATAATTGTTTCTAAAATAAACTATTACCAACATATGGGTCCGTGGTTCACCTGTATTATAATAAAATTTCCACTCGGTGTTAGATCTCACAAATCATTGATGCTATTAGCAAAATAATAATGACTTTTCTTGTAGAGCATTGTGTTCTCTACCATTTTCCTCTTGACCCTGTATAAATAAAAACTATCATATCTATTACTTCTTAGCCCCCTTAGGCGTTCCTTAATTCTAGCACATTGAAAATGCTGTGTTCCTTTGTCATTGAAGTCCATAATCCTAGGTTGCAATCTTGTCTCTTTTTGTTCTATAATGCTCAGCTTGTCTTTCTTCAGGATACTTTGAGCATCTACTTTACCACATACTTGATTTAGTTGTTTATCACTCTTAAGATCTTGTTTTAGTCGTTCTTTCTTCTTGGTGCCATTAGCATCCTTCAGACATACTTCCTTATTCTTATTTTGTTCTAGAACCTGTAATAGAGGCTTGTTTTTCTGCACGGCACTTTCAGAGTCTACTATACTAGCGTCTTGATTTAATAGTTCTTGTTGAGTCACTAAATTGTCAATGGAACTGAGCAGTTTACTGTTCTGACTATGTGATAAGGATTTTTTTCTTGAAATATACACTAGTCGACCATTGGTCAATCAATCCTAATTTATAATCCTTCAAAACATTCAAACTATACACCACTAAATCGCATAGGGGCATTACCTTTAACAGTCTTTCCCATTCTTCTCTTATGTCTAAATTTAAATTGGGATCCAATTTCCCATCTTTCTCTTGGCGCAATATAAGCTTCGATCTTAAATTGCTCTTATACTTTTGCATTTTCCTTGTAATATCCTGCAAGTTTCCTTTCAAAGCGTTCCTATTATGCTTCTTCAGCTCCTCGAGGGTTATATAGTCACGTACCTTAAGAACTTTTAAAATAAATTGTTTGTTCCAATCTTTAAATTTTCCGTCCTGAAGTATACGGCTTTCATTTCGTTTGAACAAAAGTAGTTTAATCTCTTGCAGATATTTGAGGGTGGTTTTTTCTGAAACAAATTATGGGGTTTGTTCTTCAGTTACATGTGTCTCTCTTATGAGAGCATCATCATACTTAGAATCTACACAAGAGAAGAAATTAAATAATTCAAACCACAATTAGCATTGAAAAACATGATGCTACTTATGTGACTAACAATAAACGCAAGACGATGCAACTGGTGTGGGAGATAGAAATTGACATTAGACTAGAAAATTTATTACACAGGCAGAGGCCGACATTTCAATCGATTTATTATGATTTATGGAATCACGACCACCGTCGCCGACCGGGTTTTTGAAAATCTCAAAGTAGCAGATAAAGTAATTCACCTATTTCCTCAACTAATTCTGAAGGAGTCTTATCATCAGTGTTAGAGACTGGTATATCATCTGTTTCCAAAGTTTCAATAAATCTGCACCAAACTATTTTTCTTGCATCCATTACACATTTTGATGGCCGGCCATGCAGTTGTTCTTTATGGCGAGAAGTGTTAGCTAAAAAAAAGTTAATTAAGAAGAGTTCTATCATTGTAAATTAACAAACTTATACCGTTTTTTGGAGGTCCTGCCATAGTCATTATGAAAGTGTAAATTAACCTTCGATATAATAAAACCAGAAACACAAATGATCACTTCTAAGTGATCACTATAGTCAAATTATTCTAACGTTTCTTCAAATTTGAATTAACGAACAGTCGACCGTTTGACGTTTACAACATAACCAAATTCTTTTTTTTTTTACCAATGTACTTATATGTTATATATGTAGCAAGTACGATTTTTTTTTTTGGATAGCCGATGAGAATCTGCACACAGACACCTTACAGACGCGGCTGCTAGGTAGTGTCGGGTTTCTGTAACTTGTGGGCATAGACATTGTGGGGATTATCAAATTACCAAACAACCAAACCATCAATATCTTCTTTTCTGAGGGAAAAGAACCGCCTCTGAAAAGGAGGACGGGCCGATCGACTAATCTCACCGTGTGAGTCAGGCTAGAAACCTTTGCCTCCTTTTCACTAGAGTGTGTTATTTTTGCATCATGTATGAGTGATTAGATTTAGCTTTTAAGCTATACATTTATGTTGGGTGCCAGTTCTTGAATCTTTCCCAATCGAACTTAATCGAATGAGCAAAATTTAAGAGCTCCTGACGTATAGGGTAGAGGTCTTATTGGTTTGTTGTGTGTTATTTTAGTTATGCTAGATAAAGCATTAGTGTTTTTGGGTCAGAATTGTTTTAGGATCAATCACGAATGCGATTAATCCAGTCTTTAGGTAGTGTGTATGTTGTGTTTGGCTATGCGTGTATGTGAGATAAAAGAATCTTACTGTTGTTGGCTATGTTAGCCTTAGTGTGGTATTTAGCGATAGTTTTGTCGAGAAACTCGGAAATTGTTTCTATTTCGAGATCTCTGTGTGTGTCGTTTCTAGTGTATCGTGGAGTGTTTACTATGATTTTTACTACCTTGTTTTGCATCTCTTGGACCGGCTGCAGGTCCCACTTGCTCATATAGTGCACCATGCTGATGCTCCATACCGAGTTGTTGATTGGCTCTCTTTATGTTGTGGCTTGTATAAATTCATAACAAGTAATGAGAAGATTGTATTCTGGGAAAAAAAATCAAGAACGTTTTGTCAGACGAAAGAGTGTCCTCAGATCACTGAGAAAGGAGAAAATAGATTTTCTACGTTTGTAACACATCTTTCTATGGACACAGAGGAATGATAAGCCGATACTGCCGGCCAGTGCTGCCAGATCGAAAATGACAAAAACGGTAGATTTGACATTTAAAAAACGGTAGATTACGGTAGACGGTGCACGGTACCACATAAAATAGATTTTTTTAAACAAAATACTAAGAAAAAAGGTAAAATTAAACACAAATAGAGAACGGTAGGCGGTAAACATAAAGAACTTTGTTTAGCAAGTTACTAAAAGAAAAAAAATTATTCTAATGATAATTTTGAAAGGGAAAACCTACTAAATCCAATTTTAATTTCGGTCGTTTTGCTTCTGCTTCTCATTTTTACGACTCTCAAAAAGCGGTAGACTACCGTATTTTCATTTTTTACGACTCTCAAAGCGGTAGATCTACCGTAAAAGCGGTAGCTCTGGCAGCACTGCTGCCGGCTTAGTTGGCTCGATATCGGTGAGTACCACAAGCCACAATCCTTCAAAGAAGTGGAGGCTCTTGACAGTCTTGACAGGTAATATTTCACCTATTTTTGCCTATGCTGTATGCCGATCTGTATGCCTGTATGTAGTCAACGCTTTTGCAATTTCTCGTAATTTTTTGGTATAAAACGGCTCTGTTGTGCTAAAAAGGGTAAAAACGATACCATTGCTGCAGTCTAAAGAGGTTTACAATAATCATAAAATAAGTAAAAAGTGTTACTGTACTTGTTTATTTACGTTTTGATGCTGATGTTTTGATAGAAGCTTGATACCTTCTCCATACCGATGTTTGGAAAACCTGCATTTGGGGCTGCTGCCCCCAGCACCTCTTTTGGTAAGTTTTAATTATATTATTAACAAGAAATCTAGGTATATAATTTAATGGTAATATAGATATAATATTAGGCATGTACGCATTTCTAAATATTGTAAACATACCCCGAAATTCAATAAAAACTATGACTTTTTACCCAGACTGTAAGGTTTATCGTGGGGTGTGCATTATTGCTTAGAAGCTTTGTGGTAAATTTGATCGATCAAATATGCTGGTATAACTACATACAGCTTTTTCTAAAAGTCTTAACTCAATTTATACTTCTAATAGTTGTAGGTAAAATATTATACAATCTTGGAGCCAAATGATTAAAAGATTTTAGATTTAAAGTTTTATGACTACATTAAGTGTCTATGTACATTTTTTCTTGTTTGATGAACATGATCTATTTCTTTTTTTCCGTTTTTATACATATGTATAAATACAAGTTTATAAGATATACAATTTTTGTACATTGAAAATTTTATCATTATCAATGTAGTTTACCTTTTTTCTGAATTACCTTCAGAATGTAGTTCTGTACGAACTGCAATGGCTTTAATATATCCATATAGGTCCCTCCCCATACCACAATACTATAATGCAGCATAGATTCCACCAAGGATTTGTAGATAAAAATAGCTAATTTGGTATTCAAAATTTCCCTAAGGATATAGAATTTATACACCAACTTGCGAACCTTTGACACTACATTGTTGATGTGATGTGTCCATTTAAGGTTTTGATCTCGGTTTTGATCTACAATTACTGCAACATATTTTGTTTGACTACATGATCATATCACATCTTGGGATTTTCTGTATTTTTCTTTCCTATATTTTTCTTTTTTTGTATATTTATTTATTATTTATGCTTCTTTTCTTCTTTATTTATTTTTTATCTATTTGATGTGGTTTATTTTGTAGTTATTTTTTCACTTGTTTATTATCATATAATCATTTTGTACTCTGTTTACATTGTTCTATGCCTTAAGTGGCTTTCTTGAATAAAAAAATTGTTATGACTATGACTATGACTATAATTAGTATTTGTCATTTTTGGGGAAAGAGCTACATACTGCGTTTTTTGGAGATTTAGGGAGAGTTTAAAATGCTCAAGCCATTTTTCAATTAGAATTTAAAAAACAGCCTGTTTATTTCAGATCATGTTACATGATTGACACTAATTACAAACGCAAAATGAAATGACATTACAGAAAAAAAGAAAAATCCTAAAATTAAGATATTTAAAAAATCATTCATACTGTTTTGTCATCATTCATATTGTTTTTCATTGGTTATTCTATTTATTCTCTTGGTCAGTTTGCTGTATAGTTCAAGCATGTACTTTGGATGATTTTTCCGCAAGGGTTAGCCTGTGTATTATTGATGTTAAAGCACTCGTAAATGTACAATATTTCCAATTTTTTAGAAACAGACCCACATGTCACATTGAATTCTAATCTTTTAATTATTTTAACTAATTGCTTCTGAATCACAAATATACTTTTTAAAAGACAAATTACTTGTCTTTTTTTGCAATTGCGTATAATGAATTTCCATCAAGTAGAAGCAAGCACCTTTCAAAAAATATGCTTTTTGCTAGATAGGAGTTTTTAGATTTTATTTTAAACTATGTAGTATTGTACATATTTCTAATTTATCCTACTTGTCATGCCACTACTATACCTTTCCTGTACAGGTTTTGGCCAGCCCGCAGCCGCGGCCCATCCATTCGGCCAGAATCAATCCCTCTTTGGGAAACCCGCTACGGGATTTGGAAGTCCCTCGACGTCAACCTTCGGGCAACCTGCTGCGACTGGGTTGTTTACCAGCCAGCCTCAACAAGCAAATCTTTTTCAGACAAACACCAGTACGTTTGGAGTAGCACCTACTACACAGAGTGGCTTTGGTGGTAAGAAAATCCTTTCACATACCACTGCAGTAAAAAAATACCTCTATATGATTAGTAGTAGACCAAAGCGATCCTTTATGGACGGGACCAGCTAAATATCGCAAATTTTTATTTCAACCTAATATGCATACAGTGTGTCTACATAAGTTGGCGCCACATGGGAAACTTTTTTATTATTAATTTTACGAAAAAAAGTTATTCTTTATTAAAAGTTTTGCATGGTCCAAAACGTAAAATGTAACTATCAGATGTTAAATTTTTTCAGTCGTATATGAGGTTTGTCAAAAACTAGAAATTTGGCTCGAGAGTAAAGTACTTTTATTTGTGACAACTGTAATCATGAAAAGTTATTTGGTATGAAAAACTATGTTCTAATATGCAATTACATCCTTTTACACTGAAAATTAAAAAAAAATTTTTTAAAGTAGAGATTACCCTTTGAGGTAGATTACATTGTAGTTGGATCTGATTACATTGTTTTTTATTTAATGGTGTTATTGTTCAAATTTTTATAAATAATTTTTGTTTTGAGAGAATTTACTTATTATTTTCGGAACGAAACACAAAGTTATCAAGTTTTTAATAAATAAAAAAATCAATGTTTTTCAAACCCAACAACTTTTCATAATTACAGTTTTTGATACTGTCACAAATAAAACTACTTTACTCTTGAGCCAAATTTATATTATTTGACAAACCTCGTATACGACTGCAAAAATTTAACATCTGACGGTTGCATTTTAGGTTTTGGACCTTGCTGAGCTTTTTATAAAGAATAAGTTTTTTTTTGTAACATTAATAATAAAAAAGTTTTACATATGGCGCCAACTGAAGTAGACACACTGTATATAGCCGTTTAGATAAAACAATGACGCACCTGCTAAAATATTAATTGTTCAAGAGATACGGAAACGAATGTCAAGTTTTTATTATTTGGTTTAAATAACGTGAAGAAAATATTTTGGTATTGAAATTATTGGTCGGGTGGCGAGTGATTTATACACTTTCGTCGTTGTTTACCATATAAAGGAATTAATTTAGAAACGAATCACAATGTTAACTAATAATGTCATAATTTGCAGTTGCGTCATTGTTTTGTCGGACCAGCGATATGTATTTTGGTAAAATATCATTACTATTTTGAAGGACAAGGGTTTCAGCTTGTTTGAAATATTGGTACACCCTGTATTTTAATTTATCATTACGTGTAGAATTGCGTTCTTTATATAATTGTTTCTTGTACATTGTACATTAGTCAAGAAATTTACTTGCGAGTTATATTTATTATATTAAACCGGGTTTTAAAATACCCTGTATAAAAAAATGTCTAAAGATTTTATGAAATAAAAATAACCTTTCCTATATTTTCTCAAATTTTTAAATCTTTAACGGCATTTTTTACAAAGTAAGGCAAGATTACATTTTTTTTATAAAGCTTCAATGACTTTTATCTTGGACACGGTTGGAGATGGGTATGTCAAATTGTTAACAAAAGTTACTTGGATTTTTACATAGATTCGAAAAATGCCAAAATATACAGGGCATCTTTATTTCAAACAAACATCTTTTTTAGTGCCAGAGATATTTTAATGTGAAATGACCCTGACACAACATGTTACCTAACATTTCGAACTAACATTCGAAAAATGCCAAAATATACAGGGCATCTTTATTTCAAACAAACATCTTTTTTAGTGCCAGAGATATTTTAATGTGAAATGACCCTGACACAACATGTTACCTAACATTTCGTAATGTTGCGCAATATTATATCTTTTATTTATAAATAGATTGTGAGTCATCCTTGTTGTTGTGTTGCAGTTATCTAGGTATTTCATATGTGGTTACCACATGTTGCACAACGTTGTGTTGTTTTTTCGCCGGTACTTTCAACCAGAGCTGGGCAAATACTTTTTAAAAGTATTTAAATACTAAATACTTAATTAAATTCCAAAGTATTTAAATATTAAATACTTTTTGAAGTAATGAAGTATTTAAATCTTAATTACAAAAAGTATTTAAATACTTTTTAGGTTTAAATACTGTATTTAAATACTTTCTAAGTATTTAAATACTTTCTAAGTATTTAATTACTTTTAAGTATTTATAAATACTTTCCGAGTATTTAATTACTTTTTTTTTAAAATATTTATAAATACTTTTAAGAATGAAACACAAAATTTAAATACTTTGTAAACAATTACAGTCGAACCTCTATAACTCGAACCTCTCTTTAACTCGGACTTTTTAGTGGTTTTTGTACATTTTCCAAGATTTCTATGTACATATTTTAATGGTACATAGACATAATGTATGTTGTCCCTTCAAGTTCGAGTTATAGAGGTTCGATTGTAATTACTATAGTAGTATTTTTGTCTCCTCTAAGTAGGCAGTTGAATAGGTAGGTACCTCAATCCTCAAAATATTGTAGAATCAAATAAGATTTAACAGCAATAAAAAGTGTGTTTTGTAATATTTTATTGGTATTGACAGTAAATTTTAATTAAAAAACCACGACAACTCAACATAAACTTAAGGGTACAGGAATAAAACAGGAATTGTCCATATTTATCGAAATCGAGATTACTAGCGCAACCTGTTGGCACATGTTGTTACTTTCCATGGTCAAAATATTAGCCGAATAAAACTAGGAACGTCTGTAGAAATTAGAGTCAAAGTTTTACTGTACTGATAAAACTAGGGATGTCCATACTAAAAAATGCATTTTATCTCAAAACTCTGATTTTCTGACAATCCTTATTTCATCCCTGTATTCTTCAACTGATAACATAACAAAAGACTTTCTACCTAAACCTAATTACTCAAAATTTGTAATGCAAGAATAATAATTTATAATGTAATGTTTTAAATGTTCGATGCGTTAGCTTTCATAAGAACAAGATTTTCGAAATTATCGTCTGATAAAGCATGTCGTCGTGGCGTATTAATGAATGTTGCAAATGAAAACGTTCTTTCAACTGGGACAGATGAGGGAAGAGTAGTGTTATATTTCAAAAATAATTTGTTGATAATGGGATATTTTCTCAGCATTTCTATGTCTGTTTGTGAGTCTTGCATATATTGTGAATGCTTTCAAAGTGGGGACGATTTGCTTCCGTGAGAGAAAATGCAATGTAGTTAGTCTTTTGTACATTAAGTACATTCTTTTGCCTGATTTCTCCAGTTTTTTTTTCGGTTTCATCGTATATGGGGGGTAATTACAACCAAGGGCCCCCCTCCTCTTATACGCGCCTGCATGACCTATTTTCGAGATTCCTACGCCATTGATCAGGATGAACAGCTATGATTTTCGGTCCAGAATCATTTGATTTCTGACCATCAAAGCTACCATTTCGTTCCTTCCACTTGTGTCGGCATCGTACGGAAACTATCTTTCGCTTCCTGACACGCGTGACAAGTGCAAACTTAGAATTTTCCACTTGAACCATATTTAAATAGAAAACAGTACTTGAATAGTAAAAAGTATTTAAACACCCCAAAAAAGTATTTAAATACTCCAAAAAATATTTAAATACTAAAAAAATATTTAAATACTCAAAAAGTATTTAAATACTAAAAAGTATTTAAATACTCCAAAAAGTATTTAAATACTAAAAGGAAAATAAAAAAGTATTTAAATACTAAATACTTTTGCAAAGTATTTGTGAAATAAATACAAATACCTATTATAAAAAGTATGTAAATACTCAGTATTTAAATACAAAAAAGTATTTAAATAAAAAAAAGTATTTGTGAGTACAAATACTGCCCAGCTCTGCTTTCAACCCTGTATTTCTCGAACAGATATTTCGAAAAACTTGTGTTACATAATCGGTTTAGTTTGATGTTTACTATCTCCAGTCGCTCTAGCCTATGGCCCATCAGTTATGGGACAATCTGTATATACATTTTTTTGTATTTTCAGGTTCAACTGGCCTTTTTGGTCAACAGCCCACGGCCGGCGGGTTGTTTAATTCGACCGCCACATTTGGGCAACAAAATAAACCGGCGGCATTCGGGTTTGGGAGCACCCAAGCGACTCCGAGTTTATTTGGACCACAGCAGGTGAGTCAAGTAAGTTGTATCCGATTTATTTTGATTTTTATTTAGATATTTACATAGTAATCATCTGCTGACCGAATATGTCGTATAGTTCACCTTCCGAAATTCGAAAAAATTCTATTGTTTGCAAACATCTTTAATTATGTTTTCTATAATTTTATCAATACTCCTATCAAGTGCAGAAAAGGTGCACGATAATCAAGGTCACTGACGTCACTAAAACGTCACGGAGTATTCTAGGAAATTAAGTAAGGTACTCGATATTTGTACCATAATATTATTGTTTATTTTATCGACGAAAATTTTAGTAAATAAACAAGAATGTATAAGTTTTTAAAAAAAATACTACTATACTAAAAATACACACATCAGAAAATATACAAGAGGCAAATATTCTTCAGAGGCAAGTAGGGGAGGACGGGGATTCTTGGGCAGGTGGGTGGGAGGCCTGGGCATTTAAGATTTAAACCCCGCGCGCAACTGTGATGGCGCCACTACAATAAATTGTAGGAAGACGACCAGTTGACTCACCTACCTAGCGTCCGAGTGTACTGACAGGCTACGGCAAATAGTCACAACAACTCGCTAATCGCTTTAATTTATGCACGTGTAAACTAAGAATTTTATCAGTAAATATTTTCTTTCTACTACCTATGTTTTAAGTAAAGATGATTTATTTTTATTTACTCATACACAATCGTACTATATGCTTGCTATAATGTAAGTTTTGAGTGTTAAAATTATTTGTTTGGTGTAGTATTTTGGAAATAGATTTCATCGGTGTATGGTGGGATGCTTGGACACCAAACAGTGTGATAGCATTGGGCATGCCCATCCCTCCCTCAAACGCGCATCCAGGGGGGTCATGACCCCCCCCCCCCCCCCCCCCCAACCATTAATTTAACACGAAAAATACCATATATACCGGTTTGACTAACGCGACAGGGTTTTACTTTTCGGAACTTTTCCATGCATGACCCTCCCCAAGACAACCCCCCCCCCACCGAAGTTCTGGATCCGCCCTTGCCCTCCCTACATATAAGTTCTTATGTCACAGACAGACCTATGCCAATTGAGGAAGTTCAAAATAAAGAAGCAACCACACCTAAGACTTTAGTTGTCTTTTCAAATACAGATCACAACAGTACTATTGTGCAACAACTTTACGAAACTGGTAGCAACGAAATTAATACACCTTCTACGTCTTTATCTGTCCGATCACAGAAAATGCCAACTAGTGCACTAGCACTACAAATTGGTGAAACTGGTATTAATTACAACAAAAATGCAGGTTTAACACCTGTTAATCAACCCATCTTAACCCCCGAAACTGTAAGACCATATCCTAAAGCACAATACCGTAATTGTAAAAAGAAGAAAGCGAAATCAAGGATCATGGCGGATACGCCAGAAAAAATTTTAATAGAAGAGCAAGCAGCCGAGAGGCAGCGTAAATTAACAGGGGCTATATTAAACCATGCGCAAAACAATAATTAGGATACATTCACTGTTGTTAAATAAAAGAAATACAATATGAAACAATAGTTTCGCCATGATGAATTCGTTATAAGTATATTTCCTATAAGTTATTTTATTTCATATGCCTAGTTGAGGCTTGGTCACTTTTGAAAATATGTTTAAATAGTAGAATTTCTGAAAAACTCAAAAACATATTTTTTAATATGCATTTAAAAAAAAAACACACACAATTTAGCGGTGAAACAATTCTTAGGTAGATTGGGCTGAATATATTTTATAGGCAATTTACTGAAAAAGTGCACGACGATCCCCATCCTCCCCTATTGGTCTTGTGCTTAACGGCAACTTATACTATACTATAGAATATTAATAACATTAGTCTTTATTTCAAATTGGTTACATTGCAAACAAAATGAAATTACGTCACATTAAGAAACAACAAACTTATTGCTATAATACCATAGTTTATGAGTTACCACAAAATTCATACTATAAGGTTCTAAATCTGTTAATATAATTTTTCAGTTCTTTTTTAAATATTTTGTTTGTATCAATTCGTTTCAAAATTTCTGGCAATTCATTAAGTAATTTAAGGCGCATAAAATGTGGAAATTTCTCCGTTAATGTTAGTCTATGTATGGGATACCTAACAGCCGATTCTACTGAACTCATGCTTAGAATCATTGTTAAAATAATCTTTGTGTTTAAAAACGAACATTAAGCATTTAAATATTTAGACAGCGTACACAGCCATAACACCCATTTCTTTAAGGACACTTCTTCACAGCTTTTCAACTAATTGGCATATTTGAGTATTGATTACATTATTCTAAGGATCTTTGATTCTAAGTGTTCACATACCATATGCTATGTATGTGATGTCTTATAATAATTAACTATACCTTAAGAAATTCGGCATAGAGATATTTATAATGAACCTACAGTATTTACTAATTTAACCCATTAAAAACAATTTTTTGCTTAAGATACAGATACAACTAATATAGTCGTTCTGAGTACAGAATAATCATAAATAGCTTTCATTATCTAACAGTACAGGAACATGATACAAGAAGCACAAGATTAGATATCTAGCAATTCCAATTTGACCTGGCGCTCGCAGTGAGTTATTTTTAAATCCCTTATGGAGATTCACGTTGTTGTTATCATTTTAAATTCTCTTTTAAAGGTATTAAAAGGTTTTATGCACTTGATAGTAGGCGAGATAAAAAAATAATATCATGGTATTTAGGTATATTTATTTCATAGGAAGTCATAAAAATATAACACAGATTACAGCTAAAATAGCACTAAAATAAGAAAAAAATGCCGGTAAACTTTTAGAACATCCATTGAAAACGTATGGGAACTGGTCGACGACTGCAGAAGCTACTCGCCGACACTTGACTTCGCTAAGCCGTGGCTTTTTACTCCTTGCGTGTTTATCGTATCATGCAGAATTACAGATTTTTTTTTTAATAATTTTTTTTAGCCTCAGGCAAGCAGCATTTTTAACCCATCGGGAACCACTGGACTTTTCGGCGGATCCACTGCGTTCGGTGGCACTCAGCAGGCTGGCAGCGTCATCAAGTTTAACCCACTCACGGGTACCGATACGATGATGAAAAACGGTGCGGCGCAAAATATCAGTACCAAGCATCACAGTATCACCTGTATGAAGGAGTATGAGAACAAGTCGTTTGAGGAACTTAGGTTCGAGGATTATCAAGCTAATAGAAAAGGTAAATCTAAGATAAGTCTTAAATAGGTATATAGGGTATTTCGGGAGGGAACGGAAATATTTTAATGAGTGATGTGAAATTTCCGAAAGATTGGACCCATGCGAATTTTTCGGAATTACATATTAGGAAAATTCAGAAATATAAGGAAATTTTTCGAAAATAGAAAATTTTCGAAAACCGCATATTTTTCTTAGTTAAATTTTTAAAAATCTAGAATACTCTACAGTCTACAATACTTAGGCCTATTTAAATGAACACATGTCTAAAAATCATGCACGCCCATGAAAAATACGGCTTTGATTGATGTATTACTTCGCGTCTTTCTAAAACTGACTCTACATGGATTCACGAAAAAGACGGTTTTGATTGATTTATTACTTCGCGTCTTTTAAAAACATACTATACATGGATTCACGAAAATATGGTTTTGATTGATTTATTACTTCGCGTCTTTTAAAAACATACTATACATGGATTCACGAAAATATGGTTTTGATTGATTTAATACTTCGCGTCTTTTAAAAACATACTATACATGGATTCACGAAAAAGATGGTTTTGATTGATTTATTACTTCGCGTCTTTTAAAAACATACTATACATGGATTCACGAAAATATGGTTTTGATTGATTTATTACTTCGCGTCTTTTAAAAACATACTATACATGGATTCACGAAAATATGGTTTTGATTGATTTATTACTTCGCGTCTTTTAAAAACATACTATACATGGATTCACAAAGAATACGGTTTTGATTGATTTAATACTTCGCGTCTTTTAAAAACATACTATACATGGATTCACGAAAAAGATGGTTTTGATTGATTTATTACTTCGCGTCTTTTAAAAACATACTATACATGGATTCACGAAAATATGGTTTTGATTGATTTAATACTTCGCGTCTTTTAAAAACATACTATACATGGATTCACGAAAAAGATGGTTTTTATTGATTTATTACTTCGCGTCTTTTAAAAACATACTATACATGGATTCACGAAAATATGGTTTTGATTGATTTAATACTTCGCGTCTTTTAAAAACATACTATACATGGATTCACGAAAAAGATGGTTTTGATTGATTTATTACTTCGCGTCTTTTAAAAACATACTATACATGGATTCACGAAAATATGGTTTTGATTGATTTATTACTTCGCGTCTTTTAAAAACATACTATACATGGATTCACGAAAATATGGTTTTGATTGATTTAATACTTCGCGTCTTTTAAAAACATACTATACATGGATTCACGAAAAAGATGGTTTTGATTGATTTATTACTTCGCGTCTTTTAAAAACATACTATACATGGATTCACGAAAATATGGTTTTGATTGATTTATTACTTCGCGTCTTTTAAAAACATACTATACATGGATTCACGAAAATATGGTTTTGATTGATTTATTACTTCGCGTCTTTTAAAAACATACTATACATGGATTCACAAAGAATACGGTTTTGATTGATTTAATACTTCGCGTCTTTTAAAAACATACTATACATGGATTCACGAAAAAGATGGTTTTGATTGATTTATTACTTCGCGTCTTTTAAAAACAGACTATACATGGATTCACAAAGAATACGGTTTTGATTGATTTATTACTTCGCGTCTTTTAAAAACATACTATACATGGATTCACAAAGAATACGGTTTTGATTGATTTAATACTTCGCGTCTTTTAAAAACATACTATACATGGATTCACGAAAAAGATGGTTTTGATTGATTTATTACTTCGCGTCTTTTAAAAACATACTATACATGGATTCACGAAAATATGGTTTTGATTGATTTATTACTTCGCGTCTTTTAAAAACATACTATACATGGATTCACGAAAATATGGTTTTGATTGATTTATTACTTCGCGTCTTTTAAAAACATACTATACATGGATTCACGAAAAAGATGGTTTTTATTGATTTAATACTTCGCGTCTTTTAAAAACATACTATACATGGATTCACAAAGAATACGGTTTTGATTGATTTAATACTTCGCGTCTTTTAAAAACATACTATACATGGATTCACGAAAAAGATGGTTTTGATTGATTTATTACTTCGCGTCTTTTAAAAACATACTATACATGGATTCACGAAAATATGGTTTTGATTGATTTATTACTTCGCGTCTTTTAAAAACAGACTATACATGGATTCACAAAGAAGACGGTTTTGATTGAATTATTACTTCGCGTCTTTTAAAATAGACTATACATGGATTCATGAAAAAGATGGTCTTGATTGATTTATTACTTCGCGTCTTTTAAAAACAGACTATACATGGATTCACAAAGAAGACGGTTTTGATTGAATTATTACTTCGCGTCTTTTAAAATAGACTATACATGGATTCATGAAAAAGATGTTCTTGATTGATTTATTACTTCGCGTCTTTTAAAAACAGAATATACATGGATTCACGAAGAAGACGGTTTTGATTGATTTATTACTTCGCGTCTTTTAAAAACAGACTATATATGGATTCATGAAAAAGATGGTTTTGATTGATTTATTACTTCGCGTCTTTTAAAAACAGACTATACATGGATTCATGAAAAAGATGGTCTTGATTGATTTATTAAAAACATACTATACATGAATTATTTTCCGTTTTAGGTCCTCAACAATCTGCAGGGTTTGGCGGTTCAGCATTCGGTGCCCCAGCTGTGTCTACTGCATCCCTGTTTGGTCAGAACGATGCGAATAAGTCTGCTTTCGGCCAAGGGACCACCTTTGGACAAACTACCGGACCTTTTGGCGGTACCACAGGTAATATGTTATTTTACTCTCGGATTAAAAACTAAGATAAATTAACCTGTATTTGTATTGTGTGTAAATATGGGTCCTAAACGTTTCATTTCTTCATAGGTTTCGGCATGACGAATCAACCAAACACCACTGGCAGTCCCTTTGGAAAACCGACTGGTTACACTGCGCCGACCAGTTCGACCGGGTTCGGGTTTGGAACGGCTCCGCCGCAAAATGCCAATCCGTTCGGCGCGGCGACTGCTAACAAGCCATTCGGCGCCGCGACCGCGCAACCTTTGTTTGGAGCCGCTACCACTCAAGGGAATACCTCTGGTTTTGGCACTGGATTGTTTTCTGGTGGACAGGTAAGTTTTCAATGTGAAGAATTATGTTTTTTATATGAAATTTACTTAAAATTGTAAACATTATTAATTAATTTTTACAAATATAAATGATGCAAAAAGTTGGCCACATTTTTCATTTAAAAATTTAAAAAGGTTCTTTCGTCGATAAATTCCAATATGTGACCAACATTTTTGAATAGATTAGATTTTACTAATTTTGTTGTTAGGGAAAAAGAAATTTGGTTACTTTTGTGTTGTTTAGGTTTGTTTGGTAATGCTTTTACTCAATAGCAATATTGTAGGGTTAATCCCAAGTAGCATTTTTAGACACAAATTGGAAATTCTTTGCTGAGAAACGTTTCAAAGCATTTTCGATTAAAATTATAAAGTTGTATCGAGACACATGTGTTACGAGACTTTTGCGACACATTTTCGAATCCAGTTACTAGAAACACTTAAAGACGTGTTTGTTTCGAAATATTTTATAAACCATAGTGTTGATACATTAACGACACGCGAAGATAAATATTTTTCGAAACATTTTTAGTTAAAATTATAAAGTTTTGGTAAGACACAACACATTGATTTTCCCATAAGGGATTTTTTATAGCATCGGTGTATGTTTATTAGCGATAAATAAGCAACTTCTTGATATTATCTATATTTTAGGTGTTATTATTGATCCATTTTCAACCATAAATTGAGGTAAGTGTTTAAGATAGATTTTTAATCACCATCTGAACAAGTTTGAGTATGTGTTATTGTTTAGCGAGACTTAAATTGTTATTTTTCTGTAAAAAAGCTTACTGTACTGTAGTTATCAACATAAAGTATGCCTACCACCATATAGCTTAAAATATTATTTATTATAGATTCGAAACCTGCAAAAATGGTTACAATCGGGTACAAAACACAATTATTTTTGCAGATTTTCAATCTATAATAAAAAAATATTCCAAGCTATAGGGTGGGTATACTCTATGTTGATAAATACAGTGCAATAAGCTGTTTTAACAGAAAAATAACAATTTAAATCTCCCTATGCAAACAATAATAACATAACCTCAAACAAGATGGTGATTAAAAACCTTCAAAAACACTTACGTCAATCTGTATCTGAAAATGAATCAATAATAACATCTAATATAAAAATAATATCAGAAAATTGCTTATTTATCCCTTATAAACGCGTACCGATGCTTTAAAAATCTCTTATGGGATTCTAGTTTGTTTGGAATGGTTTTTCCTCTCGTGACGTCAAACTTAGGCTGTCCATACCCAACCTTTGTTTTCTGTGCAGACAAGAAAACCTTTTCTTTTGTGGCATTTACCTCCTAATAAACCTTTTATTTTTCTGTGCATCATACGAAACATTATAGAAGCCAAAGACTAGAAATTGTGCGTTGAGTCCGTTTTGGACCAGAATAATTTATTACTTTCTAGCGGCCATTTTGTGATATGAATTTTTATTTTGTTAAAACGAGTTTTAATGAAATTCCTGCATCTCTTGAAAAGCCAAAAGTTTTTAGATAAGTTCCATTTTCCTAGCTAAGTCGATTTATAAAAGAAATAAATAAAGTTTTGAAAATATTTTAATTTTAATTTTTTTGACAAAGTATATTTTTTTCTGTAAATGCAAATAAATCGAGGGCACGTTAAAAATATAAAGCCAAATTACTAAACTGCACGATAAAATTTACCGCGACAATGTTTTTTAATAACTTAATAAAATAACTTACAGGAAATATACTTATATAACGAATTCATCATGGCGAAATTATTGTTTCATATTAGTTTTCTTTTATTTTACAACAGTGAAGGTATCCTAATTGTTTTGCGCATGGTTTAACATAGCCCCGCCCCTTTATACTGTAATTTTTGAACAAACAGAAAACAGAAGTAACAGTTTAGAAATATTTTCGAACAATGTCGAAACATTTTCGATAAAAGTTCCGATTGTGCATCGAAACAGCGACAGTCACAGCTATTACCAACCACTTGGAAACACGTGTAAATGTCGCATTTAAAATGTATACGTTTCGAAAATATTTCCATTTTTGTTGCCAACAGTTTCCAATTTTGATCGAAAACAGAAACGATATAGTTACGATACATTGACCACAATGTTTCTAAAAATGCTACTTGGGATCGCTTAGAGCCACAACTTTTAAACACTTGTCCTAGTGTCGGTTTTTAATTATTTGCAAAACGGATTTTACTAACAATAACTTTATTTCTTTTTAGAATACAGGTACAGGATTATTCAGCAAGCCCGCACAGGCGACTACAGGTTTCGGAGCCGTAGGGCAAACGACGGGATTACTTTTTAATCCACCAGCAACGACGCAGTCCAGTTTGTTCACCAACACTTCAAAACCTTTGTTTGGGACAGGAACAACCGGTGCTGCACCAGGTAAGGTGCCTTAACATTTGACGATCAATAGTTTGGATTGTACAAAAACTTTTGAGCTAATTTAGCGAAATGAAATTGCGTAATTCCGGGCCGTTTCTAAATAAGTGAGAGCAATTTTTAAGTGTTTAGTCTTGCGCCAATTTAAAGCATGACAGTTCATAAACATAGATCCACTCTAATGGGTTTTTTATCTGTAGGAAGGGAGAAAAACCTTATAGTATATCAAAATGCTTTTTCTGGTTATCCACACTATAACCTCACGCATGATATAGAGGGTGTCCGCTAATTAATGTGACATGGAAAAACCACCTACTCCTTACGTAAGAATATTAGGATTTAATTATACTTACCTATATCCGAAAGTTAACTGAGATACAGGGTGTTAAAGTTAAAACTTCATTTTTTTTTCTGTAATAACTTTGACAGAAACCAACGGTTTTTTTATAAAAGTTGGCAATTATGGTTTTTTTAGGACAAGAAACTGATTTTTTGGTGAAATTTTATGTCTGCGGTATTTTTTGCACATTTATTAGGTCATAACTTTTTTGTGCCTCAGTGTATTTAAATTTTTAATGAAAATAATACTTTTCTCATATTTATTACGTAAAAAAAGTTCAGGTCGCCTAGAGTTACCGTTTCGGAGATATTTACATTTAAATTGTTTAGTGCGTTAGCTCAGGCAGGCAAATAATATTTTGTTACTTCTTACCAATTAACTTTTACATGATAATTATTGTTCTAGTAATGGTAATAGGGAATAATAAATACAACAATTGGATTGTTCTTTAACTTACTTTAATTAAACTAACTTTGACCCTAGAAAATATTGTGTCGAAAGAAACCAACAGCAATGAAAACACAAACTTACGATAAACTCAAAAATGAAACATTTTCTGTTCCATAGCAACTGAATCTCTCAATTTCATTTGTTTTCTCATGGGTTACTTTGAGAAAAAAATTTTGTTTGCAAATTAATAGTAATTGGGCAGGGTGCACTAATTAATTTAAATGCAAATATCTCCGAAGCGGTAACTCTGGGCGCCCTGAAGTTAGTATACCCCCTACATTGTACATTAAAATTTCACCAAAAAATCAGTTTCTCGTCCTAAAAAAACCATAATTGCCAAATTTTGTAAAAACCCGTTGGTTTCTGTCAAAGTTATTAGAGAAAACCAAAAATGAAGTTTAACTTTAACACCCTATATCTCAGTTAATATCAACTTTCGGATATTGCTAAGTATAATTAAATCCTAATATTTTTATGTAAGGAGTCTTTTCCATGTCCCTTTAATTAGCGGACACCCTGTATGGGATATTTATTTTAATAAATACACACATACCTGAGCAAATACCACTAAAATATGAAATAATTCCGGTAAACTTTCATAACACTTGTGGAAATCATGTGGAAACAGCACAAGCGGGCACATAATGACGTCATTAAGCCATGCGTCTTCCTGTGCGATATTGTTCCTTGTTTTTATTGTATCATGTTGCCTAGCTGTATAGAATCTCGCATTGTTTTGAAAACGATCATTGTCTCCCAATGCTTATTAAAACCCTACCGCGCACAGTGCGGTTGCTAAATACTTTTATACGTTGTTAGCTTTTGGAGGACTCAATACCCAACCTACCCAGCGCACGCTTTTTGGTAGTACCTTTGGAAAACCCACGGTGCCGACATTCGGAACAAACCAGAACCCTGGGTTCGGGACATCCTTAGGAGGTAAGGACGGTTCAATTTGTGTTTTGCTTAGCTACCGCCATCTAGATGTCTTAATAATTTTGCATATAGTTCATCAGTTCGTTTTATTCTCCTTGATACTCCAGAACGTTAAATTACTATACACGGTGTTGAAAAAAGGTCTATACCCCGAAATAACTCCGGTGCATCGCATTGCAGCGGAAAATGCCTGGGGAAAAAGCTGTTTGGTTTTGAAGGAGGAATAGTTTGCAATTTAATCCACCCCCCACCCCTCAATCACTGGGCGCGTGTGGGGGTAAGTTAATATTTTCAAATGGAACCCCATATTTTTTATTGGCGTATCGTGTTCTCCGACCAAAAATAAACATCTTTTGTCCGAAAATTTTTTTTGATTCGGGCTCATCCTTCACCAATAATCACCACGAGAAAGACAAAATCAGAACCGTGCGAAAATTAAGTTTTATCCCGGAAATACTCTTTTCTCTGTCTTGTACTAAAAAATGCCCGTGGAAAAAGTTGTTTGTATCCACGGGCATTTTTAGTACAAGACGGAGAGAAAGAGTATTTCTGTTCTGATTCTAGTTCTAATTTTGTCTTTCTCATTGTGATTATTGGTGAAGGATGGGCCCGAATAAAAAATTTTTTCGGACAAAAGATGTTTATTTTTGGTCGGAGAACACGATACGCCAATAAAAAATATGGGGTTTCATTTTAAAATCTTAACTTACCCCCACCCGCGCCCGGGGGGCGAGTGGTTTAAATTGCAAACTATTCCTCCTTCAAACCCAAACAACTTTTTCCCCAGACATTTGCCGCTGCAATGCGATGCACCGGAGTTATTCCGGGGTACCGACCTTTTTTCAACACCGTATATATTTCATTTGAGAATGAATTTTATAGTGCTATCTATTACTTATGGTCTAGGAACAAACCAAAGTTCGCCGTTTGGAACGAGCAATCAACCGAAACCTGGCGGGCTGTTCGGCAACACTGGCACGACTGGATTATTTTCTAATACTTCAGCGCCTTTCCAGAGCAATGCATTCGGTCTGGGACAACCGCAACAGCAACAGCTATCGTAAGTACAACGATTTTTATACAGGGTATCTTTTAATGGATTGTAATTTTTAGTGATCGGCCGATACGGATTTTTTTTGGCCGATATCGATATTTTAGTTGCCATTTTTTGTGACTGATATGTTGATATAAGTAAAAATTGTTAATTGTAATTGCCACATTGTAAAGCATCGTTAAGTCAAATACAGGTATAGACGCGGACGCGATGTGAACAAATTTCGGTAAATTCCCTACCGACTCAGTCCACCGGGAGTGATTACTCGTTTTACTGTTCAGTTCTTGAATCGAATTAGTATTAGTTAGAGATGGGATAAACCGTCAATCGCTTATCGCGGTACATACCGTCGCGCTACTCAAAAATACCGCTATGAACCCGAAAGCGTAGCGCCATCTATCGCCTCATGTAAGAATCTAGTCTAAATATGACCGCCCTATCAAAAGTGATTATTGAAGTCCAACGGTAGGAGAACAAGGCTTAATTCTGTATAAGACCGCAAAATATGGTTCTCTTTAAAATGTTATTTTTATTTAAGTTTCGTTTAGTTTTTTTATATGTAAGTTAAATAAATTTTATCATCGTATTTATCGTTGTCAGTCAAGAGCAGTGGCGCAGTGGGAGAAACTAGCGATAATAGTAAAACAAAAAAAATCTATATTTTTTAAAACAAAGTAACATAATAAGAATTACTAAAGAAGTTATTCCCAGCGCCGCTAGATATTTATATCGAATCGGCCGATCACTAGTGGTTTTATTTTAAAAAATTGAATGTTAAAACTCTTGAAAAGTGAAGCTGTGATTGTGTGAAATGTTATTGAAAATCAGTAATGGGTGGAAGAGAGAACTGCATGTTTGTTTGCTGAATGGCAACAATGTTGATCAAATGGTTAACTGTTAAAACATAACCATACTTACTATACTATACTTACTGATGAAAAGATAAATCTTTATTTAAATGATCCACTCTTTTACAAACTACACATGAATGCACCATGATTGTTTATAATAAAGACGATTTTTCACCAGTGATCACAAAAAAAACTCAAAACAACCAAAATATATAAATATTCCGTTAGAAAACAGCACCAGCGCTGTAATTTTTACGAGATTTTTAGTCATTTAGTAAAATTATTGGGAAATAAATTTATTTTAAGAGCAATTGCGGATTAACCTTAAACCAATTGCAATTGTCACATTAACAAATTTTTAATTAGAATTTTGCAAGATATCTTTGCCACAATCTGGCTATCCTGCATTAATGACCGAAAGAAGTGGGAAAGGCTGTTTGTATTCGTTGCGTAGGCTAGAAATGTACATTTTTCTGGAGTTTTACAAGATCTTTGGATGTTTATTAAAAATGTATGGTATTTGAAGTATTTGTAGGTGGAAACAATAAGAAATAATATTTTCTGTTTTGACAGGTCTTGTATTGATATATTTAATTCCTGTTAAATTCTTCAAAATCAAGTATTCACTGCGCGCCCGTCTTAATTTTCGGTATTCGGTACTCTTTCTTGTTCTTGCGCTTGTTTTCCTATAAAAATCTTATAGAAAACTGTCTGCACAATATGATATAAAAGGGAGTCCAATTCCTGAGCTGCTTCATTCAGAATGATGATACAGATTTAAAAAAAAAATTTAAAATTAAATCATCGATTAAAGTAAAAAATCACTTGATTAAATCGTTGATTTAAATCTGGTGACCCCTGATTTTAGTTAATAAGTAAATATGTACATTAATAATTCCATTTCTAGGATGATGGCTCAACCGGAACAGCATCATAACAACCTCGCCTTCCTTACCACCGATCCCTTCGGCGATGCGCCCCATCTAGCCGGATTGGAACCGAAATTAAAAATCAACTTAGCGACGGTGTCGGCGACCGATCCAAAGGAACTGAAATCGTTGCTGGACGCGTCGAAAAAGGTCGATATGTCGCATAATTCCAAGTTGAAAGTAACCCCGTTAAAAACCGCAAGGGTAAGTATTAACAAAAGTAACACGATAAATGAAAGGTTGTTCGAATGGTTACTAGATAAATCAGTGCAAACGTTTCGGTTTCGTCCGCACCATCAACAGGTTAGGTTAGTAATATTAAATATATATTTTTTTTATGATCAAACACCTGCACTAGAGGAAAGATCTTTTAAGGCAGTCTGGGAGTGGTGCGTGTTCGAATAGCGATTCACGTTGTATTTTATATTCTTTGGGTACGGCCTCGGGAAGGTCGTTCCACCAGGATGACCACCAATGGCAAAACAGCACTTTGACAGTTTCCATGGTTACGACTGTTACGTCACTGCCATCAGTTTTGGTCGAGAGTGTTGAGGTGTATACAACTTTGTACGAAAGTACCTTGGCGTTTGCCACAACGTGGTTATGCCACATATATATAACCATTATACTGCCAAAACGAACGTTCCAAAATACAAAAAGTGTCCCCGCTATGGGAGGTAGCGTGGTACTATTGAGTTTGCGCAGTAAGGTGGAATTCTTCTCGATCGCGTCAGAGCCTGCCCGACATTATTTGTTTGTTGTTATTCGTCGCCATCTTTGGTTCTGGATGCTTTTTAAAATTATAGAATAAAAAGTGGTTCGTCCACATTGTTGTCGGTATATTAGTGCTTATAAACTGTCATTACCTAACAACAATTTTCGTAAAGTAGTTATTAATTAATTGTTAAGATACAGCCCCTTAAAGGGGGTACATAAAATGTGTTTAACAATTTTTTTCACAAGCACTAAAAAAGTTACAATATTGAAATTAACCTGACATTTTCTACTACCAAAAAGACACTTAGCCAGTAATTTATTTGGTTTACCCCATGGTTGTAAGGCGTGGAAAACGCAACCCCTAAAATTTATTTCCAATGTAAGTTTTTGTCTTATTATTTGTTTACCATCTAACAATTTATTTCCGATAGCCTGTTTCATTCGAAACAAAAAATGTCTCTTGAATTTTTTGCCCAAAATAAACCAGTTCGCAGCAAAAAATTATTTTACGAACAAGATACATATCGCCATAAAACGAAAATACGAAACTAATTTATCCAGTAGGCCGCTATTAGCGATAGTGACAATTAAATTGATCTGAAGGTAGACATATTGAACATTTACTATGATTTCTAGATGTTGTATGTTTTGTTATTAATAAATTAGTTTTGTTTATTTAAGGGGCTGTATCTTAACAAGGGATGCTCCAATGAAGTTTCTTTATATGAAAGATCCTATCTTTTTTTCGATGAGGAATCACCCCCTTAAATGTTTTACACTTATTTAGTTACACCCTGTATACAAAAATATTTTGCTTATCACATTATCCGATCTTCGGAACCGAATTTCACTAAAAAGCTTGTAAAAAAAGAAGAGAGTGTCACTCATATAGAATATAATATATATGTGGTCACTACCTAACCTTAAAATTAATGTATTTTTAATTTGGTGCATTCGTTGCTGATAATAATTCCCAAAATAGTCAATATAGTCATTCATTCTTAATTTTTGGTTTAGAAAAAAGTGAGGTTAAGAAACATACGACGTCGGATGAAAGTTAAAATAAAGCTCATCGTGACGAAGGTTACAAATATTCGGGCGGAATTTGGCACCAAAAGTTTACACCAATCAGGGCACCGTTGGATCATCATATCGTTAGAATCCGGTCCTGTCGAGTGTTGACTTTCAAAAGGAAATTTCCGAACTGCGCAAACTCACTATTACCCCTTCGATGCCCATAGCGGGGACATAATTGTAGATGGTATTAGCAATATAATGGTTATATATATGTGGGTTATGTCCAGACATATTTTCTCCCAGATTGACCCCCAGCAAATTGATAGATGAAGCCAGTGGGATTGCGTGTCCTGCCATGACCGTGTCCTGTTCTGCAATGCTAACATTTTTAGAGACAACTGCTTCCTGATTTTTCTTGGCATTAAATTCGACTTGGTTACGGTCATCCCAAGACAAAATTTCTTCCAAGTCTTTGTTGAGGCGTGATACTCCTATAGGTATACCTATCCATAAAGGATATACACGTAAATACAAAGAAACACTACACCAGAAATAATTCCTCCAATGTGTTCGTTTATTTCCTACTTAAATTCTTTGATTCGACAGTTTCTCTTCTGGTTCCTCTATGATGATACTCGCCATTTACAGTTTCTAATTTCTCCCGTTTTTTTTCTCCAGGACAGTTTATTCGACACTATCCCAAAATCCTCGGAAAACAGCAAATCGCCGTTAACGGACTATCGGAAAACCAGCTGTCGCCGGCTAGTTCTTAAATCGAGAGGCAGTCAGGAGAACCAGCCAGGAATGAACTCCACCAATATCCTGGACGTTTTACTGGGCGAGGACAAGGAAAATAGAAATTTGGATGGAAGTGGAGGCGGGGGCAAGCCGAATCCGATGAGGTTGCATTTCGAAACTACCGTCCACGACAGTCTGCTGGTGAATCGGTCCATTGAGACACAGACGTTCAATATCGTGAATTCGACCAGTAAAGATCATCTCCCAGGTGAGTAAATATTGAGGACTAAACGTTAAATGTGGTGTTGAAATTATGTACAGGGTGTCCGATTTTCGAGACTTTTATAGGGTATCTCCGTAATTGTTAGTGCTATCAAAAAGTAATGTAGGTGTCATGTGCTCTTTGGTAAAATCAAAATTTGATAATTTTCGCGATACGGGGAAAAATCAAAAAATTGACAATTTCAAAATTACCCTATATTTTCTTAGTTAAAAGAGATACAGAAAAATGTTTTATACAGAAGTTTCTTTATATTGAGTTGAATAATCTGCCGTTTTCATAATAAGTATACGGGGTCAGGTAAAAAGTTATCGGACCTAACCTCATTTTTTTAAATGGAACACCCTGCATATTTGAATCTGAAAAGATCCTAGTTTAAATTATCCTTTGAAATATATAACACACCATGGATGATATTGATTTGCTAGGCGATTTATTAAAATTTATTACTTTAAACCACAGTAGACCATGAAACAAAAGCTAATATCCTAGAAACAACTATGATGATTATGAACATTTAACGTCAATTTCATTTTTACATGTTCATTTGCGAAAGTGACCTATCAACATTTTGAAATATTTGATATGATATCAGTTCATATTGAAAGATGGTAACCATTTAAGGACATATTCCGAACATTTGCGATGATTCCCGTTATTTTTTTACCTTAATCTGAATCTTTTATTTCGTTTCAAAGTAATAAAGTTTAAATAAATCGCCTAGGAAACCAATATCATCCATGGTGTGTTAATATTTGAAAGGAGAATTTAAAATTGTATCTTTTAGATTAAAATATAAAAAATGCGGTTAGTTGCGATAACTTTTTTACCTGACCCCGTATACTTATTCTGAAAACGGCAGATTATTGAACAATCAATATAAAGAAACTTCTATATAAAACATTTTTCTGTATCTCTTTTAACTAAGAAAATATAGGGTAATTTTGAAATGATCAATTTTTTGATTTTCCCCCGTATCTCTTAAGCGAGTGAAAATTTTCTAATTTTGATTTTACCATTTTAAGTTTGACCCAAAAAGAGCACATGACACCTACATTACTTTTTGATAGCACTAACAATTACGGAGATACCCTATAAAAGTCTCGAAAATCGGACACCCTGTACAGGGTGAGTCGACTATAGAGTAAAGTTCATTTTCTCCTTAAAAATTCGAAATACAAAAGTTGTAAGATCCATTAAGGTGCACATTCAAAGATTACATTGTAGTATACATGGTGGATTACAAACACGTGGCGAATACAACTTAGGTTTTTTCAAATGGAACACCCTATATTTACATCAATCTTTGGATTGTGCATAATATTCTCATATTTCTCATAGTTTTCCCAATATTTTAATTTTTTGAGAAAAATACTAGTTTTCAGCGTTGGATTTATTTTTGAATACCTACACTACCTTTGCAAATTATAGTTTCATATTTGGTATGGAGATTACATGGAGCTAAGGCTAATAAATTATGGAAACAAATTTACCTCAGTTTATACAGGGTGTTCAAAATAAATTTTCGAATTTTAGTAACTTTAAACTAAAAAAAAATTCGGTTTTTTAAATGGCACACCCTATATATTGTATTTTTCTCTGATAGAATGTGTGATTCTCTTTAACTTTTGTTATAAATACTTTTCGACATATTTTATTTTCCTCATTCATTCATTCATTGCTCATATACCCGTATACTTATTCTATGGCCTTTTTAATGCTCTGCCTGAGGCATTGAAAAATGCCTGTAGCTTGGTGGTTTTTAATAGGGACTTATTTGAATTCATGCGTAATACATACTAAGTAACTATTTTTGTTTATATTATTATTATTGTATATCTGTTATGTTTGTATTACTAGCAAAGTGCTAAATAACCACACATTATTATTATTATTATTATATAACGTCAGTGAGTAGACTTTCACCATTAATAAAAATGACATTAGATTAAATATTTTTTTAGATCATAGTATACGGGAATCGCCACCCCCTCCGTCGGACGACGAGGACGAAGTAATTAACCAAGGGGGAGGAGGAGATGCTGTTAAAAAACACCCGGCCAATATAACATGTACCCGGCCGGAGTACTATACCTTGCCGAGTTTGGATGATTTGGTACCAAATGAAAACGGTGACTGCATTGTTAGAGGATTTACTGTTGGTAAGTAAATTTTCTTGTGTGAAAATAATGTTACATGAATTGCAAACATTATTCATTATTCTAGGGAAAATGTATAGAGGGGAAATTCCAGTTAAATTCAATTTTTATGTGATATGTATACAGGGTGTTATGGAAATGACTTATTATATTTAAATGGGTGACTTCTAGGGTGTCCTAGAGAAAGTATACATACTTTTTTTTTAAATCGAATATCTAAATACTAAGGTAAAACCCTTTTTACCCACATACTGTCGCGCCGGTCCATCTGGATTCAGTTAGCAACAATGTGGGTCACTAGAGTATACTAACAGTGTTGTCAGATCACACCGCATGTTCCGCCCTAGCTTGGATACCTGTCGCGCGCGACTATCGTTGCCTCAGTATGTTTCGAGACTCGGCGTGGAATGACGCTGTCGAGGGTTCCACGTGCTTGATGTATAGGAATTTTAAGCGTTTTGTTAGTTTTAACATTATACCCGATTTTTTTTCTGTTGTGAAATAATTCATAATTCCACCTATTGTTGGTTCTGTTGCAAAACATACTTTTTGTGTTTTATTTTTTTTATGGAATTTAATTATAAAACGGATTATAAGATCGAAGGTAAGAGAGTATGTACCTTAAAATTGTAGTATTTTTTTTCTAAAAAGTTTGAAAAAGAAGTGATAACGCGGGTCAAAGGC